>QRFJ01000018.1:5041359-5132105 GCA_006176705.1 Cocos nucifera
TGTATATAGCATACATGTATATATATTAGATACTATACATACATTATCATATCATGTATGTATATATCATTATATAGTATATATATATATATATATTATATTATACATGACATACATACATAACATACATGTATATTATCTATATACATGGTTATATATATATACAACATATCATACATGCATATCATACATTACACATTACATAATCATACATGTATATATGTATAATATACATTAATACATATATTATATGTATATAATATATATATATATATATATTAGTAATATATATATATATATATATATATATATATATATAGTATATATATTATTATATATATATATATATATTATTATATATATTTATGTATGTATGTATGTATGTATGTATGTATGTAGTTATACATACAGTATAGTATATTATTGTATATGTATTATTGTTATGTTATATATATGTGTGTGTGTGTCGTGTACGCACACAAATTTATATATGCATATATACATTATTATATTACATTATTATAAGTATATATGTGTGTGTGTGGTATACCATATATGTACATTATATATATATATATTATATATCATATAATATATATATATATATATATATATATTATATATATTGATATAGTATATATATATATATATATATATATATATATATTATATAATATATATGTATGTATGTATGTATGTATGTATGGTATGTATGTATGTATGTATGCTATAGATTGCATACATAATACATACATATCATACATTACATATATTATATATATATACATAGATTATATATATACACGTATATATATACTATATATTAGATACATACATATATATATGTATGTATATATATATATATATATTTATATATATATATTGTATTATATTTATATATATATTATGTATATATATAATATATTATGTATTATATATATATAATATATATATATATATATATATATTATATATATAGTATATTATATATATATATATATATATAGTATATATATATATTATACTAGATATTATATATAGATATTATAGTATTATATATATAGATACATACATATATATATTGTATTGTATATATATATATATATATGTAGTATATATTATATGTATAATATATATTATGATATATTTATGTATATATATTATATGTATATATATATAGTATATATATATATATATATATATATATATTATTATATTATAGTATATATGTATGTTTATGTATGTATGTAGTATATATATTATATATATATTATTATAAGTAATATAAGTATACATTTACATATGTGTTGTGTTGTGTATACACATATATTGCACGTACATAATACACATACAGTAGCATTACATACAGTACATACACACATACATATATATATATGTATGTTTTGTATGTTATAATATGATGGTTAATAAAGTGAATTATATATTAGGGACACACACTACATACATAACAGAGTATAATAGTGTATATGTATGGGGAATGTGTCGCAAAGTCCCAAATCGTCAGTTTAGGCTAATTTATTGGATCAGTATATTCTATAATTATATATAAATTTGATAATTAATAAAAATTGATTTTTGATATTTTTTCATCATAATATTTCTGGTTGTCTTCTTAATGGACTTTTTGGTGTTGTGGATGAATCCTTAGAACTATCTAGTGCGGCATAAGATAGGATTGAATTAAACAGTTCATGATCATATGTATATATTATATATATATATATATATAGATATATATATATATATACATATATATAAGATATATATTATTAGCACATTATGATATATTATGTGTGTGCTATATATAATACTATATATAATATAAAATGTATATGATATGATAAAAAGATGGTATTAATGTATGTATGTATGTATGTTGTGTTGTATGATGTAGAAATTGTATCGTTTTATTATTATATATCTATGTATGTTATGTATGTATGTTATGTATGTATGTATGTACTGTATGTAACATTAGTATGTATAATATATATTATATATCTATGAGTATTGTATTATGCTAGTAGGGTTGCTGGGTGGTTGGGTAATGTAATGGTGTACTATATATATTAGTATTATATGTATGTTATGTATGTATGTATGTATGTATGTAATATATATGTGTGTGTGTTGTGTGTATACAGATACATATCTATACATATATAGCATTGAATATTATATATTATATATTATCATTATAATATATATATATATATAGTATATTATATTTATATAATATATTTATATATATATTATATATATATATATTATATGTATGTATGTTGTATGTATGTATGTATATAAGTATGTATGTATGTATGTATGTTATGTATATGTATATTATTATTACCATATATATTATGTATAAAATATATAAATATATATATATATATATTTTTATCAGGAAAAGAAAGCAATATTATTAAGAGTATATTAAAAATTTTGATTTTTACATTATCGATAATTTCGATTATCATACCAAATATATCAATTATGATTTTTTTATTTATTTTTACTGGTAATATATCTGTATATATTAAATATGGTAATCCAACGTTACTGAGTAATTTTGTATGCGTTGTAATATTATATATTTTTTAAAATTATCTGGCGGTGCCAAATTGCCAACTTAATGGGAATAGTCAAATAGTTCGTGTAGCATCTGTATAGAAACGCAGATGGCAACCAGTACCGGATGCGGCAACATTAAAGGCGCATTGATAGTGGTATGCTGCATAGATTGGGCCGTTGCAACTTCCATATCACGTTGAAACGCCTAAACTCTACCCTGCATTGAGGCAGCTTAGATGAGCTAGAGATCTCAGGGCTGCACCGCGTGGAGTAGCTATTAGAGCTAGAGTCTCAAGGTTGCACCCTCGCGCAGATCATGGTTGGGCCCAAGCATCGTTATAAATAGTGATTTTTATCCCCGAACCCTGCGTACACCCATTGATCGGATATGCTATATAGAAACCCGTGAGCAGAGGCAAATGGGGGCGGGGGGCGCGGGCGGCGGGCGGCGCGGCGGCGGGGGCGGCGGGGCGGCGGGCCCCATTATTAGATATGCCTAATTTTGCAGCACAAATGAACTCAGAGCTGATAACGATCATAAAAAGGTACGGCATCTCCTAACATTTCAACATGTGAGTAACCCACCAACACTGATCTAGGAAAACCAAACTCTCAATCGAAAAATAAAGAGCATCATCATTCAAAAATGGCCTCCTTATAATTCGAATAAAGAATTTCCAGCAAATCAGGTTGTAAAGGATCATTGGGCTCGATATCAAAATCTAAATATCTAGTTTTATTAGGTAGATAATCAGCAGCTCTGTTGGCTTCCTTGAAAACATGAGATATACGACAGATTTGAAAAGTCTGCTTCCATGAAAACAAGTTCTGTAACAAAGGATGGGGCAACTTCGCCAACGCTATTTGATGGTATAAAATTTTATTCATCCACCATGCTCATAGCTCTCTCTTGTTCCTTGCTTTGCTTTATTTTAACCAAGGATTGTGGCAAAGGTGTGCAAGGGCTAGAGCTTAGGAAAAGGCTGGCTCGACCTTTGAAGATGTTGGGTATAAAATCATTCGTACCGAAGATCTCAAAACTCTAAGAATACCTACCACCGGGCTATCATCGGCGCACACGATGATCTCTCATCGATCCTTGGACTTCCGCAACACCAACTAAACCACCAGTTATTTAACCCTCATCGATCCGCACTCACCAATCTCTCTTCATCTCTCACCAACCTTGCATCGGTATTAACCATCCTGCCATCGGCCTCCTATCTTCATTTCTAATCACCAACATCTTATCGGCTATTGGCATCATCAGATTGTTACCGACCCCACCTCACTTTTCGATCAATCCTGGATCATAAAACTATTGGGTAGTCTCTAGCTAGCACCAAAAAGAATATCGTCTCCCGCCCACCGAGCTCTCCTCTCAGTCGCCGACCTTACATTGGTGGATAATTGACCCTACTTTGGCCACCGATCCTATCGACCAGTCTCAACTGATTCACCCCTTCGTCAATCAAAATATCCACCAATCCGAGGCTCCTCTTTCAAAATCGAGTAACAACTCTTAATATCTAGCTATGATTCGGATAAGGTAGTTATAACTGTCCAGTCCCGAAAATTTCGATCATAAATCTAACCATGCCATCCCTCAATTAACCGAGATGAGCCTTAAATAACGTCCTACGAATGACTTCTACCTCTATCTATAAATAAAGGCCCCAAAAGGATCCTCAGGTAAGCTTTCTTTCTTGTGCGCTCCTTCTGATTGTTCCATGAATTCTGACTTAAGCATCGAAGAATCCTCGTTGAAACCAACTCTGGTTAAAACTTTTTATAGGTTCTTCCATTAGAAGACCGCCATCACCACTTTTTTCTAACTATTTTAGTTAGAGTCAGAATTCTACGGCATCAGAAGAGAAAGATCAAGTGCTACAAGGGCCATCTAAAGAAGATGATTTTTTCTTGATTGTATTTATTTCAGGACTCTATATATATGAAACCTGATCCATTTGGGCTAGTTTGAATTAAAATTAGCAAATTTATTATCGACTTCGATTCAAATTTTTGAAAAAAATTGAGATTGAAGTAGGAGAGATCTCAATCCCTTGCTCGATCCCCATCATCCAATAATAAGACCACTTAAAGATGGCTGGTGCAGATTCTCCAAACCAATGCGACTGGCCGATGACTGTTGGAGCCTGATGCAACTAGCAAACGGCCGGTGTTAGGCCGACCTTATCCTCCTCCACATCCTTCCCTATCTAAACCCCTTCTCTCTAGCAATTGGCTTCATTGAGCACCCCCCTCCTCTTCCCTCCCTTTCTTCTCCTCTCCAGCCACTAGTGAACCTCCCTAGCTCAAGCACGGCCACTCAAAAACCCTCTCTCTCTCTCTGGCATATTTTTAACACAATTTTATGTCCCTTGAACTGCTTGAAACCATTGCTATGGACCAAGATTTATCGTCTTTGACGATCGTCGGTAGCTTTCTTCCCCTCTTTTTTCATTCTTTTTGGATTCAAGTCCTATTTTTCAAGTTATTGTAAACCCATTTTGATCCATGTTTTCTACTTCTTTTGGCCTTCTCTCAGGCCACGACAATTGGCGCCACCATTGTCATCGACGCTTTAACTATGCCACCTCTATCCAATCATCTTGGCCGCTAGCCACCGCCAACCCCCTTCCTTCCCTCTATTTTTCTTAAAAGAAAATAATAATAAAAGTTGCTACTTCGACTTGGGAAGGAGAAAGAGAGAAGAAAAAGAAAAGAGAGAGTGAGAGGAAAGAGAAAAAAAAGAGAGAGAAAAGAGAAGAAAGAGAAAGAGAGGATAGAGAAGAGAGAAAGAGAAAGAGAAAAGAGAAGAGAGAAAGAGAGGTAGAGAGAGAAAAAGAGGGAGATAGATTTAACCTCTCGAACTCATCTTGTGAATTAAACTATAATTCGATTGAGTTTAGATTGATCTAAACCATATATATCTGACTTATGAATCGATCCAAACCTTGATCTGGACCGAGACCATAACTAGACGCTGACCAAGCATACCAAGAGTCTCTCTCTTTCAATCTAATTTTTTTAATTAAAGGCTAATGGCTTGTTAATTTATTTGATTAGAGCCTTCATTTAGAAGTTGAGTGGTGTGCCACTTTTAGATTCGATTATCTATAAGTTCTCTTATATCTCCAAATTTTTAGTATATATTCATATATTTAAAAATTAAATTATATATATATAAATTATTAAAAATATTTAAAAATTATAAAAGTTTGAAAGTATGTATTTATGCATGATTAGTACTTCAAAATGGTGGATCAATCATGGTGTCATCTCAGCATAATTATAAATTTAAAATAAGATGATTTTTTTATTTTAATATAACATGATTTTTAAAAATAAATTATTCATGTATATCCTTGCATGAATTTTGAAAAAAAATTCTCTTGCTTTTAAAAATGAGATGTGAAAATACTTAGGTATTATTATGAAAATAAGTATGATTATTTAGTTACGATGAAATTATGAGAAAAACTTTTTAGTTGACTATAATTTGAGTTTATCCAATAGGACTAATCATAGGCTACATATTAGAAATCAATTTCTTTCGGACCTAGTCAATCAGGACTGATTGTTGGTACACGTATGCTGATGCATCGCATTTATATATTTCAGAACTAGTATTGTTGCCTTATCATGGCACTAATTATGGCCTGTGAATTAGAGCTAGTTCTTTTTAGCCTAGTTAATAGAGATTGATCACTAGCACATGCTAATATATCGCATATTTATTTTTAGGGGCTAGTCTCTTTCAGGATTTATCATCGAACTAATCGTAACCGTAGTTACCAAAAATTGAGAGAAAATTTTTAGAATTTTACTAATATGCATGAAATATTTTGAAAGAAAATTATGTTATATATATTTTTATTAAATTATTATATTTTAAAAATTAATAATATTTGATCTCTTTGAGATATTGATAATTTATAGAGCCCATTCCTCTTTTCTATTTTTTTATATATATATATTTCAAATCTAGAAGATCTTATGGAGCTTGGAATCGAATAATGAGAAGCATAGAATTTTAGGTATTATTTACTTAGCTATCTTTAAATAAAAATTATTTCAGATCTTTGTTCTATTTTTTATTTTTATTAAATAAAAATTAGTAAATTTACTTTTGAATTAGATTGATATGATTATATATTGATAAAAATATATATCTTACATAGTTTTTAGAGCCTTATTTTAAGAAATGTATGGCTGTAGGTGTTAGGATCAATGCATGGTAATATACAGTCAGTTCAAAAAAAAAAAAGATAAAAAGAAAAAAGGGCAGGAGGGGGAGGAAGATGGAAGAAATGAGAGATTTTTTGGTCTAACAGGGGATCCAAACTTTACCCATAGGATCCATTTGGTTGGAATATGTCAGATTATAGGATAATCTGATAATTCATGAAAATTATTTATCTAAAAAAATGATTGCAGAAGAAAATTTTTTTTACTATATTTGGTTGGTGGAAAAATTATTCTGAAAATTGACACCAAAAAAGAATTATTACGTTTGGTTAGAGGTAATCCTACATGAAAATATGATAAAATTTATAAATATATCTTTCAATATAAAATAATTTTTTCATACTAAAATAGTATTATCATCTTTAATTCGTTTTTATATGATGACTATAATCACATGATTCTTTGCATAATACCATTTTCATCTTAATTTTTTTATAAAAAAATTATTAAATAAAATTTGAAAGATATTAAAATAAAGTTAATGATTACTTAGGGATATTTTTGTCAAACATGGATTATCATTGTTGACGTAGAATCTGGTCATCATCGGATCTAGCTGGAGTGGAGGTGGACGAGGTTGCCGTCGGAGACCTACAAAATAAAGTCCCATCTGGAGCCGATGGAGAGTGGCTCCGACAGAACCCTCCAACGATCAAGTCAGCTTTGGTCAACAGATATGAAGTGCTCTGAAATGAGTTCGGCAGAGTTTAGAAAAGGAGAGGAGAGCTTAGAGCTTATAGCTTATTTAAAGGATCCTTTTTATAGGCAGAGCTTGATTGATGGTGACGACCATATCATCTGACCGTGGGCCACTTGAGACCGTATGGAGTTCGGTACGGAGAGGAAGGCATCGTCAGACGAATAGCGACAGCCATACTGACAGGTCGTGGGCTGCATGGGGTTGGTTACGGAGAGAGTGGTGTCGTCAGGAGTGGTGGCCATATCGTTCGATCGCGTCGTCTGTGGCAGACTGATGGTGACCGTTCGTCTAGATTTAATAGCCATGGCTCTGAGAAAGTAGGCATTGATCTGTGAACTTCGATATGTATCAATTTCAAAGAAGTTCAGACTCCTAGAGGAGTTCGATCGAGGGAAAGCTCGGAAGAAGTTCGATCGGAGGAGTGCGGAGGGAGTTTGGCTCTCGTAGGCGTCTGACTGGAAGAGCGCGGAGGGAGTTCGGCTCTCATGGGAGTTCGACTAAAGCTTGACCGTTGGAGAGTTTGGTCGATTGAAGGAGTTCGTTAAGGCCGGCTGCTGGAATTCGAAGGAGCTCGACCATTGAGGAGTTCGGTCGGAGGAGTGCGGAGGGAGTTCGGCTCTCGTAGGCGTCTGACTGGAAGAACGCAGAGGAAGTTCGGCTCTCGCGGGAGTCCGACTGAAGCTCGGCCATTGGAGAGTTCGGTCAGTTGAAGGAGTTTGGCTAAGGCCCGACCGTTGGGAGTCCAAAGCAGCTCGATCGCTGAGGAGTTCGATTGACTGAAGGAGTTCGACTAAGATCCATCTGCTGAAGCTCTTCCATGGCTACCGATTGTATTAAGCTGAGCATCGAACTGAACTTCGACAGGAGCAGAATTTATCTCCAACAATAGTCCCCCACTCCCAAGTTTGAAACTTCGAAGGGAGTACGAAAAGGACGACTGCCGAAGTCCTCTTCAGGGCTCCGTACATCAGTTCAAGAGCTTGAAGCAGGGTTCGTTGGAGGAGCTCAGCGGAGATCTCATCTCCAACCAAGGTTGAATGTTGAAGTTGAAGCTTGTCTCCAGTCGAGGTTGAAGGAGATCTCATCTCTCACCGAGGTTGAAGTAGATCTCACCTTCTGCAATCGAGGTCGGAGATTGAGCTCCTCGGGGGCGATATTGTCACCAGCGGTCGAGGCTGACTCGGAAGAGATCTCCTCTCCTACAGTCGAAGTCGACTCGGGGGAGTTCTCATTTCCTACAGCTAAGGTTGACGCGGTCGCTCGGAAGAGATCCTATCTCTGGTCGAGTTATCTCTGACGGTTGTCTCCGATCTTATCTCTGTCCGAGGTTGTCTCGGTCACGAGAGAGATTCATCTCTGGCCGAGGTTGTCCTCGTCGCTCGAAAGAGATCTCATCTCTGGCTGAGGTTGACGCGATCGCTCAGAAGAGATCTTATCTCTAGTCAAGGTTGTTTTCAATCTTATCTCTGATCGAGATTGTCTCGGTCGCTCGAGAGAGATTTTATCTTTGACCGAGGTTGACACGGTCACTCGGAAGAGATCTCATCTCTAGTTGAGGTTGTCTTCGATCTTATCTCTGACCGAGGTTGACTCGGAGGCTCGGAAGAGATCTTATCTCTGGCCGAGGTCGCTGTGGACCCTTGGGGGAGATCTTATCTCCTACAGCTGAGGTTGCCTCGGAGGAGATCTTATCTCTTGCAGTCGAGGTTGATGCAGGCACTCGGAGAAAATCTTATCTCCAACCGAGGTTGATGGAGATCCTGTCTCCTATAGACTTCGAAGCTCGGACTTGGACTTTGCTCGCGTTAGGACAAGGTTCTCCTCCTGTTCCTAACGAACGATGGGAGCACATAAGGGCCGCTGTCAGGGCCTCTCCCCTCATCTCGTCTAAAATGAACGAGGCCTTCAACTTTGCTCATGTTAGGACGAGGTTCTCCTCCTATTCCTAACGGACTGTGGGAGCACATAAGGGCCGTTGTCAGGACCTCTCCCTCCATCTCGTCTAAAATGAATGAGGCCTTCGACTTTGCTAACGTTAGGATGAGATTCTCCTCCTGTTCCTAACGGGCTGTGGACGAGATTCTTCGAAGCTCGAGAGAGTTCTTATCTCTGGCCGAGGTTGGTTCGATCGCTTGGGAGAGATCTTGTCTCTGATCGAGGTTGACTTGGTCACTCGAGAGAGATCTTATCTCTAACTGAGGTTGTCGCGGTCACTTGGGAGAGATCTTATCTCTAGCGAGGTTGGCTCGATCGCTCGGGAGAGATCTTATCTCTAGCCGAGGTTGTCACGATCGCTTGGAAGAGATCTTATCTCTAGTCGAGTTATCGCGGTCACTCGGGAGAAATCTTATCTCTAGCCGAGGTTGGCTCGGTCGCTCAGGAGGATCTTATCTCTAGCCGAGGTTATCATGATCGCTCGAAAGAGATCTTATCTCTAGCGAGGTTGGCTCGGCGCTCGGAAGAGATCTTATCTTTAGCCTGAGTATCGATCGCTTGGAAGAGATCTTATCTCTAGCCGAGGTTGTCGCGGTCGCTAGAGAAATCTTATCTCTAGCTGAGGTTGGCTCGGTCGCTCAAAAGAGATCTTATCTCTGGTCGAGGTTGACTTGGTCGCTCGGAAGAGATCTTATCTCTAGTCGAGGTTGACGCGGTCGCTCGGAAGAGATCTTATTTCTGACTGAGGTTATCACGGTCGCTCGGGAGAGATCTTATCTCTAGCCGAGGTTGTAGGTCTTTGACCTGTTCGTGTTAGAACGAGGTTCTCCTCCTGTTCCTAATACGGTAACTATTGATTGCTTCTTCCCCATCATCATATAGTTTTTGCACCCAAAAATAATATTATTGAAAGAAAAAAAATTTATTGAAAGGAAGTTACTAGCAGCGCATCCCCGAATTCTTTATGTTTTAGGATCATGGTAGCGTTGTTCCTCCACATTTCTTTAGGCGATAAGCTCCGGGCTGGACGACCTCCTCTATTGCATGCTGACCTCCTCAATTTGGAGCATGCTTCTCTTGACTTTAACGCTGGGAGATGACGAATCACCGATGTACCAAGCTCTTCCTAGGGGTAATGCTGATGACGCGGTGAGGCGGCCGACCTTCTTATCATTTCTGGTTACGGCAGCGCCCTTGGCCGATCTTTTCCTGCTTCAGACTGGTGTCGAAGGAATTTACCCAGCCGCCCCTTTTTGACGAGCTCCTCAATTTCGTCTCAGAGCTGAATGCATTCCTCAGCGTCGTGATCGTGGTCGCGATGGTAAAGGCAGTACTTGCTTTGATCGCGCTTGTTTGGAGGAGATCGTAATTCTTCTGGTCTTGGCAACTGGTTCTTAACTTTTGTGAGAATTTGAGTTCAAGGAGCGTTGAGGGGGGCGTAGTCACGAAACGTTTCGAGAGGAGGACTTCTTCGCGCCCTTCTGTCGGAGCTTTCTTGATGATGAGATTCAGGAGTTCGAGCCTTGCTTGCGCTGGGGAGATCGTGAGCACGGTCGAACTTCATTCCGCCTCCTGTGAAATCTTTATCGGAGCTTTCTTGATGACGAGCTTCGAGGGGGAGTTCGGCCTCGCTTGCGCTGGGGTGGTCGTGAGTGCGGCTGAACTCCATTCCACCTCTTGTAAAACCTTCTAGGGGAGAACTTCTGCTCTGTTTCTCCTCCCTAAGGACGATTGGTATGCTAGGCCGAATGCTTTTCCTTAAGGCCGGTTTCTGGCATCCTCATGACGGGTTTGCTCGCAAAGTCTCTGCCGAAAGTTGTCGCATGGTCTGCATCATCTCGGCGAGGCCACGAACCTGTTGGACTAGTAGGTTGAGCTGCTCCACATCTATAGTGGCTTCAGGTGGAACCTGAGCTGCCAGGGGCTGAAACGAGAGCAGATGGACCTGGCACGGAGGTCACCGATCGCCAAGTCGAAGCTCTCCTGGGAGGCTCTTCGGGAAAGAACTTTAGAGAGGAAGAAGAGAGATCTTCGGAGAGGGAAGAGAGAAATCATCGTCGAGCACTCCTTTAAGAATAAGGGAACCTCGGAGGTTCGGAGTCCTTCTTCTAGCGCCAAATCTGTTGACGCAGAATCTAGTCATCGCCGGATCCAGCTGGAGTGGAGGTGGACGAGGTCGCCGTCGGAGACCTACAAAATAAAGTTCCATTTGGAGCCGGTGGGGGATGGCTCCGGTAGGACCCTCCGACGATCAAGTCAGCTCTAGCCAACAGATATGGAGTGCTCTGGAATGAGTTCGGTAGAGTTTAGAGAAGGAGAGGAGAGCTTAGAGCTTATAGCTTATCTGGAGGATCCTTTTTATAGGCGGAGCTTGATTGATGGTGACGGCCATATCGTCTGACCGTGGGTCGCTCAGGGCCGCATGGAGTTCGGTATGGAGAGAAAGACGTCGTTAGGCGGATAGCGACAGCCATACTAATCGATCGTGGGCTGCATGGGGCTGGTTACGGAGAGAGTGGCGTCGTCAGTAGCGGTGGCCATATTGTCTGATCGCATCGCCTGTGGCAGACTGATGGTGACCATTCGTCCAGATTTAATAGCCGTAGCTCTGAAAAAGTAGGCATTGATCGGTGGACTTCGGTATGTATCAATTTCAGAGGAGTTCAGACTCCTAGAGGAGTTCGGCCGAGGGGAAGCTCGGAAGGAGTTCGGTTGGAGGAGTGCGGAGGGAGTTCGGCTCTCGTAGGCGTCTGACTGGAAGAGCGCGGAGGGAGTTCGGCTCTCGTAGGAGTCCGACTGAAGCTTGGCCGCTGGAGAGTTCGACCGATTGAAGGAGTTCAGCTAAGGTCCAACCGTTGAAAGTCCGAAGGAGCTCGACCGCTGAGGAGTTCGACCGATTGAAGAAGTTTGGCTAAGACCCATCCGCTGAAGCTCTTCCGTGGCTATCGGTTGCATTAAGCTGAGCATCGAACTGGATTTCGACAGAAGCGGAGTTTATTTCCAACAACCATCATTCAAAAATTTATCAAATGCCAATTCTTCATGATATTTATTTTATCATTTCTCTTTGAAAAATAAGTATGGAGTCCATCCATTTTTTTATTTTTTTTATTTTTTATAATAAATATAATAATTTAATATAAAAAATTATTTTTTCATGCCAGATCATCTCAATCAAATGATTCGTAGCTTAATGAGCCCAAGTTCGGCTCTGGCCATAATTTTACTATCACGTGCAGTGCAGGTGGCACCTAGTGTGTGTATATATATATACACGGTAAACTACGTCGCGGGGAACCGACTCGCAAATTCCCAAATCGTAATCTCCAATCGACCCGTCCCGGGCCCGACCGGACCGAATCTCCTTCGTCCCCTCTCCCACCTCGCGCCGTCTGCTCGATCTCTCCAATTCACCGCGGTAGTCTCCCGCACTCCCGGGGAACTCTGGTGACATCTCTTCTCCTCTTCTCATCTTCCTTCTTAAAATAGATCGAAACCCTACTTTTTTGTTTTTCCTCGTAGAACCATGGATCCATGGTTAGGTTTTCTTGTTCCCATCGATAGCCCTGCCAACTGCGGAGTGGATTTCGATCGATTCTTTAAATTGAAAATAGTTGTTGTTTTCTTTTCTTAGACTGGGTGTCATGTAATGGTAGTTTAACATGGCTATTTTCAAGAAGTCAGGTGCGTTGATAAGAAATTCATTGGATTAGTTCTCAATTGTCTTGAGGTCATTCCGACTGGTGATGCATGCGGTGGAAGTTTTGGTTTTGGAGGTTAAGCTGTTGATTTGAACGATCTGGTTGCTGTTTTAGAGATCTAATTTTTGTTTTAATTGGTGATTTGGTTCTTCAAGGACCAATTAGGTCGTTCCATTAGCTAATTTTCTTCTTTTAGAGGGCATATAACTGTTGTGTGATCATATGTTGGTCACTTGGTTGTGTCCTGGAAGTAATCTTGTGTGTTTTTAATCCTGTTTGGATCTTAGATAGAATCCATATGATTATCTATCAGCAAATTATGCAGAATATCAAAGTTGGATTTTTTTTTTTTTAAATTTGGAAATTTAATTTTTGGGTTGGCTAACATAATCTTTTTTGTCGATCACCTTGCATATTAATACACTTTCACAGTGAACCGTTGCGTTTTCTACAGCATGATTTACCATCAATCTGTTTGGTGATGTGCTGCAACAAAAGCAAGTTATTAATTTATATGTTGACGGAGTCGTCTACTGTTTTAAGACTTCACATTTTGTCTAGTTTGCTTGCCTCTTTAGACATCTTGATTTATTCATTACATTATTTCGTTAGTATATACAAACTCTCTCTGTGGCTCTGCAGCTGTAGCATTGCCAATAATTTGGAAGTTCTTTATCATCATATTTGTGGAATGATCAGTTCACCCTTTCTTAGCGGTTGCATTCATCATAACTCTGTATTTCCTTTTTTTAAAGCTCGAGAGGAGTGTAGGAATGAAATTAGAGAGAGGTGTTTATTAGCTCCCTGAAAATTTGGGCATGCATTGTAGGTGCACTGTTTGGTGGGTTCCGCTATGAGATCTTTTCCAACTCATCTACTGTTTTAGGTTGCTATCCAAACTAATCATCTAAGGAGTTATTTTCTTTAGCATGATAATTTAGGTTGCAGCAGTGTGATCAGACATTGATCAGTGTTTGAAGTCAAGTTTATTGTATTTGATGAAGTTTGTAATACACAGCTCTTAGGCTGCATTTGGTTGTAGAATATGTTAACTTGGAGTAAGTGGGCTGGTTTACTCCTAACCCACTTTTCTCTGGAATAAACTACTTCAAGTCTTCAACCTGCATGGAGCAATAGTTCACTTATCATTAGGTAGAAACGTAGCTCTATCAGTCTAGCAATATACCCTCTTTACTTTATGAATGAATTAGTTGCTTTTCTAGTTTTATAGCATTTGGTGGGATAAAGTGGAATAAATAGAGTAATGGGGCCTTTGTTTGTTCCACTTGACCCTCCTTTATTCCGCAACCAAATAGAGACTTAAAGTATATTTTGCAAATTTTGACTGATGCATATTGATTGGTTGAGATGGTTCTTGGGCAACTTTTTCCATCTTTTAGATAAATGTGGAACAATAGAAAAGTCATAATTTGATAAATGTTTCAGAGAAGG
This sequence comes from Cocos nucifera, assembly GCA_006176705.1. NCBI lineage: Eukaryota > Viridiplantae > Streptophyta > Magnoliopsida > Arecales > Arecaceae > Cocos > Cocos nucifera. Next base: position 5,055,991 of record QRFJ01000018.1, read on the forward strand.
TTGCTTATATCACGAGATTCTTCCATCTTTAGATTTAGGAAACCCATCACCAAAAGAACAAGTCTTTATGTTAAAGAAGGCTTCAAGTTAGAAAAACTCATGATCACATGAGAGATCTGAGGCATATCCAGGATTCAAGTTATTGTGTTGTAATTGCTTTAGCCTTTGTTGTTGAGGGATAATGTAGTTAAGCAGACTTCTGTCTTCTAGTGCTGTTTAATTACCTGGTTGCTATACTGCTCTCTTGACTAGTTGCATGTTGCTCTCTAAAAGGTGTGATTATCATGGGACCATCATTAGTTGTGATTTTTGCTGGGTTATGGAGAAGCGTGTACTGAAAATCAAGCTAAAAGCTTCAGGTACAAGAATATGTACTGATAGTACTCCAGACCTAGGAACATCTGGTCTACTGCTCAAAGATGCTGTGTTCACTGGCTTAGCATCATCATCTGAAGAGAATATTCCTGCAAATAATAGGAAAGACATGAAACGCAAGCGTGGACCTAAAGCAGGTCATAAGAAAGCGAAAAAAAAGAGTTTGGTGAATAATCCAACGTTGTCTCCAGTACATGTAAACACAGAAGACGATATTTGTTTGAATCAGGCTGATGATGGTCAGCTTAATTCTGAAATGGATAATGAATCACCTTCCCTTGGATCGGATAAGCTTAGCACCATGTCAAGTATTGGTGCTGATATTCTAAATGAAAAATCAACAGGTAAAACCGGACACAGTCGGGTTAAGGTAAAACTAAGATCCTCGAGAGTATTGGAACCTCATCGAAGTTATTCAGATGCACAAACACCAAGTAATACAGAAAAGAGCAATCCACAAGTGGCGTTGGAGATGAATGAAACAGCTATAGAAAAGGAGGATAGTACTTATTCTGATGGACAGACATCAGAAAAGCAGAATGCTCTTTCAGAACAATTGCCAAGAAAAACTGGCAGCATCAAGATTAAATCTTCAAGGAGCTTAGGTCTGTCAAATGAAATCATGCAAGACAAAAATCTCAATAAGCTAAGTGGTCCACAGATACTGGGTCAGGGAAATTTGGTTCTTGCAGATGATGAAAAACATGTGGATCCATCAATGCCCAGGAATTTGAGACAAGGGACAATAAAATTGCCTTCCAGGGACCCTCGTTACAAGGCGAAAGAGTTGAGTGCTGCACTTGTGGTATGTAGAATGTTGTATGAATTTCTGAAATTATCAAAGACCTACGCTATTTATTTTGGTTCCTTTTGTGTTATGTTTCAGGTGATTAAAAAAGTCATGAAAATGGAAGCAGCTGGGCCCTTCAATGCCCCTGTCAATCCTGTCGCTTTGGGTATACCTGTAAGTACTATCAGATACTTCAGATATAGAGAACATATCTTCTTTCGAGATGCATAAAGAAGAAAGGATTGAGGAGGGGGGTTGGGGGGGGACTATTAGGGGCATCTTCAAACCATTTCTTCGTGTTAGTTCTCCTTCATTTTATCATGCAGCTAACTGTTGTTGCTAGTGCAGTTAGTGTCTAATGACAATCAGTCTGTCTCATTCAAGAATATATTGCCCTAAATTTCATGGTTCCATTCCCTCTATGGTTGCAGATCTGCAAGTTTGCAATATCATATTCATTTTTTCTCTCTCAAGTCTATCAGCTTGATGTTTGAAGTTGGCCTGGCCGAATCTCTTAACTAATATTTCTGAGCTTTCGACCTGGGAAATTTCTGTCTGATTAGCTATTGAGTGACAATATTTCTCTCAATTAATTACCTCTAATTGATGTTTCTGTTTAATAAGCTGATTCGAAATGTGCATGTTAGACTTGAACACTACCAGACCATTTGCCTTGCTAGATGCATTGTTGCTTGCATGTATGCAGATATGATAGATATCTTTTTAAACTCTTTAATTGAGCTAACCAATTGCTAACTTATCTGTTTCAGGACTATTTTGATATTATAGACACTCCAATGGATTTTGGCACTATTTCTCATGAGCTAGAACACGGCCATAAATACATGAACTCAGAGGATATTTATAAAGATGTGCAATATATCTGGGAAAACTGTTATAAGTACAACAATAAGGGTGATTATATTTTGGACCTTATGAAACGGGTGAAAAAGAATTTCATGAAGTACTGGTTGGCTGCTGGGTTGTATTCTGATATGCCAAGTAGTGGTAAGTATGATACATGAATGTTGGCTAATAATAATGCTCACTCTCTGTTGTTATTACATATGGAAATGGCTTTCCTCCTTTATTACTAACAACACATTTAATTGTAGTTCAATAGTTCTATTTTTGTATTCAATCATTCATAATAGCAGTTGGGCTTCTATGACTTTGGCTCAATTTTATGTGTTTGTTTTGCCCCCCCCCCTCTCTCTCTCACAATTGAAGCTATTTAACATTGAATGGACCAATGGACTTGCTTAAATATAGATAGTCTTCTCGACTGATGCTACTTCAGTTAAAGGATTGAGTAGGTAGTGTGTTAAACATGATCATATCTAAGGTTTTGAATGACAAAATGGTCCTCTCGATGTTCAGTGAATAGGGAATCAAGAGCAAACATGAGTAGTTCAACCTCTAATCAAAGATCAGAAGTTAAATGAGAAAGGAACTGGTGTCTGTACATGCATGTGCAGGAAATTATTTTTGACTAACAGGACCTCATGTATATGGAGGAAGTCAAGATAAATAAAAGATCTTTGAAGTTTCAGTATTTCTCATTCTCAAGCAACAATAATGGTAGGAAAATTGTTCATAAGCTAGAAAGCTGTATCTGGAACTCTGACCCCTCGTCACCCCATTTTTCCCCCTGTTTTGAGTTCCCATTATAAGTAGGTAAAGTAAATGCTTGCAAATTTCTGTCATAATATTTATCATATTCTTAAGTGATAACCCACATATAGTACAAGGAGATCTCATACATGATGGTTACATGTTCAATCAAAATAATGACTGAAACATGACATGGAGAGGTATTTACCACATGCAGAAAAGAAATCGGTAGCATGCTCTAGGACCTCAAATTAAGGGGTTTTGCCTAAAATTCTCTCCTTGTTCTTTCATAGTTTCCTTTTTTGTTTTTATAATGTTGAACATTTTCATTTTCAGTTTCTCCATACTTTGGGGCCATAATTGATATATCTCCGATAGGGCCAAAATGAAACTGTAAATCAGATCTCAGGGAGATAGGGGCTTTGTTTGTTTGTATGACAAGGGTAGAAAGAAATACTTGGAAATAGCAAAAGAATAATGGGAAGGTTTATGTTGTTTGATCACATTAAGCTAGAAGAGGATATGAGACAAAGTGAAATGTGCAACGGTGATGGCAGTTGGGGATGATGGCTAAAATGACAGCAGAAACGGTAGTGATGGTGCTGGTGTTGGCAACAGTGATGGAGTTGATGGTGGCTTTTGAAAGTTGGGAATTTTTTTGAAATAGAAATACTGAACACTAATCTTTTTCTCCTTCGAATAGCTTTATTTCAATTTATATCCCTCTCCTAAATTTACCTTCGGACAATCTGGAGATGCGATACTCGCTGTTGTCTCCATGCCTTTTCCTTGTGGAGGGGCTTTAGTTTCTTCTTTACTACCAAGCCAAGTAAAATAGGTTTCTTTCTAGGTATATTATGTGCTTTTTTTCTATGCAAGCAATCAAAACTTATCTTATGTTTGGTTGGGGTCATGAGAGGGAGGATGAATGGCCTCCATCCACCGTTGGTTCAAAAAAAAGGAGGATTGTCCATCCATCCTGGTTCATCAATTTACATCCTTCCAAATTGGGAGGATGCAAAAAGGATGGATGGAATATTAATGGATAGATTTTTGTATTGACAAAATTATCCCTCATTAATTTTTATGACAAAACTATAATATTTCTTCACATTTTCATTTATGTTATATTATATTATATATATACTATTAATCACATACTATTAAATTTTATTATTAATTATTTTAATTTAGTATATACTTTCAATAATTATAATTAAATATTTAGAATTATCTTCTATTTCTTTATTTTTATTTACTATTTTTAATTAACTATTTGTATAATATTAATTAATTATTTAAATTAAATTATAAATTAACTAATTTTTTATTATATAATTAATATATCACTAATTCATTTATAAAATTATTTATTAAATTAAGTTAAATTAAAATTAAATATTTATATAATTGTTATATAATTATAGATTATAATGATTATAGGTTTATATATTATTTACCTCTTTACTATAAATAAGTGTTATAAATTGGTAATAGTAATATTTTTATCAAAGGGTAGTTCAGTAAAAATGTTATATAAATATCACCCATCCTTTCTTTTATTCCTTCTATACCAAATAGAGGAGGAAATTATTTCTATCCATCCTTCCATGTTTCACCAAACATATGAAAGGATGGATGAACCTTTCATCCATCCTTTCAGTTCATCCATCCTCTCGGTTTATCCATCATCTCTTTTATCCATCCTTCCTCCTCCATCCATCCTTCCTTCAATCCATCCTTCATACCAAATAGAGGGTTAAATCTTGGGTTAAAACTGGTCCTTGGAAGATGCTGATTGATTAGGACCATTTGATATGCATGGTAGCTGGCAATGAACTATTGAATTAACATTGTACTGCATTTTTGTCTTTATTATTTTGGACTTTGAGAAAATGGTGTGGAGTAAATTGCTGAACAATCATGGTAGAGAAAAATCTAAAAATATCTGCAATGATATTCTCTGATCAAAATCTTGTTATTCAGTTAAACATTGGGGGTTGTGCCATGTAACTCTTTTGATTGTTTACTTTTCGATGCCTTTCTTGTGCATTGTCACCCATATTAGCTTGACTGCAGATGCAGCTGGTTGGTCGACCTTTTTGTTTTCAGAATTGTTTTTTGTATAAATATTTGCAGTTGGCTCTTAAAGTTTAATTATGAAGCTTGTGAACATCTTATCTGCTTCTATAATAATGCATTATTATAGTCTTTTCTAATAATGTGGTAGAGTAAAAAGTCTTTCTTCTAAAAAATAGAACAATGATATGATTTCTTCTTCTTGTTTTTTTTTTTTTAGGTGCTAATGAAAATACTCAGATTGAGGATGTTACATGTTCAGGTCAGGAAAAGTTGCATCCAAAAAGCAAGACAAAGCATAAGCGTCGACGTTATGGGTAAGTTGCTTGTCCAGCTTTAATGAGAGGAGACATTTTAATTTGACCATTCATTAATTCTGCTAGGAGGATTACATATACTCCTTGATTAGTCATATCTTTTAAGAATAGAGAGATCAAGTGATCTATAACACTATTGGGCACAATCAAGATTGTCAAGGAACCCTAGGCAAGTAAGGTTATCATTGTCTTATTCTTGCGTATCAGTGATCTGGAACACTATTGGGCATAGTCAAGATTGTCAATGAACCAGTCTTGCGTACCTTCTTCTTCTTTTTCCAGTAAGAAATGAAGGAGAAGAGGAAGAAAGTAAAAGTGGGTAAGCTGAAATTGAGGGTGAAATGTGAAAGAAGAAGAAGGTACTGATGGCAATGATGGGATAAAAAAGAATGCAACCAACCACAAAAGAAAGCATTTTGCATTGAATGATGAAATTTTTGATATTACAAAACTGTGATTTCCATAGAGCATTATGTACAGAGAACCTAGTCTTAGTCCTCCCCCATCCATATTTACACTTTCCTGAGTATATCAATTTTTCAATAAGCAGCCTGATTGACAAACAATTGCAAATTCAAAAGGCTCTAACATCTTTGATTCATCTCTTTGCGACGCTTTTTAGAGGCCTTGACTTTAATGGAGGGCCTGAGACACCTCTGTAGGAGCTTCTCCTAGATTATGCTACAGCGTGTTAACAAAGGTTCCTTTGCAAAACATCCCAACCTTCATAACAAATAGATTAGTATTACATAGAGAAATTGACACCAAGAGGATGGAGACTAGTAATACCATCATTATGTTGTTTTAAAATAAGCAAGAATGTTTTCACCTTGTCTTCTGCTGTAGGATGAGATTCAAATTGGCAAATCTTGATTCGCTATTTGCTACATGTAAATCTTCTACCAACTGCTTCATGAGAGCAATTCTCTCTCTCTCTCTCTCTCTCTCTCTCTCTCTCTCACACACACACACACACACACACACACACACACACACACACACACACACATCAGTAGTTATTGCCAGAGGATTTTCGTTCTCTTGGTTAAATATATGATATAATTAGGTTGTAGGCAGGCATTTTTTGTCTTTTCAAATTAGAAGGTCCAAGGATCAGAGGTTTCAAGGTGCTTCTCTTTGTAGTTCTTTATGTAATTGTATATAGAATCGTAGAAATTAATTTTAAAACTGAATAAGTTTTTCTAATGCAGGATTGATCGCCACAAAAGCGACTGCCTATGTGCTGTCTGTGTTGTTAGGCGCCGTAGGAAGGAACGTGAAGAAAGCTCAGCAGTTCTGGAGAGTCAAATGGCTGTAAGCAATGCTAATCTTTCCCAGGAGTTCAGGGTTGAGGTTGATACATGCTACTTCCTGACATTTGTTGATGATCTAGCATTTGGTGGATTTCATAATAATGATTCATGTTAATATGAAATTATATTCAGAGCTTTAGATGTCCTTTAGAACTCATTAATAGATGAAAGAATCCTAGAAAGTTATAACAGTACTGTTTCTGTCAAGAATTACCTTAGTTATAAATATCATATTATGAAAATTTTTTTAGAGTTTTTGTGAAGTATTAAATACAGAGATAGAAACTTTACTGTCTTATGCTGTTTGGATATTGTTTTAACAAATAGTTATCAATAGGAAGTCATCTTCATGGCAGTGTAGTTAAGTATATCTTGATAGCTGGGTTAACTTCCAAATTTTTTCTCATTATATTATATCATTTTCATTAATATCCATTCCAGACCTTCTAGTATCAGATACATGGTGAGAGATGCTAAAAGTGAAGCTGTCTCTTCTAATGTCTATCAGAAAGCTGTTGAAATTTTGTCTGGTTAAACATACCTTAAGGTATCCTACAATTTGTTTGGTTTGCTTTCAAGGGTACTAAAATAAGCAGGTTGTTAAGTAAGTTTTTTTGGTCTTGACTAGAGACCGTATTTTAATGTGTATTTTTTTCATTTGGTAGCATGAATTTGTTTGATTTTTTTTTTAAAAAAAATAATTATTATTGTTATAATAATAATTATTATTATTTTAAGATCTGTAAATGGTGTTCCAGTTTGTTCTAGTACTAGTATAGGGAAAAGAGCTGTATCCAGTTATTTTGATGGCGCTGGCAGACAGTTTTTACCCTTTCATCTTTTGAATAATATGCTGACCTTTTTGTGTAGAAGATTAATGCATTATCTCATTGGAAAATAGGAGTTGAAACCCTTTTGTTGCAGGCTCCGAATTCTAAAGGTGCATCCGTTGTCTTGAAGGGAGATGTTACTTTATAAATTTTTTAAAACTTATGTGTTTTTGTTCTTTAATATGAAGTATCAGAAACATACTTTGGGAGGTTCAGATGCATGTTCTTGTTTATGACAAAAGTATAACTTGGAACATATGTTTGAAAGCAACCATCTGGTACAGAAAACTAAGAAAAGTCGCCATACAAGTCAGAAGAGTTGGCCGCAATCCCATGTCATTGCATAGTGAAAAGACATGAGTCATAAACTATAATCTTGGTTATAATAGACAAGATTTTTTTTCGTAATAATACCAGTCTGGCTTTATGAATCTTTCTGTCATTCATTTTGCTCAAATGAAAGAAAAAAATTCACAAACTGCACTCAATGTTGTCATGATTGGGATTGTCATAAAATGTAAAGGGGTTATCTTGGATTGTGTTGTGGACCAAATTATGGATTGAAAGTTATTTTGATTTCTTTTAAAAGTAAGAAATATAAAAGAATGTGAAATTTGAAAAAAAATAAGTCAATTATTGGGTAGATGAATGGATAATCACAAAACCTATACATATGAGTTCAGTTTTCACATGATATCCATACCTAGCACCGTACCGAATTAGTCAAGAAATCTATATGCAGCCTATCATTCAATTATCATTTTACATAGAATATTTTGAAAAATAACAGATTTTATTTTAGGGTTGTTCAAAATGAAAACATCCTCTTGCATTTAACTCCATGAACCTGAAATAATAGGTCTTATTAACTTTACAAGTTGTATTAGTTGAAAGCCATATATCACATAATATAATATTTTTTGAAAAATCAAGTCCTATAGTCCAAGTGCTTGTATAGTTCATAAGATGGATCTAAATCTTATGTTCCTAACTAATCCTGATTTAAGGATGAGATCCTTATTTTTTGGGGCTTGTTCGGTCCTGCTTGTAAGACCTAGAATGTGAACAGTTGAATTTTAATAACAACTGCATGATTATTAGCTGACCAAGCCAGTTGCTGACCTAAACTGACCCACAAACAGCCTTACATCATGGCTGCCAATAGATGGTCAGGATGTTAAATTTGTAATTGTGGGATCAATGACTTTTGTCAGGATATATTCTGTAATTGTGGACCATATGGATTTTAATGAAAATTCTGGTCCCTTCTTTTTTTTTTTTTAAAAAAAAAAGTTGGAAGGATATTTTGGTCCTCATGCTGAAAATATATGGAAAGAACTTTCCTCTCACCAAACCTTTTAATTTCACAATGTCTGACACCACTTTGTAGTTGGGTTATAATGTGAATCCTGATGCAGACCAATCAGAAAACACTTTTAGGGCCTGTTTGGGAGCTTCCAGCATGATCTGGCAGGATAGCCCAGGAATGGAATGCGTGGGACAGGGAGGGAGGAAACAGGAGACTGGGAGAGGAAGAGCCTGGTTGTCGCATGGCCTGCTTTCAGTAGGAATAATAAAAACCTAGGGAGGTCCTTTTTTTATAATAAAAAATACCATTGTGAGGGGGGCACGTCCATGCATGTTGTCGCTTCCTCTTGCTCCGTTCCTTCACAGGGTTCTCTGATCCCAGCCTATCCTGCTGGGTTTTAGCCAAACAGGCTCTCTTGAAGTTTTCTGATGTTAATGGTGAGAATTCTTTTTTCATATGCTGCTTTTAGTTTCTAATAGTAGAGCGATTTTCTCCTGATGTTGCTTTGATGTATTTTACTTCCTAAACACTTAATGTGGTTATAAGTAACCACATTACAAAAAATAATCAGAATTCTCAGGTTTCAAAATGCTGAAATCAATAACATTACCATTTATCCATGGAGTGAAATGGAAATGTCTTCAATGTTTAATCTTCAAGGCCTTATCATGTTTCATGTTTTACTTGATATCTGTGTGCCAATTTGATTCATCATACGTCGCAGGAAGCCTCTCCTGTAGATAACCCTTGCAGTGAGGATGCTACCTCAAGCTTGGACCGCTCTCCAGAGACTGATGCTAATGTGGATGTGGAAGAAGCCGAAAATGAACAAGTGATGGAGACCCCTGAGCTGATGGACGTTCAAGAAAAGGAGATGGTAGAAAGTGAAATGGAGCTAGATCACAACTCAAGTGGCAGAAATGAAACTCTCCATTCCTTGCCGATCGAAAATGGAACAGAGGATTCTAATCCACTGTCTCAAGAAGAAATGGAGGCAACACAATCTGGAGACCAGAAAGATGACACAGTGGTGCAGCAGAAGGAAGCAGCAGTTGCGCATCATTATCGAGAGGCGCAAAAGAAACCAGGGGTAAGTTTCGAATGCTTTTGTCCCTTTTCCTAAGTTTTGAATGCTTTTTCGTTTTTAGGTACGCATTTGTGTTCATGCTAAGATTTAAAAACAATTGCATGGATTGCATTAACAAGCTTGTCGGTACACCCCTGCATCATGCATGAACACAAGGGGGGGCATGTGCTTCTGAATGTATGCATATGTTGGTGGATATTGCGTGTTTTGATATCAGCGCTGATTGGCTGCAGGAATCTTCTGTAAGGAATCAGCTGATCAGAATGCAAGAGAATATCGTGCAAGAAGAAAACCATTCAATGTTGTGGTTATGCAGGAGCCTTTTTCCGAGCAACCTTAGGTCCGTGTGGAACGGACCCCATTCTTTAACCCGGAGACATGTTTCAGTACGAGATTGTCCCATCCACGCTGCATTGGCAACATTCATGAAACCATAAAGTTAACCCCGCTAGTTGTGTGCTCATGCAAGACTATACACTATGTGCTTGATCGTTGAGGCGAAAATTTTTACGTGTTACTTGTATCATATATGTTGGCCATGGAGAATGATGCATCAATGTGCCAGAAGAGAATGGTGCTGTACAGTGTTGACGTAGATTCTTTTTCTCATTTTTAACATATTTTTCTTTTCCAATCAGATCGCATCCTCGATGACTGGGATGTTGCGGAAGATTCTTACTTTTTATGTTTTATCTGTGAATTTGCAAAAGAATCCTACATTCTCTCTGTTTTTATATGTTCAGGTTGCATTTATTCTTTGGCATAAACGGTTCGATTTTCGTCTGTTTGGAACCTTTCATCTGCAGCTTCTGGTATATACTCTACCAATAAATATAAAAATATTTTCACTGTAAAATTGGATAAAAATATTTATTTACTTTTATAAAAATTCCAAGGTGAATTTTTTTTTTTCCTTTTTTTTTTGGAAATAGCGTAGTTTTTGTTTTTAATCTTTTCGATCTACTTGGCTCTCTCGCAAGACCACCGATGATAGATGAGAAGTTAGTTGCTGGGATGGAGAAGCACGATCTACTTTGACTTACTTTGACAGCGATCCAGGAAAATGATTTTGATCTAGAAAAAGGAAATATGCTTCTTGCTCCTCTAGATGATGGGTAACGAGTTTTAGAAGACATCTGTTTTATTTATGTTATCCTGGTGAACGATATGGATCATCCATCCAGGCATCTCGCCCCTTGGTACGCGTAGTTGCACACCATTCATGGTAATTTTGTCTCCTAAGCATTTTAACTAGTCTTCTTTGTTTTAGAGCAATATGAATATGTCGGTAATGCGCCATCGTTGGATAAACGGTACCAACCAGTCGAACTAACAGTAATAGCTATTGGCAATTAAACATCGTTACCAATCATACCCTTTGACAAAGCATCCCAATTTGAGAAGTCTTTTCGGTAACATTAGCTAATGTGGAAGATAGGGTCCACTTTGAGTGGGAATCCTTTGTTTGGTAGTTTCCTATAGTCTGCTGCCAACCTGGGAAACATTGGATTTATCTTGATGGATAACAATGCTTGTTTGTACCACGTAGAAAGAGCCAAGAAACGCATCCCTTGCAGCAGGATTTGTGGTGTGCCAACGAACGTCAAGGATCCCAAGGCGGTTCCCTCTTTCGCGGTCCGCAACTTGTAAGATAGGCACGTATCAGCCCACCGCCCCAAAAATCCAAAATTAAACCATTATAGCTCACGATGTAAAGAGTTTAAAAGGAAAAGAAAAACCGCAAAAATAGAATAGAGGGAAAAGATGCAGACAAATAACGGAAAAAGCTACCGAAGCTACCAAAATAGGCAAAAGTAGATAGGAGGAGGAGTAAAGAGGAGAAGACAGAGAAGAAAAAGAGAGAACTAAAAAAAGGATTTTTTTTTTTTGGAAAAACATGAGGAAGAAGAACAGGGACGAAAAGAAGAGATAAAGGAGGTAGGAAAAGGGAAAAGAAAAGTAGTGGAAGGACCCTTCATTTTTTTTGTTTAAAGCCTATGGGCGGTAAACAGACGGCCCTTATCTGGTGGCGACCGTTAAAGAGCTGTAATGGGACATGATTGCAATCTCTCTCTCTCTAAATAAAGTGGAGGTGAGACGCTTGCCCTTTGCTTGGCTGGTGGAATCTTCGTAACAAGAGATATTTTCGTAATAATATTAGTCAATTCACTCTAACTTATTCGAAACAACTTTACTTTAACTATGATAATGAAATAAAGTAATAAATAGAAATATAAATGCACAGTATCAAGTTAGCATTTACTTGTAAATATGTTTTTTAAATAAGTATCATGCGGATAATGTATCGTTAATAGGATTTGAACCTGTACCATCCAGGACCTAGCAAACAAATGAGCCATGATTTTGGATATTTATGTTATAGTTTGATCGCAATAACAATTTCCACCACTTCATATTATATAATTATGACAGGTAATATGGAAAAGTAGCAATGACTATTATTTTTTATTATCAAATATTATAACATACTACTGCAACATAATTCACCAGTATCTCTTAAAACATACTAATATATTTTTTAAAGTTTTTATCTCAAAAAAATGATTATACGGTGAAAAATAATAATAATATATAATAAAAAAATGAAGAAAATAATAACATAGAATTTTTTTTTATTATGACCTGTTATTTTCATTACAATACTCTTTTAATGGCCTTTGCCTTAGTAATTATTTTATTGGTAAAAATTTGAAAAATTGTCTTTTGAGGTAAATAAGGGATATTATAATATGTGTTATTATAATCGTTATAATGGCAACTCGGTTTCAAATCTTGAATGGAACAATCAGATTTTTTTTGTTTCCCCATTGGGTGCTGCTGGGTACAACCATTTTTGGGAGAAAACCAATGGACAGCCGAGCTCACGCTATAAGCTGGACATCCAGCTTGATTAGTGAAATTAAATAGATAAATATTTTTGGAATTGAAAATAAAAATCATCTCCCCCGCTCTTTTGAGACTAAAAGGCATTTTGTTTGAAGTCTTCTTCCTCCACCTTCAGGCGGCCACTCGCCGCCATGACCCAAACCTTTCTCGCCACTCACACCCACGGTTTTTCCTGACGGCTTTTAGTGAGGTCTGATGCGGTAAATTAATCGTACCAACACGGCTCCTAAATGGAAATCTTACTTTCATTTCAATATCCGATATGGGATTATCGACTGTGAGTATTAAAAATTTAAATTTTTTTAAAATATAAAAATAAAATTATCCGAACACATGTTGATATGGTAACGTGGGTTTCTTACTTTAGATTATTTTTTTTGCATTTATCATGGCTAAGAGCTTATGATAGGATAGACGAGATATTATTCATATTGGTGCAGAATTTGGTTGACGTCGGATCGAGTTGGAGTCGAAAAAAATGAAGTCGCCGTCGGTAACCTGCAAGTTTCATCCAGAATCGGTGATACTGACTTTGGTAGGATCCTTCGATAATCAAGTCGGCTTTTTTGGTCAATAGAAATGGAGTACTCAAAAAAAAATTTGGCAGAGTTTCGAGAAGGAGAGGAGAGCTTAGAGAAAACGTATCTGGAGGGTTCCTTTTTATAGACGGAGCTTGATTGATAGTGACAGCTGTAGCCGTCTGGCAACAGGTCGCTCGAGGCCTGATGGAGTTCGGTATGGAGAAGAAGGTATCGTCAGGCTGATAGTGACAGCCATACCATCCAGTAGCGGGCCGCTTGAGGTCTGGTGAAGTCTATCACGGAGGGGAACGCCGTCTGTAGCATCGTCTGTAGCAGACTGATGGCGACCGTTCGTCGAGATTTAATAGCCATAGTTCGGAGGATGCAAGCGTTGGTTGGTAAAGAACTCCGACATATATCAATTCCAGGAGAGTTCGGACTTTCAAAGGAAATATGGCTAGAAGGGATCATCCGAAAGAAATGCTAGTTGAAGGAGAGATCCGAAAGGAGTTTGGCTCCCGGAGGAGTTCGACCGAAGAAGAAGTCTAAAAGGAGTTCGGCTACTATAGGAGTTCGACTGAAGGAGGAGTCCGGAGGAAGTCCGGCTCATGTAGAAATCCGACTGAAAGAGGAGTTCGACTCATGTAGGAGTCCAACTTAAGGAGAGATCCGGAAGGAGTTCGGCTCCCGTAGGAGTCCGACTGAAGGAGGAATCCAGAAGAAGTTTGGCTCCCGTAGGAGTCCGACTGAAGGAGAAGTATGAAAGGAGTTCGGCTCCCATAGGAGTTCGATTGAAGGAGAAGTTCGAAAGGAGTTCGGCTCCTGAAGGAATCCGACTGAAGAAGAAGTCCGGAAGGAATTCGGCTACTATAAAAATTTGACTAAAGAAGAATTCTGGAAGGAGTTCAGCTCCTAGAAGAATCCGACTGAAGAAGAAGTTCGGCTCCTGTGAAAATCTGACTGAAGGAGAATCAATCGGAGAATTCTGAAAGGAGTTCAACTCCTGGAGAAATTCGATTGAAGGAGAATTCTGAGAGGAGTTCGGCTCCTATAAAAATCCGATAGAAATTCGATCGTTGGGGAGTTTGAGAGGGGTTCGACCGATGGAGGATGTTCGACCAGGGCTTGGCCGCTGAGGAGTTCAACTGGGACTCGATCGCTGAGGAGTTCGGCTAAGACTTGACCACTGGAGGAGAATTTTTGATCGAAGATTTTTTGTGATTACCGGTTGCATTAGGCTAAGCATCAGGCTGGACTTCAATGGGAGCGGGTTTATCCCCAATAATTTATTTTGAGTCTTATAATTTTATTTTTTTAAAAAATATTTTACAATTAATATTGAATTAATAAATTTTTTTATTTTATTAAAATCATGTCAAAATCTTTCATTTAAGGAAAGATTCAATTGTGTATGGTCCAAAAATTTACACGGTAGGGATGGACTTTTGCTTATATCTTATATACCTGCAGTTTGGAGATTGTACAGGACATTTTGGGTTTAATAATTTTATTTTTTAAAAATATTTTATATAAAAAAATTATTTCTTTCTTATTGTTGGTGCAGAATCTGGTTGATGCTAAATCGGGCTGGAGTTGAGGAAGACGAGATCGTCGCCAGTAACCTGCAAAATAAAGTTTCATCTGGAGTCGGTAGTGGTGGCTCTGATAGGATCCTCCGATGATCAAGTCAGCTCTTCTGACCAATAGAAATGGAGTGCTCAGAAAAGAGTTCGGTAGAATTTTGGGAAGAAGAAGATAGCTTAGAGAAAACGTATCTAGAGGATCTCTTTTTATAGATGGAGCTTGATTGATGGTAACAACCATACCATCCGATAGTGGACCGCTCGGGGTCACGTGAGATTTGGTACGGAGAGAAAGATATCATCAGACTGATAGTGATAGCCATAACCGTCTGGTAGCGGGCCGTTTGGGGCCGCATGAGATTTGCTACAGAGAGAGGGGCATCGTCAGACTGATAGTGATCGTTTATCGAGATTTAATAGCCGTAGTTCGGAGGAAGCATAGTTGGTTGGTGAAGAACTTCGATATATATCAATTCTAGAAAAGTTTGGACTCCTGAAGGAAATATATTTGGAGGAGATCATCCGAAAGGAATGCTAGCTGAAATCTGAAAGCAATCCACTGAAGGAATCCGACTGAAGAAGGAGTCCGAAAGGAGTTCGGCCGAAGAAAAAGTCTAGAAGGAGTTCAGCTTCTGAAGAAATTTGACTGAAGAAAAAATCTGTAAGGAGTTTGGCTCTTGAAAAAATCTGACTGAAGGAGAAATTCGTAAGGAGTTCAACTCCTAGAGGAGTCCGACTGCAGAAGAGATCTGTAAGAAGTTCGGCTCCTGAAGGAGTCCGACTGAAGGAAAATTTTGGAAGAAGTTCGGCTCCTGGAGAAGTCCGACTGAAGGAGAAATTCGTAGGAAGTTTGGCTCCTGAAGGAGTTCGACTGTAGGAGAAGTCAGAAAGGAGTTTGGCTTCTGGAGGAATCTGACTGAAGAAAAAATTCATAAGAAGTTTGGCTCCTGAGGGAATTCGACTGACGAAGAAATCTGTAAGAAGTTTGGCTCTTGAAGGAGTCCAATTGCAGGAGAGATCCATAAGGAGTTTGGCTCCTAGAGGAGTCCGACTAAAGAAGAATTCCGAAAGGAGTTCGGCTCCTGGAGGAGTTCGACTGCAGGAGAATTTTGGAAGAAGTTCGACTCCTAAAGAAATTCGACTGAAGAAAAAATTCGTAGAAAGTTTGGCTTCTGGAGGAATCCGACCATAGGAGAAGTCCGAAAGAAGTTCGGCTCCTAGAGAAATCTGACTGAAGGAAAAATTCATAAGGAGTTCGACTTCTAGGAGAATCTGACTGAAGGAAAAATCCATAAGAAGTTCGGCTCCTGGAGGAGTCCGACTGCTGGAGAGATCCGTAAGTAGTTCGACTCCTGAAGGAGTCTGACTGAAGAAGAATTATGGAAGGAGTTCGACTCCTGAAGAAATCCAACTGAAGAAAAAATCCATAAGGAGTTCAACTACTGGAAGAATTCGACTGAAGGAGAAATCAGTAAGGAGTTCGGCTCCTGGAGGAGTCCGACTGAAGGAGAAATTCGTAGAAAGTTCGGCTCCTAGAGGAGTTCGATTGCAGGCGAAGTCTGGAAGGAGTTTGGCTCCTAGAGGAATTCGACTGAAGAAAAAATCTGTAAGGAGTTCGGCTCCTAGAGGAATCCGACTGAAGGAGAAATCCATAAGAAGTTTGATTCTTAGAGGAGTTCGATTGAAGGAGAAATCTGTAAGAAGTTCGGCTCCTAGAGGAGTCCGACTGTAGGAGAGATCTGTAAGAAGTTTGGCTCCTGGAGGAGTTCGACTGAAGGAGAATTTCGAAAGGAGTTCGACTCCTGGAGAAGTTCGACTGAAGGAGTAGTTCGAAAGGAGTTCGGTTGAAGTCCGAAAGAAGTTCGGCTGGGGTTCGACCGCTGGAGGAAGAATTTTTGATTGAGACTCTTTCATGACTACCAGTTGTATTAGGCCAAGCATCAGACTGGACTTCGATGGGAGCGGGGTTTATCTCCAACAATAGTTCCTCCACTTTCGAGTTCGAAACTCAAAGAAAGGGAGTACAAAAAAGGTGACTGTCGAAGTTCTTTTTCGGACTCCACACCCATTGGGGTTGAAGCTCGAAGGAGACCTTATCTCCAATCGAGGTTGACGTTAAAATTGAGGCTCGGGGGAGATCTTGCCTTCAGCCAAGGTCCAAGGAGATCTTGTCTCCTGTTGATATTACGGTTGAAGCTCATGGGAGATTTTATCTCCAGCCAGGGTTGATGTTGATGTTGAAGCTTGGGGGAGATCTTGTCTCCAGCCGAGATTCAGGAAGATTTTATCTCCTGTTGAGATTGCGGTTGAAGCTCGTGGGAGATCTTTTCTTCTGTTGACATAAAAGCTCGAGAGAGATCTCATCTTCAGCCGAGATTCAGGAAGATTTTATCTCCTGTTGAGATTGCGGTTGAAGCTCATGGGAGATCTTTTCTTCTATTGACATAAAAGCTCGAGAGAGATCTCATCTCCAGCCGAGGTTGACGTTGAAGTTGAGTCTTGGGGGTGATCTTACCTCCAGCCGAGGTCAACATTGAAGTTGAGGCTCGGAGGAGATCTTGCCTCTAGTCGAGATTGAAGGAGATCTTATCTCCTATTGACGTAGACGTTGAAGCTCGAGAGAGATCTTATCTCTAGCTGAGGTTGAAGGAGATCTTATCTCCTGCTGACGTAGATGTCGAAGCTCGGAGGAGATCTTATTTCTAGTTGAGGTTAAAGAAAATCTTATCTCCTATCGTTGTTGGGCATAATAGGATCATTATCGGGGCCTTTCCTCTCATCCCATCTAAAATGAACGAGACCTTCGACTTTGCTCACATCAGGACAAGGTTCTCCTATTTTTAACGGACTGTGGGGGCACATAAGGACCGTTGTCAGGGCCTCTCCCTCCACCTCATCTAAAATGAATGAGATCTTCGACTTTTCTCACATTAGGACGAGGTTCTCCTTCTATTTCTAATGGGCCGTGGAGGCACATAAGGACCGTTGTCAGGACCTCTCCCCCCATCTCATCTAAAATGAACGAGGCCTTCGACTTTGCTCACGTTAGGACGAGATTCTTATCCTGTTCCTAATAGGCTATGGGGGCATATAAGGACTATTGTCAGGACCTCTTCCCCCATCTCGTCATGAATGAGGCCTTCGACTTTGCTCATGTTAGGACGAGGTTCTTCTTCTATTCCTAACATGACCACTTTTAATTGCTTTTTTTCTATCATCACATAATTTTTGTACCAAAAAATAATAATGTTGAAATGAAGAAATTTTATTGCAAAAAAATTACTGAAAGTACACCCTCAGATTTGTTGAGTTTCAAGATTGTGGGAACATTGTTCCTTCGAGCTCCTTCAAATGATAAGTTTTAGATCGAACGACCTTGACCACTTTATACGGGCCTTCCCAATTTGGGGCAAGCTTCTCCTGGCTTTGAGACTGAGAGATGGTGGCTCATCGAAGCACTTAGTCCCCCACTTTGAACGTTTTACTTTTGACTCTGGAGTTATAATCTTGGGCCATCCTTCGTCTGTAGGCCGTCATTCGAACCCGGGCTTCCTCTCTTTTTTCTTCCAGCAAATCGAGATTGGCTCTGAGGTCCTATGGGTTATGTTGCTCATTGAAGGTCACGACCCATTCTGATGGGAGTTTAAGCTCGATTGGTATAACTGTCTCCATTCCAAAGGCCAAGACGAATGGTATTTCTCCAATCGACAATCTTTGAGTAGTTCGATATGCCCAAAGGATGTGATAGAGTTCGTCCACCCAGACCTCCTTTGCTCTGTCGAGCCTCATCTTGATGCCTTGCAGCAGAGTCCGGTTAGTCACTTTAGCTTCCCCATTTGTTTGTGGGTGAGCTACTGATGTAAAGTGGTGGGAGATGTTTAGGTCTTCGTAGAACTCAGCGAACCTCATCCTAGCGAACTATCGCTCGTTATCTGTTATGAGAGTTTGGGACAAACCGAACCGATAGATTATTGACTTTCAGACGAAGTCCTGTACCTTAGCCTTAGTAATTTTTGCTAGTGATTTGATTTCGACCCATTTGGTGAAGTAATCGATCGTGATCAGAAGGAACTTCCGCTGCCCGGATGTCATTAGGAAAGGGCCAAGTATGTCCATTCTCTACTGCGCAAATGACCAAGGTGCACTTAGCGGAGTAAGCTCGGAGGTTGGCTATCTTTATATGTTTGCATTTTTCTGATGGCGGTCATATTTCTTGACATACTCCATAGAATCATGGTACAAGATCGGCTAATAGTATTTATTGGGGATAAATCCCGCTCCAGCCGAAGTCTAGCTCGATGCCCAGCCTAATGCAACCAGTAGCCGTAGAAGAGCTTCGACAGACGGGCTTCAGCCGAACTCCCAACGGCCGAGCTTCTTCCAATCCGTTCAGCCGGCCGAACTAGTTAGCTGCCGAGCTTCTTCGGACTCCCAGCGTCAAGACCGAACCCCTTCAACCGACTGAGCTACATAGCGGCCGAGCTCCTTGGACTCCGAGCGGCCGAGCTTTAATGGAATCACCCGACGTCCGAACTCCTCAGCGGTCGTCCCGAACTTCGGACGACCGAGATCCCACCGAACCCTCCAGCGGCCGGCCCTCAGCCGAAGTCCAACGGCAGACCGAACTCTCCAACGGTCGAGCTTCGGATTCCCAGCAGCCAAACTCCCTCGAGCCGTCTCTTTAGCCGGCCGAGCTCCTCCGAACTCCGCTACGATCGAGCTGCTCCCAAGCTTTTCCTTCGGCCGAACTCTCCTACAAGTCCAAAGTTGTAGGAGAGACTGACTCCGCCGTAACCAGCCCCATGCGGCACTCTCTCCGTAAAGCTCGGTCGAACTCTCCTACCGACGCCACTCTCTCCATAACCAGCCCCATGCGGCACCTACCCAAGAGACTGACTCCGTCGAACCTTGAGTGGCCCGCCAGCACGCGGCAGCAGCTGTCACCACCAACCCTGCCGCGTACGGCACCACCCCAAGAGACTGGCTCCGCCGAACCTCCAGTGACCCACCAGCATGCGGCTGCAGCTGTCACCACCAACCCTACCGTGTACGGCACCTCTCCGAGAGACTGACTCCGTCGAACCTCGAGCGGCCTGCCAGCACGCGGCAGTAGCCATCACCATCAAGCTCTGCTATAAAAGAGCCCTCCTCCAGATATGCTAAGGCTAATCTCTCTGATCTCTAAGCTCTCCTTTTTTTCTCTAAGCTCTAGAACTCATTTTCGAGCACTCCATTCCTGTTGGCCAGAGCTGACTTGAACGTCGGAGGGTCCTGCCGGAGCCACCCCCCACCGGCTCCGGATGGGACGCTATTTTGCAGGTCCCCGACGGCAACCTCAGCGGTCTCGACTCCAGCGACCTCCGGCGACGATCAGTTTCTGCACCAACAGAATGGCGCTAGAGGAAGGGCCTTGAACCTTCGAGGTTTCCTTGTTCTTAAAGGAGTGCTCGGCGACTCTTTCCTTTCCTCTCCAGAGATCTCCCTTTTCTCTTTCGAAGAGAAAATGCCTCCAGGAGAGCTTCGACTCGACGATCGACATTCTGTGCGTCGGGTACATCTACTCCCATTACAGCCCCGACAGCCCAGGCTCCATCCGAAGCCACCGTAGATGTAGAGCAGTTCAACCTACTGGTCGGGTTAGCGGCCCCACCGAGATGATGCAGGCCGTGCGACAACCTCTAACGAAGATTTTGTCAGCGAACCCGCCATGAGGATGCGAGGAACCGACCTTGAGGAAGAGCATTTGGGCATACCGATCGCCCTTAGGAAGGAGAAACAGAGAGCATAAGATCTCCCGCAGAAGGTCGGAATGAAGTTCGGCGCAAGTGAGGCCGAACTCCACCTCGAAGCTCGTCAACGGAATGAAGTTTGGCGCAAGCAAGGCCGAACTCCACCTCGAGCTCGCCACCAAGGAAACCACTGCAAAGATTTCAAAGGAGGTGAGATAAAGTTCAGCCGCGCTCACGATCGCCTGAGGGCAACCGAGGCTGAACTCCGTACGACTCCAAGGAGGTCCGGACGAAGAGGCATGAAGTTCTCCCGCGGAAGGTTTCGCAGGAAAGTGGAATGAAGTTCGGCGTAGGCGACACCGAACTCACCCTCATAAAGTTCCCCCGCAGGTTCTGCGACTACGCCCCCTCAACGCTCCTCGAACTCAATTTCTCACGGAAGTTAAGAGCCAGCTACCAAAATCAGAAGGGTTACGGTCTCCCCCAAACAAACACGATCGAAGCAAGTACTGCGTCTATCATCGCAACCACAGCCACGACACCGAGGAATGCATCCAGCTGCCAGACGAAATTGAGGAGCTCGTCAGGAAGGAGCGGCTGGATAAATTTCTTCGGTGGGATAAGATCGGCTAAGGGCGCTGCCGTAACCACAAACTATAAGGTCGGCCGTCTCACGGCATCATCAACGCCACCCCAGGGGGAGCTTGGTACATCGGCGATTCGTCGTCTCCCAGCGACAAAGCAGAAGCATGCTCCAAATTAAGGAGGCCAGTATGGGATAGAGGAGGTCGTCTGGACGGGACTTGCTGCCCGAGGGAACTTAGAGGAACAACGCCCCGACGACCCTGAAATAGGGATGTGCTGCCCGTAACTTTCCTTCGGTAAAATTCTTTCCTTCCGATAATGTTGTTTCTAGATGCAAAAGCTATGCGATGACAGCGAAGGAGCAGAGATAAGATCTCTCCCGAGCAGTTCGGCCAGAGATGAGATCTCTTCCAAAAGGCAACCTCGGCCAGAGATGAGATCTCTTCCGAGCAACCACCTCGGCTAGAGATAAGATCTCTCCCGAGCAGTTCGGCCAGAGATAAGATCTCTCCGAAAAGCAATCTCGGCAGAGATAAGATCTCTCCCGAGCAGTTCGGCCAGAGATAAGATCCTCGACCAGAGATGAGATCTCTCCGAGCAACCACCTCGGCTAGAGATAAGATCTCTCCCGAGCAGTTTGGCCAGAGATAAGATCTCTCTCGAAAAGCAACCTCGGTCAGAGATGAGATCTCTCCGAGCAGTTCGGCCAGAGATAAGATCTCTCCCGAAAGGCAACCTCGGTCAGAGATGAGATCTCTTTCGAGCAACCACCTCGGCTAAAGATAAGGTCTCTTCTGAGCAGTTCGGCCAGAGATAAGATCTCTTCCGAAAAGCAACCTCGGTTAGAGATGAGATCTCTCCCGAGCAATTCGGCCAGAGATAAGATCTCTCCTGAAAAGCAACCCGATCAGAGATGAGATCTCTTTCGAGCAACCACCTCGGCTAGAGATAAGATCTCTTCCGAGCAGTTCGACCAGAGATAAGATCTCTTCTGTAAAGCAACCTCGATCAGAGATGAGATCTCTCCCGAGTAGTTCGGTCAGAGATAAGATCTCTCCCGAAAAGCAACCTGGCTAGAGATAAGATCTCTCCCGAGCAGTTCGGCCAGAGATAAGATCTCTCCCGAAAAGCAACCTCGGCCAGAGATAAGATCTCTCCCGAGCAACCACCTCGGCTAGAGATAAGATCTCTCCCGAGCAGTTCGGTTAGAGATAAGATCTCTCCCAAAAAGCAACCTCGGCTAGAGATAAGATCTCTCCCGAGCAGTTCGGCCAGAGATAAGATCTCTCCCGAAAAGCAACCTCGGCTAGAGATAAGATCTCTCCCGAGCAGTTCGGCCAGAGATAAGATCTCTTCCGAAAAGCAACCTCGGCCAGAGATAAGATCTCTCCGAGCAAGCAACCTCGGCTAGAGATAAGATCTCTCCCGAGCAGTTCGGATCAGAGATAAGATCTCTCCCGAGCGATCGAGTCAACCTCGGCTAGAGATAAGATCTCTCCGAGCGACCGTTGACAACCTCGGCTAGAGATAAGATCTCTCCCGAGCGATCGTGGAAAATCTCGGTTAGGAACAAGAGGAGAATCTCGTCCTAATGCGAGCATCAACATCGGCTAGAGATAAGATCTCTCCCGAGCGACCATTGACAACCTCGGCTAGAGATAAGATCTCTCCTGAGCTATCGAGCCAGCCTCGGTTAGGAACAGGAGGAGAATCTCATCCTAACGCGAGCATCGACCTCGGCTAGAGAAAGGTATCATGTCAACCTCGACTGGAGAGCTTCAACATCGACCTTGGCTAGAGAAAGCAATCGTGTCAACCCCGATCGGAGATGAGATCTCCCCCGAGCTTCGACCTAGACCAGCACAGAGCTTAGAGGAAGACTTCGGCAGTCGCGTTTCCTGCACTCCCTTCCTTCGATTTTCGAACTCGGGAGTGGGGGGGCTAGTGTTGGGGATAAATCCTGCTTCAGCCGAAGTCTAGCTCGATGCCCAACCTAATGCAACTAGTAGCCGCAAAAGAGCTTCGGCAAATGGGCTTCAGTCGAACTTCCAGCGGCCGAGCTTCTTCCAATCCGTTCAGCCAGTCGAACTAGTTAGCTGTCGAGCTTCTTCGGACTCCCAGCGTCAAGACCGAACCAATTCAACTGGCCGAGCTACATAGCAGCCGAGCTCCTTGGACTCCGAGCGGCCGAGCTTTAACGGAATCACCCGACGCTCGAACTCCTCAACGGTCGTCCCGAACTTCGGACGATCGAGCTCCCACCGAACCCTCCAACGATCGGCCCTCAGTCGAAGTCCAACGGCAGGCCGAACTCTCCAACGGCCGAGCTTCAGATTCCCAGCAGCCAAACTCCCCCGAGCCGTCTCTTCAACCGACCGAGCTGCTCTGAACTCTGCTACGGTCGAGCTGCTCCCAAGCTTTTTCTTCGACCGAACTCTCCTACAAGTCCGAAGTTGTAGGAGAGACTGACTCCACCGTAACCAGCCCCATGCGGCACTCTCTCCGTAAAGCTCGATCGAACTCTCCTACCGATGCCACTCTCTCCGTAACCAGCCCCATGCGGCACCTACCCAAGAGACTGACTCCGTCGAACATCGAGCGGCCCGCCAGCATGCGGCAGCAGCTGTCACCACCAACCCTGCCGCGTACGGCACCACCCCGAGAGACTGGCTCTACCGAACCTTGAGTGACCCGCCAGCATGCGGCTGCAGCTGTCACCACCAACCCAACCGCGTACGACACCTCCCCGAGAGACTGACTCCGTCGAACCTCGAGCGGCCCGCCAGCACGCGGCAGCAGCCATCACCATCAAGCTCCGCTATAAAAGGGCCCTCCTCTAGATACGCTAAGGCTAATCTCTCTGATCTCTAAGCTCTCCTTTTCTTCTCTAAGCTCCGAAACTCATTTTCGAGCACTCCATTCCTGTTGGCCAGAGCTGACTTGAGCGTCGGAGGGTCCTACCAGAGCCACCCCCCACCGACTCCGGACGGGACTCTGTTTTGCAGATCCCCGACGGTGACCTCAGCGGCCTCGACTCCAGCGACCTCCGACGACGACCAGTTTCTGCACCAACAGTATTCTTATCAAAGTAGTTTTTATGATAGGACCTAACTCCTACGTGATTTTCATAAATTTTCTCGTGCACTTCCTATAATGCGAAGTCAGCCTCTGAAGGTTGGAGATATCTCAGCAGCGATAGTGAATACGACTTCTTATATAGTTTGCCCTTGTACAAAACGTACCGAGAGGGTTGATTCCTGAGTTTTCAAAATTCTTTTAGATCATGAGGAAGAACTTCCTCCTTGAGGTAGGCAACCAATGGGTCAATCTAGCTTAGCTCAAGCCTCATTTGCATAACGACGTATGATTTCTCTAAGCTTAGGCATTTCAGAGTCTCAAAAAATAATTCTTTGAACAGTTCGACTGGGGCTGAAGTGACCAATTTAGAGAGGAGGTCAGCTCTTATATTTTCTACCCTCAAAATCTATCGAATGCCAAAACTGTCGAAGACTAGAGTTAAATTCTTTACTTTCTCCAAGTATTTCATCATGCTTTCCTTCCTTGCTTCGTAGTTGCCACTAACTTGATTGATCACTAATTAGGAATCACTGTAGACTTGGAGTCGATCTACTTTTAACTCACTTGCTATTTTTAATCCGACGATCAGCACTTCATATTCGGCCCCATTATTAGTCGCAGAGAATTCGAAGTGTAGCACGTACTCGGCGATGACTCTCTCGGGGCTAACGAAGACTAACCCCACACCTGCTCCAGTGGAGTTGGACGAACCATCCACGTACATAGCCCAAAAGCCTTCAAGAAGGTCGGCACTCTCTTCGAAAAGGCTCGGTTGTGACAGCAGAGTGCTGATCTCATTCTGTTCAAGCTCGACTTCAGCTAGAATGGTACATTCTACTATAAAATCTATCAATATTTGGACTTTGATCGATGGTCGGGGTCGACAGTTGATGTCAAATTTTGTGAGCTCGATTGTCCATTTTGTGATTCTTCCGAAAGCGTCCGTTCGATGAAGGATTGCTTTTATTGGTTGGTCAATGAGGATCGTTATGGTGTGCCTTTGAAAGTAAGGTCGGAGTCTCCTGATAGCAATTAAAAGAGAGTAAGTCAATTTTTCTAACTTAGAGTATCTGATCTCTGCATCCCTCAGGATTCGACTTATGTAGTAGACCGATCGCTGCATCTTCACTTCCTCCTTAATCAGGACTGCTGCCAAGGCCGCCAGAGAGACTGCTAGGTATAGAAATAATTCTTTTCCAGGTTCAGGCTTTGCCAACAGTGGGGGTGAGCTGAGGTAGTTTTTAAGCTCTTCAAACGTCCATTGGCACTTCGCTGTCCAACAGTTCTTTGATTGTCTGAGGATTCGGAAGAAGGACATGCATCGCTCGACCGATCTCGAGATGAAGTAATTTAGGGATGCCACATTTTTAGTCAGATGCTGAACTTCTTTGATTATTTTTGGAGCAGTCATTTTCAGAATGGCTCAAATTTTCTCTAGATTTGCTTCAATCCTGCGTCTAGACACCATAAACCTCAGAAACTTTCTAGAGGTCACACCAAAGGCACACTTGGTCAGATTCAGCTTCATCTTGTGCTTCCTGAGTGCGTTGAAGATCTCTTCGAGGTCGACGAGGTGGTTTATAGAAGCTTGACTTTTGACGAGCATGTCATACATGTATACCTCCATGTTGCAGCCGATCTGCTTCTTGAAGATCTTGTTGATCAAGCGCTGGTATGTTGTCCCTATATTTTTGAGTCTAAAGGGCATAACCCTATAACAATAAAGACCACGGTCAGTAACAAAAATAATTTTCTCTTCGTCCTTCGATGCCATCCGTATCTGATTATAATCGAAGAAGGCATCCATGAAGGTGAGGAGCTCGTGGCTCGAGATTGCGTCTATCAGTTGATCAATCCTGGGTAGAGGATAGCTATCTTTTGGGCAGGCCTTGTTCAACTTTTCGAAGTCGATATATATCCTTCACTTATTGTTTATCTTTTTATCGAGAATCACGTTTGAGACTCAGATCGGATAGTTAACTTTTTGGATGAATCTAGCTTTAAGGAGCTTGCTTACTTTTTCTGTGATTATTTTCTGCCTCTCCGAGGTATGGTTGCACATCTTCTCTTTTATTGGCCGATACTTCGAATCAACGGCCAGCTGATGATCCATGACCTTAACATCAATTTTTGACATATCCATTGAGGCCTAGGTGAAGACGTCCGTGTTCTTTCTAAGAAAGATGATGAGTTGCTCCCGAACCTCGTCCCCCAAGTTGGAGCCGATCTGCACTGCGTGCTCCGCATTCCCGTCATTTAAGGGTATAGATATAAGGTCCTCCATAGGCTCACCCCGCTCCTCGATGAGATCATCGCGGACATCTAGTCCATTAACAGGATAAGGATCGGACTATTCTTCCTTATGCAGGATGATTGAGTAGCAGTATCTTGCTAGAGCTTGATCTCCTCTGACCTCTTCAATCTCATGACTTGTCGAAAACTTTATCTTTAAATAATAAGTTGATACCACTACATAAAGTGTATTTAGATCAGGTCGGTCAAGAATAGCATTATAAGCAGATGGAGTCTTTATGACTAAAAATTTGATCTGTGCCTTAGCCAGCTTCGGACGTTGCCCTACAGTCACAGCCAAGGTCATTATACCCTCAACTGGTACGGCATCGCTAGTAAAGCCTACTAATGGAAAGTTTATCGATCCCAAGTGGTTATTGAGTAAGGACATTTTTGAGAAAGTATCATAAAATAAAATATTAACCGAACTTTCATTATCAACCAAAATATGGCGTACATCATAGTCGGTAATGTTTAAAGAGATTACAATCGTATTATTATACGAAAACTGAACCTCCTGAGCATTTGCCTCAGTAAAGATTATAGGTTCTTTAGTCCTCCATTTCTTTACTGATTCCTCGGATCCACTGGCCTCTCCTCATTGAAGTCCCTCCAAGATAGTGTTGATGATGTCGAGAGACGGTCGATCTCCTTGTTGATCCTTCCCTCTTAGTGATTTAGACTATGGCAATGCCCTCGGCCCATCTTTCTACCCTTCAGGCCACCACCGCAGGAATTGGCCAAGTCTGCCTAGCCTTATTAGCTCCTCGATCTCATCTTAGAGTTGAATACACTCCTCAGTATCATGACCATGGTCACGATGATAAAGATAGAACTTGTTAGGATTATGCTTGTTGGGGTGAGTATGCATCCTTTTCGGTGTCGGCAGTTGCTTCCTGATTTTCATCAGTACTTAAATTTTTGGAACATTGAGAGGGGCGTAGTTGTAAAATTTGCAGAGGAAAGAACCCCACCGCACCCTTCTATCGAAGCTTTCTTGCCTCTGAGCCCGAGGAGGAGTTCGGGCTCGCTTGCGCTCAGAGAAAGTTTGGGAGCATGGCCAAGCTTCACTCAACTTTCCTTCCTCGGTGGGTCTACCCGGCTCATCGATTTGCCGCTCATCAAAGGCTTCATCATCCTTGGCCTTGAAAGCTTCTTCAGCTCAGACATAACCTTCAGCCCGAGTTAGCATATTGGCAAAGTCCCTAGGGTACTTCTTTTTCAGGGAGAATAGCAAATCATTCTTCTGAAGGCCGCCCTTGAGTACAGCCATGGTGACTGATTGGTCTAGGTTCTAGACCTCCAATGCAACAGCATTAAACTAGATGACATAAGCTTGGATGGATTCCTCCTCCTTCTGCTCGATGTTCATCAGAGAATCTAAACCTCGATGCGAACATCGGCTGCTGACGAAGTGAGCCACGAACTGATGGCTCATCTGATCAAAGAAAAAGATGGTACCCAGCTTAAGTATCGAGTACCAGTTTCTGACGGCTCCCTTAAGGATGGATGAAAAAGTCTGGCATAAAATAATGTCTGACGCATCGTGAAGCAACATCATTATTTGGAAGACCTTTAGGTGGTCGATCGGATCAGTGAACTCATCGTAACTCTTAAACTATGGGAGCTTGAAGTTCGACGAGATTGGTTCCTACATAATCCTCTGAGAAAAAGGAGGATCGATGCAAATATCATTATCATGTAACGAGGGAGTATGACGGAGCTCTTCGATTCGTCGGTTCATTTCTAGAAGCCTTTGATCTAGGAGATCTTCACGATCGTTGATCTTCAGAGTTTTTTGGTGGAACGGGCACGAAGCTTCCCCCTGCATCAAGTCATGATCCAAGCAAGGGCCCTCCATCCTCTGCTTTTCCTTTCTGAAGATCAGAGGTCGGGTAGCCCAAGTCGGTCATTGCCAGATCGGACCATGGGGCTTCGGAGAAGCCTACTTCAATCAAATCGATGCTAAGGCCTACCGATGTATGGCCTGCATCACCTCCATGAGATCGCAAACCTGTTGGACCAGCAGGTTGAACTATTCCGCATCTACCACGGCTACAGGTGGAGCTTGAGATGTCGGGGCTGAAGCGAGAGTTGATAGGTCTGGATGGGATCTGACTATAGACGTCGTCGATCGTCGGGTCGAAACTTTCTTGGAAGATATTTTTTCTTGGGAAAGAACTCTAGAGAGGAAGAAGAGAGATCGCTGGTGAGCATTCCTTTAAGAATAAGAAAACCTTGGAAATAGAGGCCCTTTTTCTAGCACTAATTTTGTTGGTGCAGAATCTAGTTGACGTCAAATTGAGCTGGAGTCGAGGAAGATGAGGTCGTCATCGGTGATCTGCAAAATAAAGTTTCATCCGAAGTCAGTGGTGATGGCTTTGGTAGGATCCTCCGACGATCAAGTCAGCTCTTCTGGCCAACAGAAATGGAGTACTCAGAAAAGAGTTCGCCAGAGTTTTGGAAAGAAAAAGAGAGCTTAGAGAAAATGTATCTGAAGGGTCTCTTTTTATAGACAGAGCTTGATTGATGGTGGCGGCCATACCATCCGGTAGTGGGCTGCTCGGTACCGTATGGGATTCGGTACGGAGAGAAAGATGTCGCCAAACTAATAGTGACAGTCATAACCATCTGATAGTAGACCGTTCGGGGCTACATGGGGTTTGCTACGGAGAGAGGGGCATCGTCAGACTGATAGTGATCGTTCGTCAAGATTTAATAGCCATAGTTCGAAGGAAGCATAGTTGGTTGGTGAAGAATTTTGATATATATTAATTTCAGAAGAGTTCGGACTCCTGAAGGAAATACGTTTGGAGGAGATCATCCGGGAGGAATGCTAGCTGAAATCTAGAAGCAATCCGCTGGAGGAATCCAACTGAAGGAGGAGTCCAGAAGGAGTTCGGCTCCTAGAGAAGTTCGACTGAAAAAAAAGTTCGAAAGGAGTTCAGCTCCTGGAGGAACTTGACTGAAAGAGAAATCCATAAGAAATTTGGCTTCTGAGAGAACCCGACTGAAGGAGAAATTCATAAAGAGTTCGGCTTCTGGGAGAATCCGACTGCAGGAGAGATCCGTAAGGAGTTTGGCTCCTAGAGGAGTTCGATGAAGAAGAATTTTGGAAGAAGTTTGGCTCCTAGAGAAATTCGACTGAAGGAGAAATCCATAAGAAGTTCGGCTGCTGGAGGAGTCTGATTGAAGGAAAAATTCGTAGGGAGTTCGGCTCCTGAAGGAGTCCGACTGTAGGAGAAGTTCGAAAGGAGTTCGGCTCCTAGGAGAATCCGATTGAAGAAGAAATTTGTAAGGAGTTTGGCTCCTGAAGGAGTCTGACTGTAGGAGAGATCCGTAAGGAGTTTGGCTCCTGAAGAAGTCTGACTGCAGGAGAAGTCTGGAAGGAGTTCGGCTTCTGGAGAAATTTGATTGAAAAAAAAATCCATAAGAAGTTCGGCTCCTGAAGAAATCTGACTGAAGAAAAAATCCATAGGAAGTTTGACTCATGGAGGAGTCCAACTGTAGGAGAAGTCCGGAAGGAGTTTGGCTCCTGGAGGAATTCGACTGAAGAGAAAATCCATAAGGAGTTCGGCTCCTACGGAAATCCGATTGAAGAAGAAATCCATAAGGAGTTCAGCTCCTAGAGGAGTTCGATTGCAGGAGAAGTTCGAAAGGAGTTCGGCTCTTGGAGGAGTCTGACTGCAGAAGAAGTCCGGAAGGAGTCGGCTCCTGGAGGAATCCGACCGAAGAAAAAATTCATAAGGAGTTTGGCTCCTGAAGGAATCCGACTAAAGGAGAAATTCGTAAGGAATTCGTTTCTTGAAGAAGTCCGACTGCAGAAGAAATCTGTAAGGAGTTCAGCTCCTAGAGAAGTCCGATTGAAGAAAAATTTTGGAAGGAGTTTGGCTCCTGAAAGAATCCGACTGAAGGAGAAGTAGTCCGAAAGGAGTTTGGTTGAAATCTGAAAGGAGTTCGGCTGGGATTCGACCACTGTAGGAAGAATTTTCGATTGAGACTTTTCCGTGACTATCGGTTGCGTTAGGTCAAGCATCAGACTGAAATTCGATGGAAGCAGAATTTATCCTCAATACTTATAAATTAAAATTTTTTTAATTCATAATTAATATATAATTAAAAAAAAAATTATTTTATTAAAATTATAATATTATTAAAAAATTAATGGAATTATAGATTTTATTTAATCCAAAACGTAGATGAGAAAAGGGAGAGGAAAGGTTTTCGCTTCGTGCACTCAAATTAATTAAACAAATATGGCAGCAAGCTGGTGCGCTGCCACGCAAGCTGTCCCTTCTTGGGTTCAACCAGCAATTCCCGTTGCCTCACTTTCCAAGAAAAAAAGAAAAAAACCGCTAATTCCTCGCCCGTCCACACTTACCGAAGGTTGTAGGGCGTGAAATTTCCAACTAAAAACTGGTCACCATTATTACGTGCCCACAGCTTTGCCCTGTAGCTTCATCTCCCATTTAATGCAACTCGAAGATAACAGCCGACACGTACACACGGAGAGAGAGAGAGAGTTGACCCATTTCGTATGGGTGAATATGGTGTGCTTAGGCACTGGATGGGTAAAAACCCTTCTCGAGGTGGCTGAAAGAGAGAGAGAGAGAGAGAGAGAGAGAGAGAGAGCTCCATCTCCAGAGTTCTTTTATCGCTGCCCATAGTGACGAGACGCACACAAGCACAGAGAGTGAGGGAGAAGGGCGGGTGTTGATCCAGAGCAAGAAGAAGAGCGAGTATGGAGTCTGTGGATGATGATGGCCGCATAAGAACAGGTATTTTCTCCAAATCTCTAACAAAATCTAGCCACACACACACACACATATAGATATTATATACCGGCCTCATGGTTTCCATCTCATCCAAAAACTAGCCACCCATATACAAGCTCTTGTTATCTCGGCGGACATACAGAACCGTTATATATATTTCAGGCTATCAGCCGACATGGTGTAATCTCTCTCTCTCTCTCTCTCTCGTAACTATTTTTATTGGTTTGTCAAGCACTGAATGTAAAATTTATGGAAAGGTAGTTAATATACCTGTTCAATTATATTTATGGTCCCATGCTTGTTATATTAACTCTGATATATATATATATATATATATATAGATGCATGGCTTCTCCGTCTTCAACCGGTATTTTTGGTTTGTTTCTGTTATCAGCCAGATGATTGAGATGTCTCAAACCTTAGATGTTGAAAATGCTAGCTCCACTCTGGGTTGAATCAATTTATAGACCTAAATTATTTCATATCAAACGCGTCCTTTGGGTATCACTCGTTACATATAAACTGATAACGCATCACCCGTCCACGCTGGTTGACAAAACAATAGCGGTGGTGGACTCTGAGAATGCTATTGGCTCGGATACTATGAAAATAAATAACATTGGTTTGAGAAAATTAAGAGCTTGATCAAAGAGAATGTCATTGGCTTGAATACCAAGAAAATTGATAACATTGGATTGAGAAACTTAAGAGCTTAATAAATGAGAATGAAGCCGATATATACATATATACACACACACTAAGGGGACGTAGTGAGGTGAGATATATAAATTATATAGATGTTTTTTGGCAACCGATAACAAATTAAATTATAGGCACAAGTATAGCAATATGATATATAAAGATATACTATAATTATAATTGTATAAAAATTGGTCTACCATACAACATCATAAGAAGATACATACCACGCCTTGTTTCCTTACATACCATTATTTACTTCATCATAAGATAAAAATACGTTATATATGTATATATGACCTTTTGAACCTTTTAGATGTGCAATGGATCATCATCATCATCATCTCTCTCCTTCTTTGTTTATTTGAACTCATGTTTATGTGTATCTGCATGTGTGGTGCTTGCATGCAACATCCATGCATGCCAATATGTCATGATCATACTGTTAATTTCTCAGAACAATTTTAATTTATGTTGCATAGGATAACTTAAAGGCTTTTTTTTTCCAATTTTCTTTTAGTTTTCCTTTTCCATATTTATATGCCTGATAGCATTAAAAATTAAGGAAATGAATGCTCAAATATGCTGTGTGCAACCTTTAACCATGAGACACACCATTCCATATGTATGTCATGACATGCCATCGGGAGTCTTTATCAAAGTTGAGGGCCATCCAAGCACCATTTACCTGGTGGAATGAATTGCACATCCCATGCCATCATCACCAACCCAATTCTCTGTGAGTTGGCAACCACTAAATGTACACGTATTTATATATCTATTGTAGAACCATTATTGCTCTCATTGGGTTGTCAAGGTCAAAACTTTCACTGCTTGCTTTGGTTCGCGAAGCCATTGTAACCTGTGTCTAATCTACCTTAATGGCGAGAGGATACCAAAGATTCCCAAAAATGGGGAGCTGGCCATTGATTACTACTAGGGCAAGGGTCTCATATATTAAGGTAGGTAGCATGGTATGTTTTCATTGTATGAGGTAGACTACTATCTCCACCTTCCTTCAGGAATCTTCTTTGCTTTAAAATGGAGTCCTTTTCTTGGACAATGATCCAGTATGACGTATGGCAGCCTAGTGGTCCATCAGAATTGGTCTTCCACTTAATAAGAACAGTTCTGAATTAGCTGGTGGGTTCTGAGTGGATTATATTTTGCTATAATATCTTGGCTTGATGGATGATTGCTTGTATGAATTGACTGTGGTCAAGCGTCACTTTGGATTACCATGCTATGGGCACTTTATAATCTAATAGGCTGTTAGTTAAAGTGTACTTTATCGTGCATATCTTTAACCTGTCACTTGGTTTCTTTAACTCTAAAAGTAATATATGATTTCTCTATCAAAGCCTGGTGACACATGAATTAGGAAGGCATTAGTAGTTAGTGGACTGGTGTGACACCAATAGGCTCAATTCATACTTTTAATCCTTTCTACCTTTAGCATTTCCTCACAGGCCATGCAATTGCCGTTGAACTTGGATTGCTCTATCTCTTGAAGTGGACCAGGCACAGGCCACATGATGCAATCCAACAATGCCACCTAACAGATTAAACTTACCTGGTGCATCACCCAAGTTTTTGGAGTCTGATTTGGTCTTATTTGGGCAGGAGTTGTTAATAAGAGGAGAAATAATTAATCAAATTGTTAACACTTGTTAAAGGTCTTTGTGGATCACCATGCTATGGGCAGCGATCAATATGCAGAAGATTAATACTTCAGTCAATAGTTCAGCTTGATATACTTCTTCGTTTTCTTTTTAGGTAGGAAACTTGATACACATTTGGACCTAACTTATTAATGATGCAGAATGAATATATATATATATATATATATATATATATATATATATATATATAGGGTTGAAAAGATCAAATATCTCCAAGCTTCGAAATTCTATATATTAAAGCTTTTCTGAAGCATCTTTGAAAGTAACATAAAAAATACAAAATGTTAATATTTCAAAGTTTCTTATCTGACAAGAAATGATCCATCTTTGAGTGAAAACAATCAAAAACTTTGGTATGTTTCTGAAAATATGGGTCTCACATGACACTCTCACATCATAGCCTTTTTCCCTCACGGATCTTCCAAGAATTCATGCAGGAACTGTGTGGACAGCAACAACGCATGCAATTACTGCTGTCATAGGATCAGGTGTGCTGGCCTTGCCATGGAGTGTAGCACAACTGGGATGGATCATTGGCCCTCTAGCTCTCATTGCTTGTGCCTATGTGACTTACTACACTGCCATTCTACTTTGCGACTGCTATCGAACTCCCGATCCAATCCATGGAGGGAGGAACTACACATACATGGATGTCGTTCGATCATGCCTTGGTAATTGATTGTACAATGCATCCTCTATATGGTATCGCCAAACATTTAGTTACTGTTCCATTGGTTTGTTTCCTACCATCTAATTTTATTAAACTCTGCTCTTTAGGGCCAAGAGATGTATTTATATGTGGACTTGCACAGTATGCGATGCTTTGGGGAACCATGATTGGATACACAATAATTTCAGCAATGAGCATAGTGTGAGTCATTTCATTCACCAAGGCCTAACTTTTAGCCTGCCATATATTGTCTCTAGTAGTTTTTGTTGAAAGTTTGCTCCCTTCAACTTTCAACTATTCTTATGAATAATTCAGCAATGGGGAATATCTCTTAGATCATTCTGAAAACTTTATAATCTTTGTTACATGTGAGCTATTTATTGAGTTGTTTCCATTATCCTTTAATCCATCCATGTTACATTAGATTTTTCTTATGTTTTTCCAAGCTTTTTTGCTTAACTAATTCATCTACATCGCCTATGATCGGAACGAGACAGGGCTGTCGTGCGTTCAAACTGCTTCCATTCCAAGGGGCATGACGCAAGTTGCCATGCATCAGGAACGTTATACATGATCATATTTGGCTTGGTCGAAATTGTGTTATCCCAATTCCCAAACTTGGAGAAGATTACCCTAATTTCGGTGGTCGCCGCCATAATGTCATTCGCCTACTTGTTTATTGGATTGTTCTTATGCATAGCCAAGCTTGCTTCTCATGGCTCGGTCAGAGGTACCATTTTGGGAGTCAAGGTTGGGAGCAATGGCGTCTCTGCAACAACCAGGACATGGAACTCATTACAAGCTCTTGGAAATATAGCTTTCGCATACACTTATTCTATGCTTCTTATAGAAGTCCAGGTACTGCAATTCTGGGTTGCACTACCGACCATTACCATGTGGATCAACTCTTAACATACATATCTACTTTGTCATCTAATGAATAATTCTTCACCAATTTTCTTTAGGTAGAAATTTTATTAAAATGATGGAACGCTACCATGCATGCAAAATTAAAGTGTATTTCCTATATAAAACTTCCCTCTTAATATACACTTGAAAATGAGAATTTTATCTCATTGTTTATAATTAACCTCTACAAAAACAATCACATTGTGGAATTGAATTGTGAGTACAACCAAATTTTATAGCACTAGTTATGCATAAATTTTATTCTCTCCCGGTATTTTGTTTTCTATATTCTTATTTATTGCTCTTTATGAAGGACACTCTGAAATCACCCCCACCTGAGAACCAGACAATGAAGAGAGCAAGCTTGTATGCAATTGGAGTGACAGCGGCCTTATATATTTCATTTGGTTGCATAGGATATGCAGCCTTAGGCAATGGTTCTCCTGGAAACATCCTCACTGGATTCTACGAGCCCTTTTGGCTCGTGGACATGGGCAATATTGCAGTCCTCATTCATCTAATTGGGGCCTATCAGGTCTTTCACATCTTAAGCCTCCTTCCGTACTCTTCTATATATAATGATTGAATGCTACCTAGATCAGACAAATGGCAATGAGCTGAAAGTAGTGAACACGACTTGGTCTTTATGGTTGATTGTTTCAGGTATATGGGCAACCGATCTATGCCAAGTATGAGGAATGGCTTGCGAAGAAATGGCCGGAATTAGCCTTCTTCCACACCGTGTACACAATAGAGCTCCCCTTCTCCAAATGCTGTACCTTTCGATTCACTCCGTGCAAGCTCGTCCTTCGATCGGCCTTCGTCGTGTTAACAACATTGATAGCATTGATGCTACCCTTCTTCAATGCAATTCTTGGATTGCTTGGTGCACTTGCCTTCTGGCCATTGACAGTGTACTACCCAACGACTTGTTATATGGCTCAAACCAAGATCAAGCGAGGAGAGGTGAAGTGGGCGGTGCTCCACTGCTTGAGCATGGTTGCACTCCTTGTCTCACTCCTTGCTGCCGTCGGATCCATTGCAGACATTGTTCAACGTCTCAGGCATGTAACATTGTTTAAGGCCGAGTTATAGGTGGCATTATGCTAAACTACCGAAAATGAAATCTTCGTGTAGGTCATGGATCTCAATTTCGTTGGAGTTTGTAAGGTGGAATTTTATGATCAAGTTACCAAAGTTGACATGCCTTTCCAAATTAAAATGAGGAGACTCTGATTGTAAGAAAATGATGGTATAGGGATATAATGTAGATTTTTATAATTAGCTGTAGCATCTAGATTGCAGAAGATGTTAATTTTAATTAAATGAAAGGGTAACCATACTCTAGATTATTTTTTTCCTTATTATTTTTTCTTGTGACTGAAAATGAGGCTTTAACCTCCTAATTTGTAAAGGTAGCAAAGTACAATTACAGACTTTCCATTTGCAAGGAAATAACAAGCACATGAATTTATGTTAGATTTATTTATCTTTTTTGTAACCTATCAAAATCCTCGAGGTCGAACTTCCTATATAACTTGGAATTGTATAAAATGCACCCTTCGTGGAGTGGAGAAGAATTTTAGATGGATTTTGCACGCCTATTAGAAAGAATGATGTCTCTCAATTGTGTTAGGTTGTCAATAGTGTTATATGATCGACAGATTTCAGTAACAGTTAGCTATCCTTACGATCAGCCCTTTTCCATTGCCCTCACTTATTATTGCAACAGAAATACTGACCATATTTGCCCCATCAAGCCTTGGACTGGTGGATATTGCGAATAGAAAGAAGTAGATGTAGAATAAGAATATTTTCCCTTTTTTTTGAGCAACTTATGTGTGAATTTTGAGAAAAGGGAAAGGGACATGGATCATCCACCAAGTGACCATTCAGTTCCTTGGTCTTAATTGACGCTACTGTTCTTGTTCATGTACTGCATCAATCTTCGGTTGCCGTATCAATCCAATGAACTAATCAGTAGCATAACGGATGATCAGCAACAATATCCTTAAAAAAGATATTGCATCATATAAACCACTGCATTATATTCCAGGCTGCCTGATTGTATCAAAATATATTTTTGCATACCATACCACACTAGGAATTTGCTAATATTGCATGTGATACCTTTTCCTTATGTCCATTTATAAATCATACGACATTGTGATGCTCTCGACCATCATCAACTTCTCATCCTGCTCTATCATCACCTCCACTAGCTCACTCTTGTTACTGAACAAGATTGGCAGCATTTCGCCGCCCAACATGGGACAGAAGAACTAGCCATTGGTATCTTGATCCTTGGCCCCCCCAACGACCGATACACCCTGACTTGGGATACCAAGGATAAGATGGTTGTTTTCCATCCTTGGTTAACTTAGCATGTACCATAGTTATTCCAGGCGATGCAAGACTAACAGGAGGACCATATATCTTGCAAAGAAAAATAATTTTGTATGGATCAACTTATGAATATAGATAAGAAAAGTTGTTGTCTGCAATACTAATAAAATATATTTGGTTCACAACCAGAGTTGGAATCTACAAGGTCATATGCTTAATGCGTTTGGAACCGAAATGAGAATGAAATTTGGATTCTAGACAAGAATAAGGATTAAGTGTTGGATTGGATATTCTCACTCCCTCATGGAATGGAATCAAATTGGAATAGGAATGGAACTTCCCCACCAAACAGCAATAATGGCCATCATGATGACGGATGATGCTGAAAGGATGCTATTTTGCCTCCTAATGAAACCACATCACTAACTGCAAAAGTGGTTCCTCTACTTTTTATTTATTCTCTCAAGGATCGAAGTCTCTAAACTGACAAGTGTCGCTCCCTGCCTCCCAATGCATTTCCTTCAAGAGAAGAGAGGGTGGAGGTGGCTATTTAGATCACATCTTCCCCCTCCCACACCCTCTCTCTCTCATTCTCAGATACACACAAAGATGGACATGGAGCAGGGTGGGGATGATGGCCGCATTAGAACAGGTATCTCTCTGTCTGCATGGCCTTAAACACCTTTAAAATTTTCACAATGGAGGTGCTAACAATGTAATTTTTTGGTGGGTGTCAACCTTTTGAAGTGCTGATGCTAGTTCACCTTTTTATTTTTCCCTTCTATTTTGCAAATCATTGGCGCAGAACTGCATATATTTAGAGGACCCACCATCATTTCTTTACTGTACATTAATGTAACTTTTGTCGATCCTCAGAAAGAATTAACGCTTGAAAAGCATAGAATCTCCCACCCAAAGAAGAAGCATGGAAACTTGTTCTTCCTCCTCCTCCCCTCTCCTTTCTTTGTTTTTGTTTTTATTCTTTTTTTTTTTTGTTTTGTAATGAAGAGGAAAGGCTACTTTAGAGTTTTGCTTCTCTTGGCTAAGTATCCTGCTAGGGGCTATTATCTAGCAACTAAAATTAGGCTGCATAAGTCTTGAAGTTTATAACCATAATTTAATCATAAGCTAACGAGTGTCACCATTCTTAAGTGCACCTTTGTTTGAAAGATTCCTTTTGCCATCTTTGCTAAATCAAGCACTTAATTTCTTCTGATGCTAGCTAGGAGAGTACAGATAATATTTATGAGAAAATGGGCATTATTTATATATAGGTGGCTTCACAACATTTTCGTAGTAACAAACTGACAACACATGAGAAGTTAAAAGAGGTTTTGATCATTCAACACAAGGTTAGTCTTTTTTTGAAAGGGGGAAAACAAAAAAGATGGAAGGCCCCACCAGACGTTTCATTAATTATAACATGGCATTATTAAAGATGAAATAAACAAAAAAAGCAACAATCCTGCTACTGATTATTTTAATACAGTCAAGGATGGATAGAAAAAGCCTATGAGAAACGAAACAAACTTTATCCAGAAGGACATAACACTGCATGGATAGCGAGAAGACAAGCTAGAGCACCGAAGCACCACAAAGTAAAAAAAAATAAAATAAAACTACCATACCTCCTTCGGAGGTCTCAATATTAAGTTCCCCTGTTATCCCAGCACTTCCTCATCAGTCAATAGCTCCTATTCAGCCAATGATCAGGGCCTTCATTCTGCACCAACATTTGTGTTGCAGAGCAATCAGTTTCTTATAATTCCCTAGGATTTCAATTGTCCACCGTCCGCCGAAAAAGACAGAGCAGCTTAAAAACACCTAAAGAGCAGAGTTTTCCTTCAAAGGGATGAAAAGTATAACTAATAACCATATCAACATTACTGAGTCCTGACACTTTATTTTATGTCAGGTTTTTCATGCAATCCATTTGGTTCATTCAATTTTAGCAGGATGTAGCTGGAAACTTTCATCTCAAACATTTTCCCTTGAAAAACTTGTTTGAGTCATGCAATTCAATCATATAAAAAATTGCATGGCCAAATTTCTTAGCGTTCTCTAAATTGAAGTAATCATCAATTTACAGCTTAATAGATTTAGTTAACAATATAATATGCATAAGGTGCTTCTCTACTTAAAAACTCTGAAAATTAATTCTTAAAAATTTGCACGCAAGCATCATTCAGTTCAATGAGGTATGGAATAAAGAAAAACAGAGAAAATGTAAAAAATAATGAAAAGGCTCGAGCCGCATCTCTGGCCTCCAGTCATGTGCATGTGCATGGGTATGCATTAGCATGCATTCGTCACATGCATGTTCACGTGCATGTGCATGATCGGAAAATCTCTACTTATCCAGTTTAACCCACTTTCAAAGGAGAAGCGTCACAGAAGGAGGTCTCTGCTCGCACTCAGAACCTGGAATTACCACTCGCAAAATAACTTTTAGAAAAACATCAGATCGAACAAGTTAGGCTTCACTTGGCTAGACTCGAAGAAATATCGTATGGTTCGAACTTTATGGAAAATATACAGAAAAGTAAGGACCAATTATCAAATAAGTACAATAAATTTAGTCTATGTTTATTTGTTGAAAATTTAGTTTGGCATCAACAAGCAAATTGAAAGATGCACCCATGCGTACGTTTCCGATAAAAGATGAGCACCAGTCCTCCCGCCTCCAAATTGATCGAAAGACTGCTTCATATCTAAAAGTTTAGGTATTCTTATTTTTTAACAGTGGTCTCCCATATACCGACCTTGTTGCAGACAAAGCTGCAATTCTACTAGTTGTAGCATAGAGTTGCACCTTGCTCAAAGTCTAACAGCAAAAAGGAAAAATAAGAAGGATATATGTCTTCTCCTAATAAAAGAAAGAAAGAAAAAAAAAAGTATGTATTACTATATAATCTTTAATCATATATAAATAGAAATCAAGGTTTCAAGTACCATGCTTCAAAGCGTACATCGCGGTCATAGTTTGTCGATGTGGAATAGCATAGCATGGTACATGCTGCGGTCCATGCCTCGGTACAGGATGGAATGTTCTGCAGTATGATTGGTTCGATTACAGTAGGGAAACTTGAGCTAGACAAGCAATGCATAGATTAGTATTTTTCTGCTTAATTATCGCTTAAACCTTGCTCCTAGACATGGCATACAAAGCTACAGGCAGGTCAGGCTGGACATGGAATCG
Source organism: Cocos nucifera (assembly GCA_006176705.1). Lineage (NCBI taxonomy): Eukaryota > Viridiplantae > Streptophyta > Magnoliopsida > Arecales > Arecaceae > Cocos > Cocos nucifera. Next base: position 5,096,680 of record QRFJ01000018.1, read on the forward strand.
GCACATCCCAAATCCAATACATATTTGAATCAGATCAAAACATTGAACCCAACTCTAAATCCATTTCATTCAGGTCAAATTGGGTCGCGTTTAAGATTTATTTTATCGATCCATTTAAATCAGGTCAAAAATAAACCAAACATGGACGGAAAACATTTATGAGTTAAGTCTCTAATTATAACGTACGTGGATGGATGGATGGATGCATGCATGCCTCTGTCCTGACCCACCTTGTTTACATTAGAGCAAATCAGGAACGCCCGGCTCAATCTGATCCAGGAGTTTGTATTAATGCACCTATTACCATATTAATCCGAATTATTAATAGCACACCGATCATTCTTACTTGTTTTGACTTGAACATGTAGGGAATGTGCGGACAGCTACAGCACTCGTGGGGTCTGGTGTACTGACGCTGCCATGGAGTGTTGCTCAACTTGGCTGGATATTGGGTCCCTTTGCTCTGGTTTTCTTCGCGTTCATCACCTATCACACTGCCATTCTCCTATCGGACTGTTACCGATCTCGCGACCCAAACAGTGGAAGACGAAACTACAAATATATGGATGTAATAAAAGAATTTCGAGGTCAGAATTCTAACTTGGAGAATGATGTCCACAGCTTATATGGAAAAGATGTCTTGATTTTGACCTAAAACTCATCCAGAAAAAAATTAAATTGAGAAAGATGAAAAGCATTGCAGAGAAATGATAAGCCATTAAGGTTGCACAATATATATTACCAAAAACACGACACGACGAGAATCTCCATAGAAGATATTTTATATTCATAAATAGCAGGAGCAACTCAAATAATTAGGGGGAATTTACTGAATCATCTGGAGTGGTGATACCAAATTAATGAATGTCCCGAGTGAAAATGAAACTGTTATCATGGGAGTAAAGAAGCAAACACGTCAATCAGTCCACATATGAAGGTAGATCATAATCAACAATGACCATGTGTGGATTTAACTTCATCAGCTAATAATAAATTATAAGACAACCATCGAAACAAAAAAACACACACTACCAAATTATACTTGTATCGTTCTATCTGCTTTCTTCTTTCAGGTGAGAAAGAAGTATTAATATGCGGGATCACCCAGCATGCTATACTATGGGGAACCATGGTGGGATATACAATCACCGGTGCTATGAGCATGATGTGAGTTATTTTCTTCTCCTAGTCTTCATTTGCCTGTGCTTCATTTCAAACATCCATTTGTGCTCCCATTCAATTAATTTCATATTTATATCTTACTCTTAGTAAAACTTTCCCTTCTAACCATCTGCTCTAATTTTCGTCGAAGGGCCATCGAGCTATCAGATTGCTTCCATGAGAAGGGTCGTGATGCTGAATGCAAAGTTTCTGGAACCTCATATGCCGTAATCTTTGGTGTAATGGAAATTGCATTATCCCAACTCCCAAATTTAGAGAAGATTTCATTTCTTTCATACATCGCAGCAGCAATGTCGGTTGCATACTCCTCTATTGGGTTATGCTTGTGCTTGATGGAGTTTTCTTCCCACCCTGAGCTCAGAGGAGCTTTATTTGGAGTTGAGATAGCAAGTAGACATATCGCATTATCCACGAAGATTTGGCATTCTTTCCAAGCACTTGGCAACATCGCTTTTGCATACACTTTTGCCATGCTTCTAATAGAGATCCAGGTAACAAACTTAATATTTATCCATGCTTGTGATCTGCTTAGATAAAACAGATCCCTTCTCTGACCGGTCCCATCAACAAATAAACGCTAATCGAATCCTATATCAGACATTTAAACCGCGGATTAGGTGCTTCTGATGAAATGACTCTCTAATTCGATCTTAATATCATTTTCAATCCTATACCATAAATGGGCTTGTTTTAGACTGCCTTCATACTACTAATTACATGCACATATAACTATAATCTCTAATGACTTTATGGTTCCAAGGATACTCTGAGAGCACCACCACCTGAGAACAAAACAATGAATAAAGCAAGTGCATGTGGCATTGGGGCAACTACATTGTTCTATATCTCCCTCGGTTGCGTGGGATATGCAGCCTTTGGAAGTGATGCACCTGGGAACATTCTTACTGGATTTTATGAACCATTCTGGCTCATTGACATTGCAAACGTTGCCGTCCTCGTACATCTTGTCGGAGCGTATCAGGTATCTCACACACATAATGCATATATATGCATGTTTCTTGATATATTTGTGCATTTAGATGGATGGGTATTTAAAAAAGAAGAAGAAAAAAAATAAGATAAAATAAGACCGTGGAGGGGCATGATATGAAAGTCATGAGAAAGGATCGGTGGAAACTTTAGCTCGCCATAGGAACAAATGACAAAAGAAATCATAAAATAGCCCATATTAGTGTAACGAGGACTCATTACATATAAATTATTTTGTAAAGAACTCATCAATGTGCTGATCGGATGGTATAGCACAGGTGGAGTGAGCCCGAAATGCACGGGCATCAATTAAATGCAGGATTGGATTTCGCTCCATCTAATCCATCTGGCATCCGATTCAGCATCAGGATGACGTACTTACCTTCAGAAGGGGAGGGCGCGTCTCTTAGCATCCGCATCAAATATTCTCCGATGGAAGGAGGCCTCGATCATCGAGGGTTGCTGTGTCCGCTCTGCGGAAGCATCCGATTCGGCACCATAGCACCCGCATCAAACATTCTCCGATGGTCGAGGGTTGCCGTGCGGAATGGGGTTCGGTACCCAATGTGCCGACGGCCATGTATATTCAAATAATGTTGATATTTTCTTCGAGTTCCTCAAATTCACTCTCCCTAATTGAGAACTTAGGCCCTAAGCTTGACGTATGATCTCCTTATTTGTTTCAGATATTTGCACAGCCAATCTTCGCCTTCTATGAGCAATGGCTGGCTATAAAATGGCCCAATGCAGGCTTCCTTCGCAGGGATTACTCATTAGGCATGCCTTTTGCCAAATCAATCTCTCTAAAATTCACACTCTGCAAACTTCTCCTGCGAACAATCTTGGTAATTTTTACAACAGTGGTAGCAATGCTGCTGCCATTCTTTAATGCAATTGCAGGCTTGATTGGTTCTCTGGGATTCTGGCCATTGACGGTATGTTATCCTGTGTCGATGTACATAAAACAAGCAAATATCAAGAGGGGACGACAAAAGTGGGTAATGTTGCAGGTCATGAGCATGATCAGTCTGCTTATCACAGTAGTTGCCATCATTGGGTCGATCGCAGACATCGTTCAGCATCTCGATCACGCCAAACTCTTCAAAATGGAACTATAATTCGATTGACTGCTTACCCAGGACAATCTATCACATGTTTGTGAAGTGGAGCTAAGTCATGTCATTTAGTCGGTCATTTCTAAGGCTCAGCTGTTGCTTTACTGTTGTTTTATGGCACAAGCGTTCTTCGATAACTTCTTATGAAGTTGCCCCTCTTTAAAGTTCTTATCATTCATCTTTATCAATTAGTTCACATTAGATATGATGCCACAATTTCTACAAACTAGAATGCCTAGTTGATCTGAAGCTCGTAATTTTTCATAGCATGCTGAAGCATGTGCGGAACCCTGTTTTTCTGATCTTTCTATGTTTTTTAAACCAAAGAACATGGTATAGCCTGCTGGTGATCTCAAAGGAGATTAAAAAAGAAAAGTTGGATGCACTACTAATTCGAAGACTGGTGCCAACCAAATTGCAGCAATTGTTTGTTATTTCTTGATGGAGTGAGTGCTGGTGGTGGAAGCAGTGGTGAACTGGCAGAGGAGGTGATGGATGTGCTGGTGTCCATGGCAAAACTGACAGCATAAATGGATGTGCATGGCACACTATAACAAGGCTAACAATCTTTTATGATATTGAATATTTGGCAATAGATTTTCTTAGTTTAAACTTTTGCAGCCGTGCCAACCAGAAAGATCCCTATGGTTCTAAAAGGTTAATATTTCACTGTACTTTAGACAATACATTAGATGCTGCTTGGCAATTCTATGAACGGGCCATATTCACTCCAAAACATTCAAAGAGAGGTCAGTAGCTACCTGCAGGGGTTCCAACAACTAAAAGATATTAAAAAGGAGATGAAAAGACTTCATTTCTTTTCCCTTTTCTTTGTGAAAGTATTGGTGGTCAGAGGGCATCCTTACAATGCATCAAAATCATAATCAAGTACACCAAGAGATCATATTTGAAGAAAGGCTTTCAAAGGCAGAGAGTGCTTTCAGCTAGATGCTGTGTGATCATCACGCAGTACCTTTAAAATGAGTTTAGATCCTTTCAAAATAGACTCCTGCTAGAAAACATCTTAAATAAGAAGTTTATTACTTGAAAGCTCTCAATGGAGATAAAAACACATATCCTACATTTTTTTTTCTAAAAAAAAAAGCATATAAAATCTAAAATAGAGAGGATCAGTGTTCGCCGAAATATCCATGCCAAACTATACCGACGGTGTACCAGTGCAGTTCAAGCATTCAAATCAGAATGTGGTGAAAATGGAGAGAGAAAGGTGAAAAGAGATGAAGAGAGAGAAAGAGAGAGAGGGGGAAGGAGAGAAAAAGGCCAATGATGACTCTTGAGGGCCTGTTAAGACTATCGAAAAGCTGTCGAGGCCATCGAATCTCCATCCGAGTCCAAATAGATAAAAAAAGATAGACGGATAAATAGATAGAGAAAAAGAGGACAAGGGGTAGAGAGAGAGAAATGAAAGAAGGGGAAGGCCGGTGGTAGCTGCCGGAGGGCCAAAATATCTCTCCCCCCACAGCTTTTATTAATTCAAAATAAGAGCGATCAGCAACCCTCTTGCGGCCACTGCCGACCTCCCCTCCCTTTCATTTCTCTCCCTCCTCCCTCCCTCCCTCTCTTCCTCCATGATTTGATCATCCATAGGCCTCCATGGCCCTTCGGTGGCTACCATTTATATCTCCATCAATCTCTCTTTCCTTCCATACCTCTCTCTCCCTCCCTCTTTTCTCTCTTTTTCTCTCTAGTTCTCCCTCTCTCTTGCTTTTATTTCTGTGTCAGTTCTGATCTGATATGGTTTGGTACAATAGTATACCAATCCGTACCATTGTTTAGCTAGTACGGTGTCTAATTTTGAGTTGGCAAACCTCGGAGGGGATGATATTTATTTTAAAGTATAGAAAATTAAGGAGTGAATTGTGAATGGCATAAAAGATTCAAAATGGGCACATGCTATATAGGGCATGCAAGATCCATATGTTAGGTTGTATGATGATGGTCAAAGTTTTGCTATTAGATAACTCACGTCTAGGTAAAGTGAAGGCAAATTGGGAAAGATCGAACATATTTTACAGGCATAATATATGTGATGATAGATGTTCCCTTGGGCATTGGCTACAGCAGATCTATGGAACACTATTTCCAAAAAAAAAATCATATGGTAATTTTAGATGCAGGAGAACTATCTGCATTCTTGCATGTTTATTTGGTTTTGTAACAATTGCTAAATTTAGGATATCTGATGGTTCTTAATTCGGCCTTCCTTGATAATTATAATTATCGACATCATTCTTTTCAAAGAACGTATATATCCAATGAAATATTTGTCGATCCACTAGTAAAGAAAAAATAATCCTTTAACAAGTGGAAATTCATACTCATTCGGCATAAAAGAAAACAACCTAATGTTACAAGCAACATAGAGCATAAGCAGTGTGGTTGCCAATTTACAGAATTAGTCAATAAGAAAGCATGAATAATTGTAGCAAAGTAAAGTTATTCAAGAATTACCAAATTCAATGCATGAGATGAATACTTTCACTATAGTAAGAATAACATAATGACAGCGGCCGGCCCCGAGATCTTTGAGGTAATCTAAGACTTTTAAACTTTAAGGGATGTGTATCTGTAATACATGGCTAAAGAAACATCACAAAGGGCTCAAAAGCACCCCTAATTATTAACCAAACTTGATGTTCCACCCAAAGAACATGGATTTTATTCTATTAAGCAATCCATTTGAAGGACTACAATAAGCACGACAGAAACATAATCATTATCTCTTGTGCTGCTATATGATTCCTAAGCCCAAGTTCAATCATTTCCACCATCTCTTCTTTCAATTACTAAAAGTACCATGTCCCCTTTATTCTTCTTTTAAAATATATAAACGGTGAAAAAGATAACATTACTACAAGCCCACATATTTACTATCTCAAAACTATAGGGTTCTGAGTATGGAGGGTTATGATTTTGTGTAATTTGAAAACTGGAGCACGGAAAAGGAAAACAAATTCCCTCATTTCCGGACAAAAATAGCAGGAGTAGAAGAGAGTAGTAGCTCACAATGGTAACAATTAGAAACAAAATTAGCGGTTGAAATCATGGCCTCAATTGTGAAGAAGGAAAACCCTTACTTGGTCCTCCTGCAGCTGGGGTTGATCTACAGGAAAGAATTTTTGGGACTTTACTATGAATAGGAGGTCGGTAAATGATTTCAAATCGGTTCAAGATGCCTCACCTGAAGCCATACAATGGCTCCACAGATCTCCTTAATCATCGCCAGGGTTACAAAATCCTCATGATATTGCAGGACGCTTCTGACATCATCCTCTACCTCACCTTCCCAACTACACTTAGAAAATCGGTACGGCTGTGGTATTTTGGACTCTAGCCAAGATTTATTCATTTATTCAAGCAGTTTGATAGGCTATTCGTTACACATTTTGGTAGCAACCGAGCACCATTGAGAAACTTTGATAGCTTCTTTTTCCTCCAACAAGAGGGTGAATCACTATGCAGCTACATCGCATGCTTTAATGCTTCCATGCTTGAGGTGCAAAGGCTTGATGAGTCAGTGGTGATGTCGGAATTCAAATAAGGACTACAGAATGAGTGCCTTGTCTTCTCCCTCGATAAAAATTTTTTGAGGAATTATGTTGACCTGCTGGCCCGAGCTTAGAGGTATGCTTAGGTGGAAAAAGTCCGAGAGCCATGCAAGTAGATAGCTAGAAAGAAGATCTCCAACAAGAAGAGGGACCGCGAGGACCCTTAAGCAACCTAGGCTAGAAGGGTGCCTTCCTAGCCATAAAAGAGCTATTGACCAAGGAGTCCATCCCGACGGTTTGATGGTTACACCCCATTGTCCATCCCTCGATCCCATATCCTGATGGAGATCCAGGGTTAAGGGTATTTGTGGTGACTTGAGCCAATGAAATCCCTTCCAGATTAGAGAAATAAAAGAAAATATTATCATTTTCAGCATAATTACGATCATGATACCGAGGAGTGCCGCCAACTCAAGGATAAGATCGAAGCTCTAATTCGGAGAGGTCATCTTGGCAGGTATGTTAAGGAGCATCGAAATCATGCATCCGATGAGGAGAACAATGACAATCGATCGATAATTAGCATCATCAACACCGTCTCCACCCCAACTGGTGGCATGGGAAGTAGGAAACCATATTAAGAGGGAGACAAAGTTCGGGGGGCATCATTCTCCTTCTTGATTTTCGAGGGAAGTCAACTATGCCATCGTCGCACTGCCGATAATAGCTAGCCATAATGTAAATATAATTTTCATTTATTATGAAAGCTTAACTAATGTTTTATATTGTAATGCTTTTTGAAGGATAAAATCATAAATCGACCCAAAGAAGGCCAAGATAAGATCGAGACTCCATCGAATGAGGCTCGGCCCCCAACAACAGTACTATCTAGGCAACTATAAAAAGCTCATAAGGCTTGCCACGATCCAATCGAGAAAATTGAATCCTGTGTCAAACCTCACACATGGGCGAAGCCCCGAACGTTTTGAGGCTTAGGGACTGGAAATGGCTAGGCATCCAAAAAAGGTTGAAAGGCTTCCCAAAACTTGGGGGCTCTATAGGTGTGAAGAGCCAAGGACATCTAAAACGACACCTTGACTCACAAGGCCCACTGAAGCTGAGAAAGCCAAAGGCATGGCTCACTATAGCTACTACGGCCCATTATAGCTGCACGACCCACTAAAGCCGAGGAAGCCAAAGATATGACCCACTGTAGCCACCGCAGCCCACTGTAGCTACTATGAAGACAATCTGGATCACTATAGCCGACTTCAATACACTATAGCTGATGTGACCCACTATCACCACTATAAAGATAATCTAGCCCACTGTAGTTAGCTTTGGCCCATAGTAACCATTATTGTCATGCCCCAAATCTGGGACATGATATGGTCATACTACCGAGGGATACCGTCCTCGATAACACAAAGTCTATCGATCATAATCAATTAAAATTCATCATAAATAAAATATAATAAGAGATTCAGTTCTATTATTCCTCAAGTAAATAAACGAAGATTGGTTCAGAGCATCTAAATCCAAAACCAAACTAAAATCCATGTTTCAATATTTATCAATAATCCACTACAAGTTCATTATCATAAACTAAGTTTAGCTACCAAAATTTTTAAACTTGCTATGCAAATCCCCCAAGCCTAGATCCTTCGTCGTTCCTAATCTTAATCTTCTATAAAACAAAATAAAAAGGTATGAGTTACACTAGCTCATTAAGTAAAATCTATGCTCCTTACCGGATCAAGCATAAGTTTTTTTATGATAATGCAATATTTAAAAAATAATTAATATTATAAAATAAAATATTTCATAGAGCATAATATAAAATAAGTCATAAACCAATCATGTATGCATAAATCATAAAATTTCATAAACATAATTTACAAATCATTCTTGATCATCTATTCATGTTATATTTCAAAATATTGCTCATAGATATTTATGCTAAGAAAACTATTGTACTCGTAACAAGGCCATATTTTTTAATCAATAGGATTCTTATTTCTTGTACCAACTTGAAATCCTTTGATGGAGGCATGTTTCTTATGGATGCTAGCTCTGGATGTTGATTTTTTCAAAGAAATTCATTCATAGCTATCTGAGAGCCTTTGAAATCCATATATCTTTTCTTAAAATATAAATATACTTAGATGAAAAAATATTAAAATTCATGCATCATAAAACATGCTATTTTTTTAAAACATATTCATAGAAACAAGGATCATAATAAATCATGATTTTCATACCTCATATGATGATCCTTATTTTATAAAAAATATGAATTTATAATAATAGTCCATTTGTATAAAAAAAATGATGATTTGAAAATAAAGGAGCATAAGATCTCACTTACCTTGATCGCCCTAGATCTTTAGACTTCACAAATAATCCTATTTAAAAATATTAAATCATAATCAATGTTCCTTCAATTAATTAAATAATAATAAAAAGAGTGTTGATCGGATGAGTCGGACCATCCAAGCATCGAGGCAGTTCAGCATCTCTTAGTCGAACGTCAGACTTTAGTGACTCGACTAAAGAATCGTGAAGTATATATTGGATCAAAATCAAGATCGATCAATAGAATTTATTGGGGATAAACCCCGCTCCTACCGAAGTCAAGTTCGGTGCCCAGCCTGATGCGGCCAGTAGCCATGGAAGAGCTTCAGCGGACGGATCTTGGTCGAACTGTTACAGCCGGCCGAACTGCTTAGCGATCGAGCTCCTTCAGACTCCTAGCAGCCGACCGAACTGCTTAGCGGTCGAGCTCCTTCGGACTCCTAGCGGTCGGGCTTTAGCCGAACTCCTCAACCGTCGAGCCTCAGTCAGGACTTCCGCGAAAGCCGAACTCCCTCCAAGCTTCCTCTTCGATCGAATTTCTTCAGAAGCCGGACTTCTCCCAGGCACCCCCTTCAGTCGGCCGAACTCCTTCGCGATCGAGCTCCTTTCGAGCTTCCCCTTCGGCCGAACTCTCCTGAAATCGATATATGCCGAAGTCCATCGATCAATGTCTAAGAGCCATGGCTATTAAAGCTGGACGAACGGTCACCATCAGTCTACCACAGGCGACGCTACAGTGGCTCCGCTAGACCTCGAGCGGCCCACCACTATCGGACGGTATGGCTGTCGCTTTCGATCTGACAACACCATCCTCTCTGCATCAAATCTGGTGCAGCCTCGAGCGGCCCGCTATTAGACAGCTGCAGCTATCACCATCAAGCTCTACCTATAAAAAGGATCCTCCAAATATGCTAATGCTAATCTCTGAACTCTGATCTCTAAGCTCTCCTCTCCTTCTGTAAGCTCAGTGGAACTCATTCTCGAGCACTCCATTCCTGTTGGCCAGAGCTGACTTGATTGTTGGAGGGTCTTGCCGGAGCCACCCCCCCACCGACTTCGAACGAGACTTTATTTTGCAGGTCCCCGACGGCGATCTCGTCCACCATCGCTCCAGCTAATTTCGACGATGATCAGATTCTACGTCAACAAAATAGCGCTAAAAGCAGGGCCTGAACCTCCGAGGTTCTCTTGTTCTTAAAGGAGTGCTCGACGATGATTTCTCTCTTTTCTCTCCGGAGATCTCTCTTCTTCCTCACTAGAGTTTTTTTTCAAAGAAAAAATGCCTCCCAGGAGAGCTTCGACTCGACGCTCGATGGCTGTCGCAGTCCGATCCCATCCAGATCCGTCTGCTCTCATTTCAGCCTTGGCAGCCTAGGTTTCACACGAAGCCACCACAGACGTGGAGCAGTTCAACCCACTGGTCGGGTTTGTGGCCCCGCCGAGATGATGCTGGTCGTGCGACAACCTCCGATGGGGACTTTGCCAGCAAACTCGTCATGAAGATGCGAGGAATCGGTCTTAAGAAAGAGCATTCAGGCATACCAATCGTCCTAAGAAAGAAGAAACGAAGAGCAGAAGTTCTCCCACAGAAGGTCTCACAAGGAGGTGGAACGAAGTTCGGCAGCGCAAGCGAGGCCGAGCTCCCCTTCGAGCTCGTCGTCAAGGAAGTTCGGACAAAAGAAGCAGGAAGTTCTCCCATGGAGGGTTTCGTGGAAAAGTGGAATGAAATTCGGCGTGAGCAGGAAAGCGGAATGAAGTTCGGCACAAGTAAAGCTGAGCTCCCCCTCGAGCTCGTCATCAAGGAAGTGTCAAGTAAGTTCTCCCATGGAGGGTTTTGCGGGAAAGCGGCATGAAGTTCGGCGCGAGCAAAGCCGAACTCCTCCTCGAGCTCGTCATCAAGAAAGTTCGGACAAAAGAAGCATGAAGTTCTCCCATGGAGGGTTTCACGGAAAAGTGGAATGAAGTTCGGTGCGAGCAGGAAAGCGGAATGAAGTTCGGCGAAAGCAAAGCCGAGCACCCCCTCGAGCTCATCATCAAGAAGTGTCAAGGAAGTTCTCCGATAGAGGGTTTCGCGGAAAAGCAGAATGAAGTTCGACATGAGTAGGAAAGCAGAATGAACTTCGGTGCAAGCAAAGCTGAGCTCCCCCTTGAGCTCATCGTCAAGGAAGTGTCAAGGAAGTTCTCCCGCAGAGGATTTCGCGGGAAAGCGGAATGAAGTTCGGTGCAAGCAAAGTCGAGCTCCTTCTCGAGCTCGTCATCAAGAAAGTCCGAACAAAGAAGCAGGAAGTTCTCCGAACCAAACTCCCCCTCGAACTCATCATCGAGGAAGCCCCGACAAAGAGGCATGAACTTCTCCCGCAGAAGATTTCGCAAGGAGGCAGAATGAAGTTTTTCCGTGTCCACGACCTCCATGGCGCAAGCAAGGCCTAAACTTTTCGAGCTCGTCATCAAGGAATTCCCAAAAGAAGGATGCGAAGAAGTCCTCCTTCCGAAAGGTTCTGCGACTGCGCACCCCTCAACGCTCCTCGAACTCAAATTCTCATGAAAGTTAAGAATCAGCTGCCGAGATCAGAAGGATTACGGTCTTCCGCAAACAAGCACGATCGAAGCAAGTACTGTCTCTACCATCGTGACCATGACCACGGCACTGAGGAATGCATCCAACTCCGAGATGAAATTGAGGAGCTCATCAGAAAGAGGCGGCTGGATAAATTCCTTCGACGCCAGCCTGAAGTAGGAGAAGATCGGCTAAGGATGCTGCCGTAACCAAAAACGACAAGGTCGGCTGCCTCACAACATCATCAACGTTACTCCGAGGAGGAGCTTGATACATCGGCGATTCATCATCTCCCAGCGACAAAGCCAAGAGCTTGCTCCAAATTGAGAAGGCCAGCATGAGATAGAGGAGGTCATCCAGCCCGGGACTTACTGCCGGAGAGAACCTGGAGGAGCAACGCCCCCACGACCCTGAAATGGAAATGTGCTGCGAGTAACTTTCCCTCGATAAAATTCTCCCCCAACAAATAATATTATTTCTGGGTGCAAAAACTATGTGATGACAGGAAAGAAGCAGTCGATAGTTGCCGTGTTAGGAACAGAAGGAGAACCTCGTCCTAATACGAGCAGGTCAAAGACCTTCAACCTCTATCAGAGATAAGATTTTTTTCGAGCGATCGATGACAACCTCGGTCAGAGATAAGATCTCTTCCGAGCGAAGGCCTCGTTCACAAAGGATGAGATGGGAGGAGAGATGCGGACGACGGTCTGTTTGTGCCCCCACAGCCCATTAGGAACAAGAGAAGAACCTCGTCCTAACGCGAGCAAAATCGAAGGCCTCGTTCACCTTAGACGAGATGGGGGAGACGGATGACGGTCCGAATGTGCCCCCACAGCCTATTAGGAACAGGAGGAGAATCTCGTCCTAATGCGAACACAGTCGAAGGCCTCATTCACAAAGGATGAGATGGGGGGAGAGGCACGGACGACGGTCCATATGTGGCCCCACAGTCCGTTGGGAACAGAAGGAGAACTCGTCCTAAGCGAAAATAAAATCAAAGATCTCATTCATAAAGGATGAGACGGGGGGAGAGGCACAGACGACGGTCCGTATGTGCCCCCACAGCCCATTAGGAATAGGAGGAGAACCTCATCCTAACGCGAGCAAAGTTGAAGGCCTCGTTCACAAAGGACGAGATGGGGGGAGAGGCACGGACGATGGTCCGTATGTGCCCTCACAGTCCGTTAGGAATAGGAGGAGAATCTCATCCTAATGCGAGCAAAGTCGAAGGCCTCGTTCACCTTAGATGAGACAGGAGGAGATAGACGACGGTTCGTATGTGTCCCCACAGCCTGTTAGAAATAGGAGGAGAACCTCGTCCTAACACGAGCAAAGTCGAAGGCCTCATTCACCTTAGACGAGATAGGGGGAGACGGACGACGGTCCGAATGTGCCCCCACAGCCCGTTAGGAACAAGAGGAGAACCTCATCCTAATGCGAGCAAAGTCAAAGACCTCGTCTGGTCCGAATGTGCCCCCACAGCCCGTTAGGAACAGGAGGAGAACCTTGTCCTAACGCGAGCGCCCGCATCAACCTCGATCGCAAGAAACAAGATCTCCCTCGAGGGTCCGACAACCTCGGTCCGAGCGATCGGGACAACCTCGGTTAGAGATGAGCTCTCTTTCGAGCGATCGAGTCACCCTCAGCCAGAGATAAAATCAAGAGACAACCTCAGTCGGAGCGACCAAGCCAACCTCGACTACAGATTGGCAATAGAAGGATCTCTCCCGAGCGATCGTGTCAACCTCGGTTGGAGAGCTTCAACTTCGACCTCGGCTAGAGATAAGATCACTCCCGAGCGGTCGAGACAACCTCGACTAAAGAAAAGATCGGAGACAACCTCATCCTGAGATAGGATCTCTCCCGAGCGATCGTGTCAACCTCGGCTGCAGAGCTTCAACTTTGACCTCGGCTAGAGATAGGATCTCTTTCGAGCGACCGTGTCAACCACGGCTGGAGAGCTTCAACTTCAACCTCGGCCAGAGATAAGATCTCTCCTGAGCGATCGAGACAACCTCGACCAGAGATAAGATCGGAGACAACCTCGTCTTGAGATCATATCTCTTTTGAGCGCTCGTATTAACCTTGACTGCTAGAGACAATATCGCCCCGAGGAGCTCAACCTCCAACATCGATCGCAGCGGACGAGGCCTACCTCAACCTCGGTCGGAGATGAGATCTCCCCCGAACTTTAACTTCGACATCAACTTTAGCGGGAGATGAGATCTCTTTCGAGCTTCGGCCTGAACCAGCACGGAGACTAGAAGAGAACTTCGACAGTCGCCTTTTCTGCACTCCCTTCCTTCGAGTTGCAAACTCGGGAGTGAAGGAGCTATTATTGAGGATAAACTCCGCTCCTGCCGAAGTCAAGTTCGGTGCCCAGTCTGATGCGGCCAATAGCCACAGAAGAGCTTTAGTGAACGGATCTTGGCCGAACTATTACAGCCGACCGAGCTGCTTAGCGGTCGAGCTCCTTCGGACTTCTAGCAGCCGGTCGAACTGCTTAGCGATCGAGCTCCTTCAAACTCCTAGCAGCCGACCGAACTGCTTAGCGGTCGAGCTCCTTCGGACTCTCAATGGTCGGGCTTTAACCGAACTTCTCAACTGCCGAGCTTCAGTCAGGACTCCCGCGAAAGCCGAACTCCCTCCAAGCTTCCTCTTCGATCGAATTTCTTCAGGAGCCGGACTTCTCCCAGGCACCCCCTTCAGCCGACCGAACTCCTCCGCAGTTGAGCTTCTTTCGAGCTTCTCCTTCGGCCGAACTCCCCTGGAATCGCTATATGCCGCAGTCCATCGATCAATGCCTGAGAGCCATGGCTATTAAAGCTGGACGAACGATCACCATCAGTCTACCACAGGAGATGCTACAGCAGCTCCGTTAGACCTCGAGCAGCCCACCACTGTCGAATGGTATGGTTGTCGCTTTCGACCTGACAACACCATCCTCTCTGCATTAAACCGGTGCAGTCTCGAGCGGCCCGCCATCAGACAGCTGCAGCTATCACCATCAAGCTCCGCCTATAAAAAGAAACCTTCAGATATGCTAATGCTAATATCTGAACTCTGATTTCTAAGCTCTCCTCTTCTTCTCTAAGCTCAGTGGAACTTATTTTCGAGCACTCCATTCCTGTTGGCCAGAGCTGACTTGATCGTCGGATGGTCCTGCCGGAGCCACCCCCCATCGGCTCCGGATGGGACTTTATTTTGTAGGTCCCCGACGGCGACCTCGTCCACCACCGCTCCAGCTGATTCCGACGACGATCAGATTTTGCGTCAATAGGATTCATCAATAGTATGTTTCTAAGATACTTAACATGAACAGAGTGGGCTTGACATACAATATGGATATCAAAACAACATCGGATTATCTTATTGGAGTTAACATGGATCCCTAGAAGAGGAAAATAGATCAAATTGAAGTTTCTAGATCTTTTTAGAGAGAGAAAATAGATGTGGAGAGAGAAAATGGAAAGAATCTTTGTATCTTTCAAAAGAGGCAATCATGATCAGGATGATTCAATAGGAATTGTTCATGATCAAAAAGCTTTGAATTTTTGGCAAAAATTAGATTGGGATCTGATATATTGCATGAATTTCAGAGCAGTCCTCTGGTCATCTTGATTTCATCTTAGGTTCAACCTAAGATTCACGAATAAGATAGAGAGAGAAAGAAAGAGCAGAAAGATTCTAGAGAGAGAAGAGGAGAGAGGAGAGAGAAAATCTTTTCTCTCTCTCTCTCTCTCTCTCTTCTTTTCTTCTTCATTTTCTTTTCTTTTCTTCTTTCTTTTTTTTTTGTTTTCCTTTCTTTGGTCAAAATAGGGAATGGAAGGGAGGTGGCTGGTGCTCCGGCAGGGTGCGACGATATAGCTAGTGGTCCAGTAGTGGGTGGCAGCAGGCAACGGTGCAAGGAATAGCCGGTGATGAGGTTCGGCTGGCAAAAATCATGAAAAAACTTTTAAAAATAGGGGATCCATCTCTTTCCTTTGATTTTTTTGATCATTGGCCAATCATTGGCAACCAAGACCTTCGAGGTGGGTAGCTGGTAGGAGGTGGTTACAATCCAATGGGGTGGCACCATGGATGGTGGAGCCGGTGGCCAAGAAAAAAGGGAAAAACTCTCGATCAAAATAGGAAAAAAATAGGAGTTTTAATCATGGCACTTTTTCGACAAATCTGACGGTCGGCAGCCATGCATGGTAGCATGAGAAGAAGGGAAAGGAGAGGAAGAGAGGCTGGGCTTACGTCGGCCTCTAATGGCATCTTCGATGAAGATTTTTGGTGGATTCGATGATGGCAGTCCATGGCTCCAACGAAACAAAAGAGGGAGAAAGAAGAGAAAGGAAGCCTGGTGTCATCGTGGCTTGCTTTAGGATAGGAGAGAGGAAGTTTTATAAGGAAGAGGGGAGGTTGAATCCTCCCTAGATTCAACTTCTTCTTTAGTGATTTTGCATGGAAGAAGACTCCGAACAGGAGTCTTCTTCATTCCCTTTTTTCTATTTCTTTCCTTCGGTCGGGTGAGGTTTTGGGCCAATTTTTAATGGGCTGGTCCAATTGAACAAGGCTATCATATTCTACCCTCCTTAAAAAAAAGTTTCATCCTTAAAACTTGACATACTTTTATTTTCAAATAAATGAGGATACTTTATTTTCATATCATCTTTAAGTTTTCAAGTGGCCTTTCTCTCTTCATGATTGCTCCACTGAACCTTCACATATGGAATTATACGCCATCTTAGAACTTACTCTTTCTGATTAATAATTTGGAGAGGGAAACTCCTCATAAGTTAAATCTTTGTGAACTTGCAATGGCTTGTACTCTATCACATTATTCGGATCAGGTATATACTTCCTCAGTAGAGAAATATGGAAGATATTATGCACTTTAGACAATTCTAATGGAAGGACTAATTTGTAAGCAATATCTCTTACCCTATCGAAGACTTCAAAAGGTTCAACATAGCGCAGACTTAGCTTGCCATGCCTCTTAAATCTCATGATGCCTTTCGTGGATGACACTTTCAAGAAAATAAAATCATCGATTTAAAATTCTAGTTCTCTCTTTTTTCTTTTCTTTTCTTTTCTTTTTTAAACCCTCCCATGATTTAATGACTAAACTTTTTATCCTAAAAAAATCTCAAGCCCTTACAACCATTAACAATGTTAAATCTTGAAAAAAAATGATATCTATATTAAAGCATGCTAGGTTCGAGCCTAACCAAAGAACCATCAATCCATTAATAATAAACTTGAGACATCTAGCTTAGGTCAATAATCAAAAGCATTATTCTTTTATTATTAATAAAGTCCTTCCTTAGAAATTAATATTTTTCATTATAATATCTTATGAATCAAAGAATTAATGTTTCTAATCAGTTCTAACCATCATAATTCTACTGTGTATTCTGATCTAAATTTATCAATTTATTTAGGGTTATCAGATGAATTTGATAAAAATATTATTTTACATCAGAATCTCGAAAGATCTAATCTTTCAAATTTTTGATAGATTTTAAGCAAAACTTTTTAGTTTCTTTATTCCTTATCATGACTCAAGCATATCAAAATTTAAATCTTAATCTGCTTCCATCTTTAAAGTCCTTGCATAAACTCCATGACTCATCTAAAATATCATAAGTTTAAAACTAATTGAAGTGAGTTAACCCTAAATTTATCGAACAATCAATTAGATAGTTATAACTAACATTTCTTTATAAAAAGATTAACTCCAACTCCAATAAACTAGAAGACCTCAAGTAACTTTCTGTGAATAAATCAACTCGATTATCTCCTAGAGTTTTCTTCATCACGACCCTTAACATCCATTAATAAATCGACATGAAATCTTGCACTTTATATTTTAAAACTCATTTAAGTTTTCAAAAAAATTCAACAATTGCAAGATACCTTAGATCAGTTTAGAAATCTAAACTTTGATTTAGAATAATTAATACATCTCATTATCTCCTACAATAAAAGAAAGATAAAGTAATCCAATCTATAGATAGTAATATAAATTATTCAAGATTTTACCAAAATGTATATATCATGTTCTCACAATAAAATCTCCATAAATAGAATCAAATATATTTTTCATTTATGTGTGAGTTTCATACATGATCCTTTTGTAGGTTCAAAAAGTATTCCTCTCTGCACGATGCAATTCTTTCTTAGGCTACATCTCAAATAATTTTTTTAAAATTATAATGATCAGACAATCAGCATCGAAAAATTCATCAAGATTTTTATCCATATGGAGTTTAGAATTTTCAAAATCATCGAAATAATAATGGAACAAGTATTTATAACACAACATAATCTATTAGTATAACATCCCATATTCAAAGATCAACATCTATTAAACTTAGGTCATCCTACTTATTGATATTCAAGACATAACTCATTAGTTATGTATAAATTCTATTATAATACCTATTAGTCCAAAATTTAATTTTTGAATCTTTTGTCTGCCCACTATGAATCACAATCCTAAGCTTAAGTTCTATCATGATCAAACCTATTGCTAGACTTTAAGTTTTATCCATTATCAATCTATTACTCTAATACCATAAAATGTCATGTCCCAAATCCAAGATATGATATGGCCATGTATCGAGAGATACCATCCTTAATAACATAAAGCCTATCGATCATAATTAATTAAAATTTATTATAAATAGAATATAATAAGAGATTCAGTTTTATTATTTCTGAAGTAAATAAATCAAGATTGATTCAGAGCATCTAAATTTAAAATCAAACCAAAATCCATGTTTCAATATTTATCAATAATCCAATACAAATTCATTATCATAAACTAAATTCAGCTGCCAAAATTTTTAAACTTGCTATGCAGATTCTACAAGCCTGTATCCTTCGTTGTTTCTAACCTTAATTCTCTATAAAAGAAAAAATAAAAAGGTATGAGTTATACTAGCTCAGTAAGTAAAACGTACGCTCTTTACCGAATCAAACATAAATTTTTTCATGATAATACAGCATTTAAAAAATAATAAGTATAAAATAAAATATTTTATAGAGCATTATATAAAATAAGTCATAAACCAATCACGTATGCATAAATTATAAAATTTCATAAATATAATTTATAAATCATTATTGATCAGATGTTTATGTCATATTTTAAAATATTGTTCATAGATATTCGTGCTAAGATCACTATTGTAGCCATGATATAAGATCATATTTTTTAATCAATATGATTCTTATTTCTTATGCTAACTTGAAATCCATTGACGAGGCCATGTTTCTTGTGAATGTTAACTTCAAATATCGACTTTTCTAAAGAAATTCATTCATAGCTATCTGAGAGCCTTTAAAATTCTTATATCTTTTTTTAAAATATACATATACTTAGATAAAAAAATATTAAAATTCATGTATCATAAAATATGCTATTTTCTTAAAATATATTCATAGAAATAATGATCATAATCAATTATGATTTTCATACCTCATATACTGATTCTTATTTTATAAAAAAATAAATTTATAATAATAGTTTATTTATATAAAAAATAGTAATTTAAAAATAAATGAGTGTAAGATCCCACTTATCTTGATCATCCTAGATCTTTAGACTTCATAGATAATCCTATTTAAAAATATTAAATCATAATCAATATTTTTTTAATTAATTAAATAATAATAAAAAGAGTATTAATCGAATGAGTCAGACCATCCAAGCACCGAGGTAGTTCAGCATCTCCTAGTCAAAGGTCAAACTTAAGTGACTCGACTAAAGAATCGTGAAGCACATATTGGATTAAAGTCAAGATCGATCAATAGGATTTATCAATAGTGGATTTTTAAGATAATTGACATAAACAGAATGGGCTTGACATATAGCATGGATATCAAAGTAGCTTCGGATTATCTTGTTGGAGTTAACATGGGTTCCTAGAAGAGGAAGATAGATCGATATTGGAGTCCCTAGATCCTTTTAAAAAGAGAAAATATATGAGGAGAGAGAAAGTAGAGAGAATCTTTGTATCTTTCAAAAGAGGCAATCATGAACTGGATGATTCAATAGGGATTGTTCATGATCAAAAGCTATGAATTTCTGACAAAAGTCAGATTGGGATCTGATCTACTGCATGAATTTTAGAGCAGTTTTCGATCATCTTAATTTCATCTTAGGTTCAATCTAGGGTTCATGAATTAAATAGAAAGAAAGAAAGAGCAAAAAAATTTTAGAGAGAGAAAGAGAGAGAGGAGAGAGAGAGAGAAAGAGAGAAATTTCTCTCTTTTTTTTTCTTCTTTTTTTCTCTTTTCTGTTTTCCTTTCTTTGGCTAAAATAGGGAATGGAAGGGGGGTAGCTGGTGCTCCGATAGGGTGCGGCAATATAGCCGGTGAACCAGCGATGGGTGGCAGTAGGCAACGGTGTAAGGAACAGCTGGCGATAAGGTTCGGCTAGCAAAAATCCTGGAAAAACTTCAAAAAATAGGGGATCCATTCCTTTTCTTTGATTTTTTTGATCATCGATCAATCATTGACAGCCAAGACCTCCGAGGTGGATAGCTAGTAGGAGGCAGTTACGATCCAGTGGGGTGGCACCACAGACAGTGGAGCCAGTGGTCAGGAAAAAAGGAAAAAAACTCTTGGCCAAAATAGGGGGAAAATAGAAGTTTTAATCAAGGCACCTTTTCAGTGAATCTAATGGCCGACAACCATGCGTGGTGGCATGGGAAGAAGGAAAAGAAAAAGAGGAAGAGAGGCTGGGCTTACCTCGACCTCTAATGGCATCTTTGGTGAAGATTTTTGGCGGATTCGATGAGGCAGTCCATGGCTCCAATGGAAGAAAAGATGGAGAAACAAGAGAAAGGAAGCCTGGTGTCGTCGTGGCTTGCTTTAGGATGGGGGAGAGGGAGTTTTATAGGGCGGAGGGGAGGTTGAATTCTCTCTAGATTCAACTTCTTCTTTGGTGATTTTGCATGGAAGAAGGAGTCTTCTTCGTTCCCTTTTTTTTTCTATTTCTTTCCTTCGGTTGGGTGAGGTTTTAGGCTAATTTTTAATGGACTGGTCCAATTAAACCAAGCCATCATAACTATGGTCCACTGTATTCACTGCATCTCACTGTAGCTGCTATAAAGAATAATTTGGCTCACTATAGCCAACTCGGCCCACCGTAGTTGCTATGAAGATGATCTAACCCATTGTAGCCAACTTTGACTCACTATAGCTGACATGGCCCATTGTAGCCATCGTTGCCTATTGTAGCTATTATGAAGATGATTTGGCCCACTGTAGTTAGCTTTGGCCCACTATAGTCGATTTAACCCACTGTAGTCAATGTGGCTCACTGTAATCATTGTGGCCACCATGGCCACTACGGTCCACTATAGCCGCCATGAAAATAATCTAGCCTATTGATGCCAAAAGGGGCTAATCCTCCAACAGAAGTTGACAACGATAATAGAATAGCGGCTAACTCTCCAGGGACCTTGCAATGCCAGTAGGAGCTGGCAACAACAATAGAAGAAATACTAGATAATACACAAAAGAACATCCCAGCAAAAAAAGCACTTCATTCAAAATGTCTGTGTACATTCCAAAGAAATTCTTTACATACTAGTTTTAGTTGAGCAAAGCTCATCACAACAAAAGAAAAAGAAATATAGAGTTTGAGCTTGACCGATGCCTTTGGAGCATAAACCAAGCCTTAGCTGATGCAACCCATAAAGGGAAGAGCAGAACACTCCATTTTGCGATGAGTGCGAGGATGTCATTTTCGATTAAGAGAATGTCATCTACGTACAAAACAAGAAATACCACTGCTGGACCATTTGCCCATTTATAAATACAGAATTTTTCTCCGTTCATAATGAAGCCATACATTTTGATCACTTTATTAAAACATATGTTTCAACTCCGAGATATTTGCTTTAATCCATAAATAGATCTTTGAAGCCTGCACACCTTGGACTCATCTGTGGATGTGAATCCCTCAGGTTGTATCATATAAATCTCTTCGGTTAGCTCTTCATTTAGAAAAGCCGTCTTCACATCCATCTGCCAGATCTCATAGTTCAGGTGGGCCGCTATTGCAAGCATTATTCGAATGAATTTGAGCATTGTCACTGAAAAGAATGTCTCGTCATAGTTAATACCATAACATTGATGATACTCCTTGGCAACCAGGTGGATTTTATAGGTCTCCATTTTTTCGTCTGTGCCTCTTTTTTTTTTAAATATCCATTTACACCCAATAGGTTTAATCCCTTCAGGTGGGTCAACTAATGTCTATATATCATTGACCTTCATGGAATCCATTTCGAATCTCATGGCTTTTAGCCATTTTTCAGAGTCGAATCTCTACATCGCATCCATATAAGTGATCGGATCCTCATCGTTCTCATCTAGTTCGATGAGATCACCATCCTAGATCAAGAATCTATAGTATCTATCCGGATGGTGTGGTACTCTACTGGATCGCCTTAATGGTGTGGGTTCATTAAGCTCTGGATTTGATCTAATCGAATTCGATTCTGGTTCAACTATAGCTATCGATTTTTCTATCTATTGAACTTTCTCAAGTTTAACCTTAGAGGCAATAGTTTCTTCACCAAGAAATTTCTTTTCCAAAAAGATTGCCCTAAGACTGATAAACATCTTTTGTTCATCAACATGATAGAAATAGTATTCTTTACTTTCTTTGGGATATCCTATAAACACACACTTATCAGATTGGATTTCAAGCTTATCTGTATGCAAACATTTGACATAGGTCGGACAATCCTAAACCCACAGGTGTGAGAGTGTAGGCCTACGCCCAGTCCATATCTCATATGAAGTTTTTGTGATAGATTTACTCGATATATTATTCAATATATAACATGCAGTCTCAAGAGCATAATCCCAAAATAAAATAAGCAGACTAGCAAAATCCATTATGGATCGAACCATGTCCAACAAGATTCGATTTCTTCTTTCCGATATACCATTATATTATGGTGTCCGAGAAGGAGTCCACTATGAGAAAATTCCATTCTCTCCTAAATATGTCAAGAACTCATTGGATAGATATTCACTTTCTCGATCCGATCGAAGAATTTTAATATTCTTTTCAGTTTGTTTTTCTACTTTACTTTAAAATCTTTTAAATATTTTAAATAAATTCAACTTATGTTTCATCAGATAAACATATCTGTACCTGGATAGATCATCTATGAAAGCTATGAAGTAGAAATATTCACCTCTGGTACTTATGCTCATTGGTCCACATACATCAGTATGTACTAGACCTAAGAGCTCAGTAACTCTTTCATCCTTTCCAATAAAATGTGACTTGATCATTTTTTCAAGAAGATAGGACTCACAAGTTGAAAGTGATTCACAATCACTAACTTCGAAGATTTTCTCTTGGGTCAACCTATTTATCTTGTTCTTATTAATGTGATCTAGCCTACAGTGCCATAGGTAGATATCAGAGATATTATCTAATCTAGAATATTTTCTAAAAGTGTATATTACACTCACAGACTGTAATAAAATATAAATATTATTTTTTTATTATCCTTGCATTATTGTAACATCATTCATAATAATATTACAATAATCTTTTTTTATAGATAAATGATAACCATCCTTAGCCAAAAGGCTAACAGAGATTATATTCATCAAAAAAGAAGGACAATAATAATATTCATTTAAAGAAATAATATTTGTATTGAGAATAAGTTGAACTATTTTTATAGCTAGAACTGAAATAGATCTTCCATCTTCAACATTCAGGAATCACTCATTATTCTCAAATCTTCTATTAATTTGAAGTCCTTGCAACGTATTACAAATATGGACTGGACTTCTAATATCCAATACCCAAGTAGAAGTATCACAAATAGAGAAATTACAAGATGTTATCATATAACATCCTTGATCAGAACTACTTGCTTATCTCTCTTATTCAGTCTATTGGGGTCATGGGAATCACGATACTGAGGACAGTTCCTTTGCTAATACTTCTGCTTCTTATAATGAAAGCACTTTGCCTGATCTAGGTTATTTTTGGATCTTATATTTAAATTGGACATAGAGGCCCCAGCACGAATCACTTCGTACTGCTGAATAATATTTAACTTTCGATACTTATTATCGAAGTTGGGTTCCATAAGTTAATCATTGTCTAACATTGAATGAAACAACTGTGGTTAGGTTTTAACTGCATAAAGGAGAATTAAAAGTCTAATTAGTAATTGATTCATTAAATTTAAAGATTTAGATTTTAATCAAAAAATTTCTCCCACTGTGTTATTCGAATTGGTAGCCTCTACCTCCAATCCAAGGAATTATCGTTATTCCTTAGTAGATACTAGAATCCACATAAACTGTACACGAGCCCAACTTTGGTTAGCCCACCCATGTACATCTAAGGATATGTTCAAAATCAATTGTTTCTCCAAACAACTTTTAATAATTAAATTTTATCCCAGCCTCTGATCAGTTGGCTTTGACCTTCTCAGAAAAGGGTCCAGTTAGGTCCAACCATTAACATAACCATACTTGGCCCATCTAACCAATGAATGATTTGGTCCAACTTTGGTTGACCCATCTGACCATCATTTAGAAAGATGTATCAAAGAGATCATATAATGAATGATAATTCCATCGACCGATAAGCACTAGATCTTTGGACCTCCAATGATTATCCAACTAATGGATTCATTATCATCCATTTTAATAGGAGGCTATAATCTAGTTATCATATAACTATTTTATTTTAGAAATCTAATAATTTTAGAAAATTTATTCATAGAAGTGAGTAGGTCAGATTAACCAGCTTGTCATGATCCTTCCACTGGATTCACCAAGTCAGCTTAAGGAAGATCACTAACAGACTGGTCTAGGAGCACCTAAATTAGTCACACTGATTTACGTAGCTGACATGGGTCAACTCAAATTATCAAGTGATTTGATCAAAACTCAATCTCACCAAGAAGGCCACGTAAGTAAGATCGATGGAAAGGTCTGCCAAAGCTTGCCTTAGACACCATAAAAAATGGCCAGGTAAGTGGGTTGTCAATTAAAAACCACCGATCGTATGTGCCAAACTTATCTTAGACACCATCTAGTTTAATTAGTCTTAATTAGATCAACCTAACAATTTGAGCTAGACCTCTGAGCCAAGAATCAAGTCCATTTTATTTTTGTTAAAGACATGGACTTGACCAACTATAACTACTATAATTGATCTAGAGAATCCTTGACCTAATCTAAAACAATAATTGATTAGATTTAGTCAATTATCTAATTAAGTTCATTTTTTAATCTAACCTTAGGTCTAATTCTATTCATGAATCTAATTTTCACTAACCCATTAATCCAATGTATTATGATTCGTGTCATAGAATCTTCAATTTACAATCCTAGAATCTAATCAAACAACTTCTTAATTTTTAATTAAATTTTGGGCTGAGGGTTGAGGTTTAGCTTTTCAAAAATGATTTTCATGCTTATAAAATATTTTTACAATATGATTCTATCAACCAAGTTGCATGTTTGATTCATAATCTATATGCATGTAAAATAAATATAAAAATACTTTAAATCTAATCTAAACAGATTCATGTAATTGAAACAGTTTCAATAATAATCAATCATAAATCTCTCTAGATCAAATCTAACATATTTATGATGTTTAAAATTAGATTAAAATATTTTTAATCAGATCATAAATTTTTTTATATCTAATCTAAAATTTTATGATCCATATTTTAGATTAGCACGTACTAGGATAATCTATCTACTGTAAAGAGTAAACCTTACAACAAGACAACCTTATGACAGTCCATATAAGCTAAAATATTTTATTTTTAGATTTAAAATTATTTTAAATCTATTAAATTATAAATAAAATTAGATCAAATCTAATAAATTTATGATTAGAGTCAGATCATCATAAATTAGGATAATATTTTCACTATAAGGGATAAACCTTACAGCAGGACAACCTTATGGCAATTCATGAGATCTAAATTTTTTTTAATTTTAGATTTAATAATTAAATTATAAATTAGATTTAATCTAAAAAATAATCTAAATATGCATAAAAATTATATAACAAGAACCTAGCTCTGATACCAATTGAAGAAATCAGATCTAAAATTTTACGAATAGATCTTAAAACTTTTCAAGATCAGACAGCGAAAGACTTAAATAAATTAGATATTTATTTAAATAAATATATAAATACCTAGATCTCAAATCTATTACATGATCAAGATATAATATTTAAATCAAAAATTAAAATAAAATAAGAAAGAAAAGATTGATCAAATCAACCTAGATCTACACTACATCAAATGGTATGTGTTAGATATATGTGCCCTAGAAGCCAGAATTGGCTGACACTTGTAATACACTTCTAGGGGCAAAATTATAATTTTGACTATAATCAATAAAATGGGTTATTTTCTATCACATATGTGTATTTAGTGTCTGTGATACATCCTTTGAGTTAATGGTAATGATAATTCATATTTTCAAGAGTTGAAAATTTAAGACATGAATAATCATTATTAACTCATAAAATGCTCCCGACCATAGGATCATCACGAGGATGGTGATTGATCCGGAAGGTTGGTGTACAATCGCTTCTCTTTAGTAGATGAGTCTTGAGTCTACGGTGTGGAGACACCGGAGCGAGAGTACAGGTACTCGTTAGAGAACGAGGGCACTGAGCGTGACCACCTCGAGTAGTCATTAGGGAGTCTACCTTCTCGTCAATGACTGACTCGATGCTGCAGTAGTGTGTCTGGTTCTTTGACCTGAGGTGCATCGGACAGTTCACCTTGAGGGTGTTATAGTTTGACTACACCATTACTCGGATCTCCTAGCCATATGGAACCCTGAGGTGTATGTTGGCTATAGCATGTTCATTGTAGGAACTGGATTGCATCAAGATGGAATCTATCTACCTCGGTGGTAGAGGAGCAGCCCTATGATGATCATGAGAATCAAGTCCAGAAGCCCATGGCCATGGCAGAGTGAAATAATAGAAAGAGTTTCTATTTAGATTTTCACATTCGGACTTGAATCGAATGATTACATCATATGACAGAAGACTAGGGTTTGACGAGTTCACCTTAACCCTAATCTGATCGGGGCTCAAGATAGAAGAACTTAATCACACAGGTAGCTGCACCAAGAGGTTCGCATTCAGCTCTGATGGGTTGCCACCATATACTGCTAGGTGTCACTGGTGGATTTTGGGAGCAATTAGAATGATTTAGATGATCGATCATTCTAGCTGTTCGAATCAGAAGAGTTCTGATCCATCGAAAGGAGTTTCGATGATGTCGATGATAGAGATCATGACATATCCCATTACCATACAGAACTGAACCTAACTGGGTCACACAAACAAGGGTTTGAATCTGGTGATCATCAATTGAACTGATCTAGTTCAATTGATCTGAATGAGATTCAATTAGGTTCAAGAAAATCGTGCTAGCACTCGATTGAACCTAACGTTCTTCTTTTACTATCATAAATAAGTTGTCCTGACTGAGCCAAAGGAGTTTGTGCTCAATCAGAGGCCTTCATATGGTCTGACTGGAGGTTGTCCAAGTCAGAAAAGGTTGTCTTATTTTGTAAGACATTACCTGCCATTTTTGGTCACCTGCCATTTCTTGTTCTTTGAC
Organism: Cocos nucifera; assembly: GCA_006176705.1. Classification (NCBI taxonomy): domain Eukaryota; kingdom Viridiplantae; phylum Streptophyta; class Magnoliopsida; order Arecales; family Arecaceae; genus Cocos; species Cocos nucifera. Next base: position 5,124,047 of record QRFJ01000018.1, read on the forward strand.
TTTGGTCAAAAGTCTACCTTTGACTGGTCAAATGTTGACCATTGACACTTTGACTTTTGACCACATGTCATGCACCTATTGGAGAGTTGGTCGGGGCCTATCCCTCTGTCAGAACCAGGCAAGGAGGAGGGCGCACGCCACCCTAGGCGTGTGCCCAAGCTGGAGGCGCCCAGGAGTCCCTGTTGGACAAGGACTCCATCTCCTTTTTGGATTTCAATTAGAGTTCTCCTAAGAACCAACTTTGACTGATCTTAGGCGCCATCTAAGGAGGAATCCAGGGGACTCTATTCCCACCAATCAGATTTAGATCTGATTTCACAAAGAGTTGTGATTGGTTGGAAAAAAGAGAGGTTGGATCACAGACAGTCTATAAATAAGACCCTGCGCCCAACTCAGATTAGATGATTGGAGAATTGAGATCTCCATGCCCCAAGGCCTCCTCTTCCTCTCCTCCTCCATGCCAAAGCATCCTCTCCCTCTCCTCTCCACATCCAAAAGGAGTTTTGGATTCTTGGTTGGTGCGATCCAGATCAAAGAAAGGCGACTGAAAGCTAGAAGGCTGCACTGCTGCAAAGGACGACTGCTGATCTTCGAAAGGAGTTTTGAAGATCCTCCAGATCTAATTTTTGGAGATGTGATAGAGAAGAAGAGGATCTCTAGATCCAACCTGAGTGGATACCGGTAGAGGCCAGGCACTTGCGTGGCTAGATCCAGAACCTTCCGCTGCTTACAGGATCATCAACGGGTAATAGGATTACCCACATCAAGGTAAATTAAATTTGATTTAATTTATCTAATTTTATTTTATTTTTAAAATAATAATAATTAGATCTGAAATATCTCAGATCTGATTAGATCAAAGAAAAAAAATTTTTGAAATATATCTCTTGATCTGATCAGATCTGAACGAACCTGGACCGAAAAATCAGGATTTTTCCTTCAACTGGTATCAGAGCCAAGGTTCTAAAAGTATTTAGATCTAATTTTAAATTTATTTTAATTAAAAAATAAATGATTTTAGATGTCACATGAGATGTGATCAGATCTGAAATCAGAAAAAATTAAAATTAAATGATTTGGATCTAAGATTAGAAAATATGCATGACTAGTTCTAAAATAGAATAGTTCTATAGAATAGTCTTGCATGTTTTTAATTTAATTTGATTAAATCATATTTTAGATCTATTTATTTACTATTTTTTGATATTATAATGGTTATAATAACATCTAAAAAATAGTAAATAAAAATTATTTAATTTTAAATATCATATGAGATATGATTGATGCATGTCTAGACTAGTTGTAGAATAGTTCTACATAATTATCTAGATTAGAATTTATTTTGATTAGATCAATTTAAATCTAATTTTTTAGATTATTATGAGATAATTTAGATCTGAAAATATGCATGATTCGATACATGAGATGTATGCAAAATATGCCATGATTAGATCTAATTTGTATATGAGATATATGATATAGATCTAAAACTATTTTGTAGTATTGCATGTTCCTGATTAAGGCGTTCCTCTTGGCCGTCCGGTCATAAGAATGAAGAAGGGTTTAAAGGCCCTCTCTTCCCATTCGATGGGGTGTTCTTATGATGTGTAGGGGTGCTGCGCATGTTCGTCCTTAATCAGAAATCCAAAACTTACTTTCTGCAAAACCCTAGATCCTGAAACCCTAGGATTTATTGTGCATATTTTGTTTATGAACCCTACTTAATTAAAAATTAAGATTATGGAAATATTAATTAGGTCTAAAATTGAGAATTTCAGATCTAAGACATATTCATAATACTGGGTTCGGGCTTGGGTAGCTCAATTAGGTCTAAGCGGTTGATCAAACCGAATCAAGAGTTGGTTAGATGGGATCAACAATGCTTAAATTGACCAGCCTAATAGGATTAAGTCTGGGTCAAGATCGAGTCACGATCAAGCAAGACCTAATTAGGCTCAGAGGTTAGAGTCTGGATTGTAGGCTAACCCAATTGGTTCTGGACTCAATAATTTGGTGTCTAAGGTAAGTTTGGCACATACGACCGACTGGATTTTTAATTGGAAGCTACTCGACCTGAATGCATTCTTGTACGAGTTAATGGCATATTCCTTCCACCGGATCTCACTTACCTGGCCATATCTGTTGACACAGTTCTGATCTGAGGTGGTCAATAATCCGAGCTAACCCATGCCACTAGGTTAGTCATAATTGTTATGACTATGACAAGTCTAGTTTAATGAGACCTGAATCAATTCTCCCTAAGAAAAGATTAAGTCTGAGGTCTTCCACCATTGTAGATGTGCGGGCCCTTCCCGGGGTTGATTGTTCTCGGCTGGATACAGTGGCTCAGTTGCACCGGGAAGATGCAACCATGTCTATTAGGCATTGGATGCTATGGGCTGGAGGATGAGTTGGGCTCAATATTTCGGATACGGTGAGAGACTCAATTAGGAACCCAGTCTATGCAAATGGTGGGTCTGACTTAACTAAGGAGTGGATCAATATTCCGGATACGGTGAGATTCATGAATTAGAGACCAAGTTTGGGTGCACCATGATTAGAGAATCATTGAACAAGAGTTGTTCACTCATTGGCTAACCCATCACCAATAACTGTTAGGTGAGGTGATGAGTCAGTTGGTGAGACCGCACCACCCACTAGAAATCATTAATCATGGAGATTTTTGCATCTCTACAGAGGGAGTGTAGGGATCCGAGAAAATAGTGGGAGCTAATTTGTTTAAAAATAAAATTCCTAAATAAATTGGTCAAGTCATAATTACAGTATCTAACTAGAATCTTTGACTCTCTACAGGAAAAATGTCTGCGTCCAACCCATTGGCACGTATCCTGGACACACATAGACTGACTGGACCCAATTATAAAGATTGGCTCAGGAACTACAAAATAGTTTTGGGTTTCGAGAAGTTAACCCATGTACTGGACCAGGACCCTCCCACCTTACCAGCCCGTCCATCCATTGAACAGAGAGCGTCTCTGGAAAAAATGGATAGACGAAGATAATAAGGCCAGATATTACATGTTGGGCTCGATGTCTGATGAGCTCCAGCGCCAACATGAAGATATCGGGACTGCTCGCCAAATGTTGGCTCACCTGCAGGAGATGTTTGGTGAACAGAGTCGCGCAGCCAAAGTATCAAGTCACGAAATGACTTTTTAAGGCTAAGATGCGTGATGGGCAGTCAGTCCAAGATCACTGTCTGATGCAATGATCAAGGACATGGAAGAGCTTGAGAAGCTCGGTGTGAAGTTAGACTTGGATCTGCAGAATGATATTATTCTGCAATCCTTGACTGATGCATATGGGCAATTCATCATGAATTACCACATGCATAAACTTCAAAATTCCTTGGCCGAATTAATGAATATGCTGGTTCACCGCTGAGCTTTCTATGAAAGGTTCTAAAGGCTCAGTTCTTGCTATGGAACGGACTTCTTCCAAAAGAAAGTCTTATGGAAAGAAAAAGAAGTCTGTGAAAAAGCAAAAGGTGGAAGGATCAAAGAAGAAGAAGGCAGAGCCGAAGAAAAAGGCCGATGTCAAAGGAAAGTGTTTCCATTGCAACAGCGACGGCCATTGGAAGCGGAACTGCCCTACTTACCTGGCCACCCTGAAGAACAAGAAGGAAGGTCCTTCTGGAGGTATGCTCGTTATTGAGTCTAACCTTACGGTTTCTTCTGCATCCAGTTGGGTGCTTGACTCTGGTTCTAGTGCTCATCTGTGCACTTCCATGCAGGGTCTTGAGGATAGCAGGAGGCTGAGGGATGGAGACATGATCCTACATGCATCGGTAATGGAGCAAGAGTTGCTGCAGTAGCCGTGGGAACATACCCTCTTCGATTACCATCTGGTTTAGACTTAGTTTTGAAAGACTGTTATTATGTGCCTGCAGCTAGCAGGAATTTGATTTCTGTTTCATGCTTAGCACAAGAAGGCTATGTGATTACCTTCTTTAAGGACCATTGTAACATTCTTTATGAAAGAAATAAAATTGCAAATGGTTTCCTTATTAATGGTCTTTATCAGCTACATATTGATGTACCTATTCTAACTATCGAGCAAAACGTGAATGCCAAACGACCTAGGGATAGTCCAAATGATAGATATCTATGGCACCTGAGATTAGGTCATATAGCAGAAGATAGGATCAACAAATTGGAGAAAAATGGGCTATTGAGTCCATTGACTTTCGAGTCATATCCAACTTGTGAATCTTGTCTTCAAGGCAAAATGACTAAACTCCCTTTTGTTGGACATGGGGAGAGGGCCACAGATCTCCTTGCCCTAGTACATACTGATGTGTGCGGCCCATTTGATGTGCCGGCTAGAGGCAATTTTGTCTACTTCATTACCTTTACCGATGATCTGTCTAGGTATGGGTATGTGTATCTTATGAGACACAAGTCTGAAGCTTTTGAAAAGTTCAAAGAATTCAGACATGAAGTAGAAAAACAAACTGAAAAACCCATTAAGGTTCTTCGATCAGATCGAGGAGGTGAATACCTTAGCCGAAAATTCCTAGACTATCTCAAGGAAAAATGGCATAGTCTCTCAATGGACTCCACCAGGAACACCTCAACTCAACTCAACGGATTTCAGAATGGAGAAATCGGACTCTATTGGATATGGTTCGATCCATGATGAGCTTCACAGACCTCCCTGATTTTCTTTGGGGACACTCATTGTTAACTTCAATTTATCTACTGAATAGGGTTCCCTCTAAAACCGTTCCTACCACACCGTATGAGATATGGCACGGTAAGAAACCAAGTCTGAGTCATCTCAGAATTTGGGGTTGTCCGGCTCATGTCAAAAGACAACAAGCGGACAAGTTAGAGTTTAGGTCCTTTCAGAGCTCGATTCATAGGATATCCTAAAGAGTCATTAGGATACTATTTCTACATTCCAGAAGACCACAATGTGATTGTGAGTCGACATGCCATCTTTCTTGAAAAATAGTTTATTCAAGATAGCGGCATTGGAAAGCAGATTAAGCTTGATGAGAAAGTCTCACAAGTACAACGAGCTAAGGACCAATTGGAACCAAATCAGGTTGAGCCAATAAGAACACTACCTCCTCCACCTCGTAGATCGGAAAGAGTTTTCCATCCCCCTGAAAGATACTTAGGTATTATTTCAGAGGAAGTAGAGAAAATGTTCCTCGTAGGTAATGGTGCTCATGGTGATGATCCCAAAACCTACAACGAGGCGATATCAGATATCGACTCCGAGAAATGGCTAGAGGCAATGCAGTCAGAAATTGACTCGATGCACTCAAACCAAGTCTGGACCTTGGTAGATCCACCAGAAGGTATAGTACCTATTGGGTGTAAATGGATCTTCAAGAGAAAGATTGGTGCAGATGGGAAATGTGGAGACATTCAAGGCTAGACTAGTGGCAAAAGGTTATAGTCAACGCGAAGGCATTGACTATCAGGATACCTTTTCCCCAGTGGCTATGCTAAAATCCATCCGCACATTGCTTGCCGTTGCAGCCTATTTCGATTATGAAATATGGCAAATGGACGTGAAAATGGCATTCTTAAATGGATATCTTGAGGAAGATATCTATATGGAACAGCCGCTAGGTTTCACATCCAGTGATACTGATCACAAGGTTTGCAAGCTGCAAAGGTCCATATATGGACTTAAGCAAGCATCTCGGAGCTGGAACACTCATTTCAATGATGTGATCAAAATGTTTGGTTTCATCAAAAATGAAGAGGAACCATGTGTTTTCAAAAAGGTCAGTGGGAGCGCTGTTGTCTTCCTCGTATTGTACGTGGATGACATCCTCCTTATTGGGAATGATATTCCCATGTTGACAACAGTCAAAATTATGGTTGTCCAAGGAATTCTCCATGAAAGACCTAGGTGAAGCATCCTTTATTCTAGGAATTAAGGTCTATAGGGATAGACCGAATAGGATGCTAGGACTTTCACAGAAGATGTACATAGAGAAAGTACTAAAGAGGTTTAGTATGGAAAACTCTAAGAGGGGATTAATACCCTTCAGACATGGTATTCATCTTTCCAAGAAGATGTGCCCTAGCACACCTGAGGAAATAGAACGCATGAGCAAGATCCCTTATGCTTCTGCAATAGGGAGCCTCATGTATGCCATGCTATGTACACGACCTGATATAGCCCATGCTGTGAGTGTCACAAGCAGATATCAGTCAAATCCAGGTGAAGAACACTGGACTTCTGTGAAATGTATCCTTAAGTACTTGAGAAGAACTAAGGATATGATGTTGGTCTTTGGTAATGGAGAACTCCAAGTCCAGGGATACACAGACTCGATTTCATGTCCGATATAGATGATCGAAAGTCGACATCTGGGAGTCTGTTTGTGTGCAATGGTGGTGCTGTCAGCTGGAAGAGTTTGGTGATAGCAGATTCCACCATGGAAGCAGAATATATCGCTGCATCAGAGGCTGCGAAGGAAGCATTCTGGTACAAGAAGTTTGCTGCAGAAATTGGAGTAATGCCATCAGATGCCATTCCTCTATACTGCGACAACAATGGCGCCATAGCCCTTGCTAAGGAGCCGAGGTCTCACCAGAAATCCAAGCACATTGAGCGGCGATACCACCTCATCCGCGATTACCTCGAGAAGGGTTACGTCGAGGTCAAGAGAGTCAACTCCACAGATAATGTGGCAGACCCACTTACAAAGCCGTTGGGCCAGCAGAAGATCGAAGCCCACCTTGAGAAGATGGGACTTAGACTTGTAGCCAATTGGCTTTAGGACAAGTGGGAGATTGTTAGATATATGTGCCCTAGAAGCCAGAATTGGCTGACACTTGTAATACACTTCTAGGGGCAAAATTATAATTTTGACTATAATCAATAAAATGGGTTATTTTCTATCACATATGTGTATTTAGTGTCTGTGATACATCCTTTGAGTTAATGGTAATGATAATTCATATTTTCAAGAGTTGAAAATTTAAGACATGAATAATCATTATTAACTCATAAAATGCTCCCGACCATAGGATCATCACGAGGATGGTGATTGATCCGGAAGGTTGGTGTACAATCGCTTCTCTTTAGTAGATGAGTCTTGAGTCTACGGTGTGGAGACACCGGAGCGAGAGTACAGGTACTCGTTAGAGAACGAGGGCACTGAGCGTGACCACCTCGAGTAGTCATTAGGGAGTCTACCTTCTCGTCAATGACTGACTCGATGCTGCAGTAGTGTGTCTGGTTCTTTGACCTGAGGTGCATCGGCAGTTCACCTTGAGGGTGTTATAGTTTGACTACACCATTACTCGGTCTCCTAGCCATATGGAACCCTGAGGTGTATGTTGGCTATAGCATGTTCATTGTAGGAACTGGATTGCATCAAGATGGAATCTATCTACCTCGGTGGTAGAGGAGCAGCCCTATGATGATCATGAGAATCAAGTCCAGAAGCCCATGGCCATGGCAGAGTGAAATAATAGAAAGAGTTTCTATTTAGATTTTCACATTCGGACTTGAATCGAATGATTACATCATATGACAGAAGACTAGGGTTTGACGAGTTCACCTTAACCCTAATCTGATCGGGGCTCAAGATAGAAGAACTTAATCACACAGGTAGCTGCACCAAGAGGTTCGCATTCAGCTCTGATGGGTTGCCACCATATACTGCTAGGTGTCACTGGTGGATTTTGGGAGCAATTAGAATGATTTAGATGATCGATCATTCTAGCTGTTCGAATCAGAAGAGTTCTGATCCATCGAAAGGAGTTTCGATGATGTCGATGATAGAGATCATGACATATCCCATTACCATACAGAACTGAACCTAACTGGGTCACACAAACAAGGGTTTGAATCTGGTGATCATCAATTGAACTGATCCTAGTTCAATTGATCTGAATGAGATTCAATTAGGTTCAAGAAAATCGTGCTAGCACTCGATTGAACCTAACGTTCTTCTTTTACTATCATAAATAAGTTGTCCTGACTGAGCCAAAGGAGTTTGTGCTCAATCAGAGGCCTTCATATGGTCTGACTGGAGGTTGTCCAAGTCAGAAAAGGTTGTCTT
>QRFJ01000019.1:0-64130 GCA_006176705.1 Cocos nucifera
CCAGTATGAAGAACACTGGACTACTATGAAATATATCCTTAAGTATTTAAGAAGAACTAAGGATATGATGTTGGTTTTTGGTAATGGAGAACTCCAAGTCCAGGGATACACAGACTCGGATTTCATGTCCGATATAGATGATCAAAAGTCGACATCTGGGAGTCTGTTTGTGTGCAATGGTGGTGCTGTCAGCTGGAAGAGTTCCAAGCAAATGGTGATATCACCTCATCCACGATTACCTTGAAAAGGGTTATGTCGAGGTCAAGAGAGTCAACTCCACAGATAATGTGGCAGACCCACTTACAAAGCCAATGGGCCAGCAGAAGATCGAAGCCCACCTTGAGAAGATGGGACTTAGACTTATAGCCAATTGGCTTTAAGATAAGTGGGAGATTATTAGATATATGTGCCCTAGAAGCCAGAATTGGCTGACACTTGTAATACACTTCTAGGGGTAAAATTGTAATTTTGACTAATATCAATAAAATGGGTTATTTTCTATCACATATGTGTATTTAGTGTCTGTAATACATCCTTTGAGTTAATGGCAATGATAATTCATATTTTCAAGAGTTGAAAATTTAAGACATGAATAATCATTATTAACTCATAAAATGCTCCCGACCATAGGATCATCACGAGGATGGTAGTTGATCCGGAAGGTTGGTGTACAATCGCTTCTCTTTAGTAGATGAGTCTTGAGTCTATGGTGTGGAGACATCGGAGTGAGAGTATAGGTACTCGTTAGAGAATGAGGGCACTGAGCGTGACCACCTCGAGTAGTCATTAGGGAGTCTACCTTCTCGTCAATGACTGACTCGATGCGGCAGTAGTGTATCTGGTTCTTTAACCTGAGGTGCATCGGCAGTTCACCTTGAGGGTGTTATAGTTTGACTACACCATTACTCAATCTCCTAGCTATATGGAACCCTGAGGTGTATGTTGGCTATAGCATGTTCATTGTAGGAACTGGATTGCATCAAGATGGAATCTATCTACCTCGGTGGTAGAGGAGCAGCCCTATGATGATCATGAGAATCAAGTCTAGAAATCCATGGCCATGGCAGAGTGAAATAATAGAAAGAGTTTCTATTTAGATTTTCACATTAGACTCGAATCGAATGATTACATCATATGACAGAAACTAGGGTTTGACTAGTTCACCTAAACCCTAATCTGATCCGGGCTCAAGATAGAAGAACTTAATCACACAGGTTGCTGCTCCAAGAGGTTCACATTCAGCTCTGATGGGTTGCCACCATATACTGCTAGGTGTCACTGGTGGATTTTGGGAGCAATTAGAATGCTTTAGATGATCAATCATTCTAGCTGTTCGAATCAGAAGAGTTCTTATCCATCGAAAGGAGTTTTGATGATGTCGATGATAGAGATTATGACATATCCCATTACCATACAGAACTAAACCTAACTGGGTCACACAAACAAGGGTTTGAATCTGGTGATCATCAATTGAACTTATCTAGTTCAATTGATCTGAATGAGATTCAATTAGGTTCAAGGAAATCGTGCTAGCACTCGATTGAACCTAACGTTCTTCTTTTGCTATCATAAATAAAGTTGTCCTATCTGAACCAAAGGAATTTGTGCTCAATCAGAGGCCTTCATATGGTCTGACTGGAGGTTGTCCAAGTCAGAATAGGTTGTCTTATTTTATAAGATATTACCTGCCATTTTTGGTCACCTGCCATTTCTTGTTCTTTGACTTTGGTCAAAAGTCTACCTTTGACTGGTCAAACAATGACCATTGACACTTTGACTTTTGACCACATGTCATGCACCTATTGGAGAGTTGGTGAGGGCCTGTCCCCCTACCAGAACCTAGCAAGGAGGAGGGCACACGCCACCCTTGGCATGTGCCCAAGTTGGAGGCGCCCTGGAGTCCTTGTTGGACAAGGACTCCACCTCCCTTTTGGATTCCAATTAGAGTTCTTCTAAGAACCAACTTTGACTGATCTTAGGCACCCTCTAAGGAGGAATCCAGGGGACTCTATTTCCACCAATCAGATTTAGATCTAATTTCACAAAGAGTTATGATTGGTTGGGAAGAAGAGAAGTTGGATCACAGTCAGTCTATAAATAAGACCCTATGCCCAACTCAAATAACATGAGATGATTGAATCACAATTCCCCATGCCCCAAGGCTACCTCTCGCCTTCTTCTCCATGCCAAACCACCATCTCCCCTTGCTCTCCACGTCCAAAAGGAGTTTTGGATTTTTGTTGGTGCGATTCAAGCAAGAGAAAGGCGATCAAAAGCTAGAAGGCTGCACTGCTGCAAAGGATGACTGCTGATCTTCAAAAGGAGTTTTGAAGATCCTCTAGATCAGATTCGGATCTAATTTTTGGAGATGTGATAGAGAAGAAGAGGATCTCCAGATTCAGCCCGAGTGGATATCGGTAGAGCCTAGGCGCTTGCATGGCTAGATCCAGAACCTTCCACTGCATACAGGATCATCAACGGATAATTGGATTACCCAAATCAAGTAAATTAAATTTGATTTAATTTATCCTTATTTTATTTTATTTATTAAAATAATAAGAATCAGATCTGAAACATCCCAGATATAATACAGATCAAAGAGAAAAAATTTTGAAATATATCTCTTGATCTGATCAGATCTGAATGAACCTGGACCGAGAAATCAGGATTTTCCTTTAGATTCGATACATGAGATGTATGCAAAATTTGCCATGATTAGATCTAATTTTGTATATGAGATATATGATATAGATCTAAAACTATTTTATAGTATTACATGTTCTTGATTAAGGCGTTCCTCTTGGCCGTTCGGTCATAAGAATGAAGAAGGGTTTAAAGGCCCTCTCCTTCCATCCGATGGGGTGATCTTATGATGTGTAGGGGTGCTGCACGTTCGTCCTTAATTAGAAATCAAAAACTTACTTTCTGCAAAACCCTAGATCCTGAAACCCTAGGATTTATTGTGTATATTTTGTTTATGAACCCTACTTAATTAAGAATTAAGATTATCAAATATTAATTAGGTCTAAAATTGAGAATTTCAGATCTAAGACATAATCATAATACTGGGTTCGGGCTTGCATAGCTCAATTAGGTCTAAGCGGTTGATCAAATCGAATCAAGAGTTGGTTAGATGGGATCAACGATGCTTAAATTAACCAGTCTAATAGGATTAAGTCTGCATCAAGATCGAGTCACGATCAAGCAAGACCTAATTAGGCTCAAAGGTTAGAGTCTGGATTGTAGGCTAATCTAATTGATTCTCGCTCAATAATTTGGTGTCTAAGGTAAGTTTGGCACATACGACCGATTGGTTTTTAATTGAGAGCTACTCGACCTGAATGCTTTCTTGTACGAGTTAACGGCATATCCCTTCCACCGGCCTCACTTATCTGGCCATATCTATTGACTCAATTCTGATCTAAGGTGGTCAATAATCCGAGCTAACCCATGCCACTAGATTAGTCATAATTGTTATGACAATGACAAGTCTAGTTTAATGAGACCTAAATCAATTCTTCCTAAGAAAAGATTAAGTCTGAGGTCTTCCACCATTGTACATGTGCGGGCCCTTTTCGGGGTTGATTGTTCTCAGTTGGATATAGTGGCTCAGTTGCACTGGAAAGATGCAACCATGTCTATTAGGCATTGGATGCTATGGGCTGGAGGATGAGTTGGGCTCAATATTTTGGATACGGTGAGAGACTCAATTAGAAATTTAGTTTGTGCAAATGGTGGGTCTGACTTAACTAAGGAGTGGATCAATATTCCAGATACGGTGAGATTCATGAATTAGATATCAAGTTTGGGTGCACCATGATTAGAGAATCATTGAACAAGAGTTGTTCACTCATTGGCTAACCCATCACCAATAACTGTTAGGTGAGGTGATGAGTCAGCTGGTGAGACCGCACCACCCACTAGAAGTCATTAATCATGAAGATTTTTGCATCTCTACAGAGGGAGTGTAGGGATCCGAGAAAATAGTGGAAGCTAATTTGTTTAAAAATAAAATTTCTAAACAAATTGGTCAAGTCATAATTATAGTATCTAACTAGAATCTTTGACTTTCTGTAGGAAAATGTCTGTGTCCAACCCATTAGCACGTATCCTGAACACACATAGACTGGCCGAACCCAATTATAAAGACTGGCTCAGGAACTACAAAATTGTTTTAGGTTCCGAGAATTAACCCATGTATTGGATCAGGATCCTCGCACCTTACTAGCCCGTCCATCCACTGAACAAAGAGTGTCTCTGAAAAAATGGATAGACGAAGTTAATAAGGCCAGATATTACATGTTGGGCTCGATGTCTGATGAGCTCCAGCGCTAACATGAAGATATCGGGACTGCTCGCCAAATGTTGGCTCACATGTAGGAGATATTTAGTGAACAGAGTCGCATAGCCAAGTATCAAGTCACGAAATGACTTTTTAAGGCTAAGATGCGTGATGGGCAGTCAGTCCAAGATCACTGTTTGATGATGATCAAGGACTTGGAGGAGCTTGAGTGCTCGGTGTGAAGTTAGACTTGGATCTGCAGAACGATGTTATTTTGCAATCCTTGACTAATGCATATGGGCAATTCATCATGAATTACCACATGCATAAACTTCAAAATTTCTTGACCGAATTAATAAATATGCTAGTCACCGTTGAGCTTTCTATGAAAGATTCTAAAGGCTCAGTTCTTGCTATAGAATGGACTTCTTCCAGAAGAAAATCTTTTGGAAAGAAAAAGAGGTCTGTGAAAAAGCAAAAGGTGGAAGGAGAAAAGAAAAAGAAGGCAGAGTCAAAGATGAAAGCTGCTGCCAAAGAAAAGTGTTTCCATTGCAACAGCGATAGCCACTGGAAGCAGAACTGCCCTACTTACCTGGCCACCCTGAAGAACAAGAAGGAAGGTCCTTCCGAAGGTATGCTCATTATTGAGTCTAACCTTACAATTTCTTCTACATCCAGTTGGATGCTTGACTCTAGTTTTAGTGCTCATCTGTGCACTTTCATGTAGGGTCTTGAGGATAGAAGAAGGCTGAGAGATGGAGACATGATCCTACGCGTCGGTAATGGAGCAAGAGTTGCTGTAGTGGTGGTGGGAACATACCCTCTTTGATTACCATCTGGTTTAGACTTAGTTTTGAAAGACTGTTATTATGTGCTTGCAGCTAACAAGAATTTGATTTCTGTTTCATGCTTAGCACTAGAAGGCTATGTGATTACCTTCTTTAAGGATCATTGTAACATTCTTTATGAAAGAAATAAAACTGCAAATGGTTTTCTTATTAACGATCTTTATCAGCTACATATTGATGTACCTATTCTAACTATCGAGCAAAACGTGAATGCCAAACAACCTAGGGATAGTCCAAATGATAGATATCTATGGCACCTGAGATTAGGTCATATAGCAGAAGATAGGATCAACAAATTAGAGAAAAATGGGCTATTGAGTCCATTGACTTTCGAGTCATATCCAACTTGTGAATCTTGTCTTCAAAGCAAAATGACCAAACTTCCTTTTGTAGGACATGGGGAAAGGGCCACAGATCTCCTTGCCCTAGTACATACTGATGTGTACGATCCATTTGATGTGCCGACTAGAGGCAATTTTGTCTACTTCATTATCTTTATTGATGACCTATCTAGGTATGGGTATGTATTTCTTATGAGACACAAGTCTGAAGCTTTTGAAAAGTTCAAAGAATTCAGACATGAAGTAGAGAAACAAACTAGAAAACTCATTAAGGTTCTTCAATCAGATCGAGGAGGTGAATACCTTAGCCAAAAATTCCTAGACTATCTCAAGAAAAATGGCATAGTCTCTCAATGGACTCCACCAGGAACACCTCAACTCAACGAAGTTTCAGAATGGAGAAATCGGACTCTATTGGATATGGTCTGATCCATGATGAGCTTCATAGACCTTCTTGATTTTTTTTGGGGACATTCATTATTAACTTTAATTTATCTACTGAATAGGGTTCCCTCTAAGATCGTTCCTACCATACCGTATGAGATATGGCACAGTAAGACATCAAGTCTGAGTCATCTCAGAATTTGGGGTTGTCCGACTCATGTCAAAAGACAACAAGCAGACAAGTTAGAGTTTAGGTCCTTCAAAGCTCGATTCATAGGATATCCTAAAGAGTCATTAGGATACTATTTCTACATTCCAGAAGATCACAATGTGATTGTGAGTGGACATGCCATCTTTCTTGAAAAATAGTTTATTTAGGATAGTGGCATTGGAAAGCAGATTAAGCTTGATGAGAAAGTCTCACAAGTACAATGAGCTATGGATCAATTGGAAGCAAATCAGGTTGAGCCAATAAGAACACTACCTACTCCACCTCGTAGATCGGAAAGAGTTTTCCGTCCTCCTGAAAGATACTTAGGTATTATTTCAAAGGACGTAGAGAAAATGTTCCTCATAGGTAATGGTGCTCATGGTGATGATCCCAAAACCTATAATGAGGTGATATCAGATATCGACTCCGAAAAATGGCTAGAGGCAATGCAGTTAGAAATTGACTCGATATACTCAAACCAAGTCTGGACCTTGGTAGATCCACCAGAAGGTATAGTACCTATTGGGTGTAAATGGATCTTCAAAAAAAGATTGGTGTAGATGAAAATGTGGAGACATTCAAGGCTAGACTAGTGGCAAAAGGTTATAGTCAACGCGAAGGCATTGACTATCAGGACACCTTTTCCCCAGTGGCTATACTAAAATCCATCAGCATATTGCTTGCCATTGCAGCCTATTTCGATTATGAAATATGGCAAATGGACATCAAAATGGCATTCTTAAATGGATATCTTGAGGAAGATATCTATATGGAATAGCCGCTAGGTTTCACATCCAGTGATACTGATCACAAGATTTGCAAACTGCAAAGGTCCATATATGGACTTAAGTAAGCATCTCGAAGCTGAAACACTCATTTCAATGATGTGATCAAAATGTTTGGTTTCATCAAAAATGAAGAGAAACCGTGTGCCTTCAAAAAGGTCAGTGGGAGCGCTGTTGTCTTCCTCGTATTGTACGTGGATGACATCCTCCTTATTGGGAATGATATTTTCATGATGACGACAGTCAAAATATGGTTGTCCAAAGAATTCTTCATGAAAGACCTAGGTGAAGCTTCCTTTATTCTAGGAATTAAGGTCTATAGAGATAGACCGAACAGGATGCTAGGACTTTCACAGAAGATGTACATAGAGGAAGTACTAAAGAGGTTTAGTATGGAAAACTCTAAGAGGGGATTAATATCCTTCAAACATGGTATTCATCTTTCCAAGAAGATGTGCCCTAGCGCACCTGAGGAAATAGAACGCATGAGCAAGATCCCTTATGCTTCTGCAATAGTGAGCCTTATGTATGCCATGCTATGTACACGACCTGATATAGCCCATGCTGTGAGTGTCACAAGCAGATATCAGTCAAATCCTGATGAAGAACACTGGACTTCTGTGAAATGTATCCTTAAGTACTTGAGAAGAGCTAAGGATATGATGTTGGTCTTTGATAATGGAGAACTCCATATCCAGAGATACACAGACTCGAATTTCATGTCCGATGTAGATGATCGAAAGTCGACATCTGGGAGTCTATTTCTGTGCAATGATGGTGCTGTCAGCTAGAAGAGTTTCAAGCAAACCATGATAGCAGATTCTACCATTGAAGCAGAATATATCGCTGCATCAGAGGTTGCGAAGGAAGCATTCTGGTACAAAAAGTTTGTTACAAAAATTGAAGTAAAACCATCAGATGCCATTCCTCTATACTGCAATAATAATGGCACCATAGCCCTTACTAAATTAAATATGATTTAATTTATCTATATTTTATTTTTATTATTAGAATAATAAAAATGAGATCTGAAACAATCCAGATCTGATTTGGATCAAAGAAAAAATTTTTTGAAATATATCTCTTGATCCAATTAGATCTAAATGAACCTGGTCCAAAAAATCAGGATTTTTCCTTCAATTTCTTCTACTAATCTCACTTATCTGGCCAACATGATCGATTAGGATTTGATTAGATCACTTAGTGATTCAAGCTAATCCATGTCACTAGGAATCAGTTTGACTAATTTCGATCAGTAAGGCTGAATTAGGTGCCCATGGATCGAAATTGATCCTACTCCTAACCGATTGACTTGATGAAGTCAGTGGAAAGATTTGACATGGTGAAGTCAGTGGGAGTAATTTGATCCATGTTCTTTCTATCCTTAAATCATAAGTCACCTAAATTCTCTAAATTATTAGATTCTTAAAATGATTATATATAGGGATAACCGAGTCATAGCCTCCCATTAAGGTGAGTAGTAATGAGCTCAATTTTCTAGGTGGACACTGGAGGTATCTTACACCTAAAGTTCATCTGGATATTGAAATTACTATCCATCATATGATGATTAGGTCGCACTCTTTTAATGGTGATCAGGTTGGCCAGAGCTTTTCTTAGGCCTGGTTATCATTGGTTTGATGTATCGAACTCAATGATATTAATGGTTAGACCTAGCCAGACCTTTTAAATGGAGGTCATTGCCTACTGAATTAGTTTCTAAAGCAAAACCTAAGTACTAAAAATTATTTGAAGAAATAATTAGTTATGAACCTACTTGTAGATGCACACGAGTTGGTGAGAGCTTTCCTTGGGCCCGTTGTTGTCCATGTGGATTCCAGTACCCACTAAGGAGTTAGTGTAATTCTTTGAATTGAAGGTAGAGGCTATCAATTTATTTAAAAATAGTGGAAAGACCTTTAGACTAAAGTCTAAGTCTTTAGGATTGAATAATTCGAGTAATAATAAGGTTTCATGTTTTTCTTTCAGATAAATAGAATAGCTTGTGTAAGTCTGCTCTATTCACTGTTGGACAGTAGCAAGCATTTAGGACCTAAGAACGAGAAGTCTTATGTCGACTCTAATCAGGCAGACCCAAAGAAGAATGATCCTCTTGACTCGAATAGGTTGAACAAGAGAAATCAGCAAGTGGTTGCTGATCAAGGTTGTTATATGATAACACCTTGCAATTTCTTCGTTTGTGATACATCTACCTAAGTATTAGATATCGAGAGTCTAATTGACATATGCAATTCGTTGCATGGACTTCAAATTAGTAAAAAGTTTGAGAATGGCAATAGATTTCTTAATATTGGATATGGAAGTAAAGTTTCAGTCCTAGCATTAAAAACTCTTGAGCTTGTTTTCAAAAATAATAATATCATTTTTAGTGACTATCACTATTGTCCATCTTTTATGATGAATATAATATCTATTGGACTTTTGGTCTAAGAGATTTATTATTTATCAATAAAAAAATTATTATGATATTATTATAAATAATATTATAGTAATAGTAGGATAGTTAAGAAATGGCATTTATGTTTTATCATAGCCTATTAGTGTAATGTACACGTCAAATAAATGCTCGAAACTAGATAATGTCATCGATGCCTATCTTTAGCACTGTAGGCTCGATCATATAAATAAAAATAGGATCAATTGGTTCGTCAAGGAGAATATCTTTGACATCAATGATTATGTATCATTGAATACCTGTGAGTCCTGCCTTCTTGGTAAGATGACTAAATCACCTTTTATTGGAAAGGATGAACGGGCTACTAAGCTTCTGGGTCTAGTACATACTGATGTATGTGCACCTATGAACACATATGCTAAAGGTGGGTATTACTACTTCATTATGTTTGATGATGATCTATCGAGGTATGGGTACATTTATCTTATGAAGAGTAAATCTGACTCATTTGAAATATTCAAACGATATCAAAATAAGATAGAAAAATAACTTAAAAAGAGTATTAAAACTCATTGGTCAGACCGAGGAGATGAATAACTTTCAAATAAGTTTTGAGCATATCTAGGAGAGAATGCAATTCTCTCATAATGGATCCCTTCTGAAACACCACAGCATAATAGTGTGTCTAAGAGGAGGAATCGAACCCTGTTAGACATGGTTCGTTCCATGATGGGGTTTGCTAGTCTGTCAATTTCATTCCAAGATTATGCACTAGAAACTGCTTATTTTGTTTTGAACAATGTTTCGAGCAAATCTATTGCAAAGACTCTATTTGAGATATGGACAGAGCGTAAGCCGATACTCTCTCATTTTAGGGTATGGAGATGTTCAGCTTATGTTAAATATTTATAGCCAGAAAAGCTTGGACCTTGGTCCAATAAGTGCTTGTTTATAGGGTACCCCAAAAAAAGTAGAAGTTATTACTTCTATCTTACTAAAGAGCAAAAAGTATTCGTAACCAATAGAGCAGTCTTTTTAGAAAAAGAGTTTCTCAGGGAAGGAACAGTTGCCTCTAATATTGAACTTAATGAAGTTTGACAAGTAGAGGAACCAACACATTGTAGTAAACCTCCAAAGATGGATTTGATAAATTCAAACTTAGAGCCCGTTGTATGGCACTTTTAAGGAGATTCGATAGAGTACCACGTCAACCAGATAGATATTATGATTTCTTGGTCCGAGATGGTGATCCTGTTGAACTCGATGAGAACAATGAGGATCCGATCACCTACATGGATGCCTTACAGAGGTTTGACTTTGATAAATGGCTAGAAGCCATGAAGTTCGAAATGGAGTCTATGAATGTCAATAGTGTATGGACACTGGTTGATCTACCTTAAGGAGAAAAATTTATTAGGTGTAAGTGGATTTTCAAAAGAAAAAGGGATGTAGATGGAAAGATGGAGACCTACAAAGCTCATTTGGTTACCAAAGGATATCGACGGCATTATGGTATTGACTATGACGAGACATTTTTCTTGGTGATAATGCTCAAATCCATTCGGATTATGCTTGTGATAGCGGCATGCCTAGATTATGAGATCTGAAAAATGAATGTGAAAATAGCTTTCCTAAATGGAGAGTTGGATGAAGAAGTGTATATGATACAGCCTAAGGATTTTACATCCACAGACAAGTCCAAGGTGTGCAAGCTTCTGAGATCCATCTATGGATTGAAGCAGGCATCGTAGAGTTGGAACATGCATTTTGATAAGATGATCAGAACGTATGGCTTCGTTAAGAATGGAGAGGAACCCTGCATGTATAAATGGGCTAACTATTCTGTAGTAGTATTTCTTATACTATATGCAGATGATATTCTCTTAATTGGGAATGACATCCCTGTATTATAGGAAATAAAGATTTGATTGTCATCATAATTCTCCATGAAGGACTTAGGAGAAGCTTCCTACATTTTAGGAATGAAGATTTATAGGGACAGATCTAAAAAATTGCTTTGATTGTCCCAGTCGATGTACATCGATACCATGTTGAAGAGGTTCAACATGGAGAATTTCAAAGAGGGTTATCTCCCGATAGGCCATTGAATTACTCTCTCAAAGAGGGATTGTCCGACAACTCCTCAAGAGAGAGAGCATATGAGTAGGATTCCATATGCTTTGGCAATGAGTTCTATTATGTGCGCTATGACGTGTACGAGACCAGATATGGGATACTCACTAAGGGTAATGAGTAGATATCAGTCTAATCTGGGTGAGAAATACTAGAAGGTTGTAAGGATAATCTTGAAGTATTTGAAAAGTACTAAGGACCAGTGGCTCATTTATGGAGATGCTGACTTGAAACTTGAAAAATATACTGATTGCAGTTTTCAGTCTGATCATGATGATAGAAAGAGTGTATCAGGTTATGTGTTTATCCTAAATAGTGGAGCAGTCTACTGAAAGAGTTTGAAGTAGAACAATGTGGTCGATTCTATGTGCGAGGTAGATTATGTCACAACATCTGATGCTGTGAAGAAAGCTATGTGGCTGCGAAAATTCATCGGTGAGTTGAAAGTGGCACCCTCCTTGGGTGGTCCAATTTTGCTATACTACGATAGCACTGGAGTCATAGCTCAAGCGAAGGAGCTAAAGATACATCAATGCACCAAGCATATTCTACGTCGCTACCATTTTGTATTAGAGATCATAGAGCGAGGTGATGTCCACCTTTAGAAGATGAATGGAAAGGATAACATGGCTGACCCATTTACTAAGGCTCTCGAAATCAAAGAGTTCGACAATCATAAATGGAAGATGGGTATTTGATACTATTCTGAGTGGCTTTAGTCTAAGTAAAAGTTGTTGGAAAATGTGTCATAAAGCTAATCATCTAAGTTGTAGATGGTTGAGCTGAATGTAATTTATACTTAAATTTTAAATGCATAAAATTATTATTTTAGTATTTCATCATTCTTGTGCATCTTCTTGTAATGAATTCTTCTGTGATGAAGTACATAGGACTATTTAGACTCGACAAAAGAGAATTTATCATTTAGTCCTTAAACTTGTTCATGACCAAATGATAAATTGTTACCAAGGACAACAACGTTTACTTAGTATAGATCGTTGTGTGCCATATGAGTTGGTTGTCCTCTTAACCAAGGAGTGTGGAGACACTAGTATGGCATGTAGATGAGATGTAGGGGTATATCTGCACTAAACATGACGAACTCTGGAGCTTTTCTACTATCAAGATTTGCTCTGATGGAATATGGGTATAAATGTTACTATGACCTAAGATTACCATGGTAAGTTTCAAGCAACCCATTATGCTTTGGTGCTAGACTACCTAAATTTCTAATTCAGTGATGGAAGGCTTCTCGGCACAGTCAAGTACTTGAGGAGTCAGTGCGTGTATCAAGATGGGATGACCACTCCTGATTTTAAGAGCTGTATTCAATTATGTTTCAATTTAGCAAATCCTTGGCTAGGATAGTCATAGTAAGGAGTCATGGGGCTAATTGCTTTGAGATACAATTTGGATGTATCTTTCAGGGTTGATTATTTAACTTTAAGTCATCCTCATACATAGAGGTCAAGGGAATGAATTGTGTGGTAACTATATTCACATAGATTCAAAATATTGCAATTGCAACTATTTGATGTATCCGGATGTTGGGTATCATTGCTAGATGGTCACTTCGATTAGTACAAGAAGTGGTTCCTATACCACTAGCTTAGGTTTGAACTAGTGGGATCACACATGCTAGAGGTTCTTACCTGATTTGATAGCTGGTAAAGAGTCCCAATGGACTGAAATTCTATGGTTAAGAGTTTCACTGGATTGAAACTCTTTGATCGAGAGTCTTATTGCATTAGGACTCTGAGTCCTGATTGTCTTGGACTCTATGATCAAGAATCCTAGTGGACTAGGACTCTGTGGTCAAGAGTCCCACTAGACTGGGACTCTTCGAACAAGAGTCCTACTACTCTAAAACTCTAAGTTCTACATATCTAGGACTCTGTAATTGAGAGTCTAGACTCTATGTGAAGGGAAATCCTGATTTCCCGATTCAGGTTCGTTCAGATCTGATCAGATCAAGAGATATATTTTAAAAATTTTCTCTTGATCTCAATCAGATTTTGATATGTTTTAGATCTGATTCTTATTATTTTAATAAATAAAATAAAATAAGATAAATTAAATCAAATTTAATTTACCTGATTTGGGTAATCCTATTACCCTGTAGATGATCCTGATTGCAGCGGAAGGTTCTGGATCTAGCCATGCAAGCGCCTGGCCTCTACCGGTATCCACTCGGGTTGGATCTGGAGATCCTCTTCTTCTCTATCACACCTCCAAAAATCAGATCTGGATCTGATCTGGAGGATCTTCAAAACTCTTTTGAAGATCTGCAGTCGTCCTTTTGCAGCAGCGCAGCCTTCTTGCTTTTGATCGCCTTTTCTTGATCTGAATCGCACCAACCAAAGTCCAAAACACCTTTTGGACGTGGAGAGCAAGGGGAGAAGAAGCTATGGCATGGAGGAGGAGGGGAGAGGCAGCCTTGGGGCGTGGGGTTTCTCAATTGAATTGCATTAGAATCTGAGTTGGGCGCAGGGTCTTATTTATAGACTAAGCGTGATCCAACTCCTCTTCCTCCCAACCAATCACAACCCTTTGTGAAATCAGATCTAAATCTGATTGGTGGGAATAGAGACCCCTGGATTCCTCCTTAGAGGGCACCTAAGACCAGTCAAAGTTGGTTCTTAGAAGAACTCTAATTGGAATCCAAAAAGGAGATGGAGTCCTTGTCCAACAAGGACTCCTAGGCGCCTCCTACTTGGGCTCACGCCACCCTTGGCGTGCGCCCTTCTCCTTGCCAGGTTCTGGCAGGGGGACAGGCCCCCACCAGCTCTCCAATAGGTGCATGACATGTGGTCAAAAGTCAAAGTGTCAATGGTCAACATTTGACCAGTCAAAGGTAGACTTTTGACCAAAGTCAAAGAACAAGAAATGGCAGGTGACCAAAAATGGCAGGTAATGTCTTATAAAATAAGACAACCTTCTCTAACTTGGACAACCTCCAGTCAGACCATATGAAGGCCTCTGATTGAGCACAAACTCCTTTGGCTCAGTCAGGACAACTTATTTATGATAGTAAAAGAAGAACGTTAGGTTCAATCGAGTGCTAGCACGATTTTCCTTGAACCTAATTGAATCTCATTCAGATCAATTGAACTAGATCAGTTCAATTGATGATCACCAGATTCAAACCCTTGTTTGTGTGACCCAGTTAGGTTCAGTTCTATATGGTAATGGGATATGTCATGATCTCTATCATAGACATCATCGAAACTCCTTTCGATGGATCAGAACTCTTCTGATTCGAACAGCTAGAATGATCGATCATCTAAATCATTCTAATTGCTCCCAAAATCCACCAGTGACACCTAGCAGTATATGGTGGCAACCCATCAGAGCTGAATGCGAACCTCTTGGTGCAGCTACCTGTGTGATTAAGTTCTTCTATCTTGAGCCCCGATCAGATTAGGGTTAAGGTGAACTCGTCAAACCCTAGTCTCTGTCATATGATGTAATCATTCGATTCGAGTCCAATGTGAAAATCTAAATAGAAACTCTTTCTATTATTTCACTCTGCCATGGCCATGGGCTTCTGGACTTGATTCTCATGATCATCATAGGGCTGCTCCTCTACCACCGAGGTAGATAGATTCCATCTTGATGCAATCCAGTTCCTACAATGAACATGCTATAGCCAACATACACCTCAGGGTTCCATATGGCTAGGAGACCGAGTAATGGTGTAGTCAAACTATAACACCCTCAAGGTGAACTGCCGATGCATCTCAGGTCAAAGAACCAGACACACTACTGCAGCATCGAGTCAGTCATTGACGAGAAGGTAGACTTCCTAATGACTACTCGAGGTGGTCACGCTCAGTGCCCTCGTTCTCTAACGAGTACCTGTACTCTCGCTCCGGTGTCTCCACACCGTAGACTCAAGACTCATCTACTAAAGAGAAGCGATTCGTACACCAACCTTCCGGATCAATCACCATCCTCGTGATGATCCTATGGTCGGGAGCATGTTTATGAGTTAATAATGATTATTCATGTCTTAAATTTTCAACTCTTGAAAATATGAATTATCATTACCATTAACTCAAAGGATGTATCACAGACACTAAATACACATATGTGATAGAAAATAACCCATTTTATTAATTATAGTCAAAATTATAATTTTGCCCCTAGAAGTGTATTACAAGTGTCAGCCAATTCTGGCTTCTAGGGCACATATATCTAACAATCTCCCACTTGTCCTAAAGCCAATTGGCTACAAGTCTAAGTCCCATCTTCTCAAGGTGGGCTTCGATCTTCTGCTGGCCCAACGGCTTTGTAAGTGGGTCTGCCACATTATCTGCGGAGTTGACTCTCTTGACCTCAACGTAACCTTTCTCAAGGTAATCGCGGATGAGATGGTATCACCGTTTGCTAGGAACTCTTCCAGCACAAACAGTCTGCCAGATGTCGACTTTCGATCATCTATATCGGACATGAAGTCCGAGTCTGTGTATCCTTGAACTTGGAGTTCTCCGTTACCAAAGACCAACATCATATCCTTAGTTCTTCTCAAGTACTTAAGGATACATTTCACAGAAGTCCAGTGTTCTTCACCTGGATTTGACTGATATCTGCTTGTGACACTCACAGCATGGGCTATATCAGGTCGTGTACATAGCATGGCATACATGAGGCTCCCTATTGCAGAAGCATAAGGGATCTTGCTCATGCGTTCTATTTCCTCAGGTGTGCTGGGGCACATCTTCTTGGAAAGATGAATACCATGTCTGAAGGGTATTAATCCCCTCTTAGAGTTTTCCATACTAAACCTCTTTAGTACTTCCTCTATGTACATCTTCTGTGAAAGTCCTAGCATCCTATTCGGTCTATCCCTATAGACCTTAATTCCTAGAATAAAGGATGCTTCACCTAGGTCTTTCATGGAGAATTCCTTGGACAACCACATCTTGACTGATGTCAACATGGGAATATCATTCCCAATAAGGAGGATGTCATCCACGTACAATACGAGGAAGACAACAGCGCTCCCACTGACCCTTTTGAAAACACATGGTTCCTCTTCATTTTTGATGAAACCAAACTTTTTGATCACATCATTGAAACGAGTGTTCCAGCTCCGAGATGCTTGCTTAAGTCCATATATGGACCTTTGCAGCTTGCAAACCTTGTGATCAGTATCACTGGATGTGAAACCTAGCGGCTGTTCCATATAGATATCTTCCTCAAGATATCCATTTAGGAATGCCGTTTTCACGTCCATTTGCCATATTTCATAATCGAAATAGGCTGCAACGGCAAGCAATGTGCGGATGGATTTTAGCATAGCTACCGGGGAAAAGGTATCCTGATAGTCAATGCCTTCACGTTGACTATAACCTTTTGCCACCAGTCTAGCCTTGAATGTCTCCACATTCCCATCTGCACCAATCTTTCTCTTGAAGATCCATTTACACCCAATAGGTACTATACCTTCTGGTGGATCTACCAAGGTCCAGACTTGGTTTGAGTGCATCGAGTCAATTTCTGACTTCATTGCCTCAAGCCATTTCTCGGAGTCGATATCTGATATCGCCTCGTTGTAGGTTTTGGGATCATCACCATGAGCACCATTACCTATGAGGAACATTTCCTCTACGTCCTCTGAAATAATACCTAAGTATCTTTCAGGGGGACGGGAAACTCTTTCCGATCTACGAGGTGGAGGAGGTAGTGTTCTTATTGGCTCAACCTGATTTGGTTCCACTTGGTCCTTAGCTCTTTCCACTTGTGAGACTTTCTCATCAAGCTTAATCTGCTTTCCAATGCCACTATCTTGAATAAACTATTTTTCAAGAAATATGGCATGTCGACTCACAATCACATTGTGGTCTTCTGGAATGTAGAAATAGTATCCTAATGACTCTTTAGGATATCCTATGAATCGAGCTCTAAAGGACCTAAACTCTAACTTGTCCGCTTGTTGTCTTTTGACATGAGCCGGACAACCCCAAATTCTGAGATGACTCAGACTTGGTTTCTTACCGTGCCATATCTCATACGGTGTGGTAGGAACGGTTTTAGAGGGAACCCTATTCAGTAAGATAGATTGAAGTTAATAATGAATGTCCCCAAAGAAAATCAGGGAGGTCTGTGAAGCTCATCATGGATCGAACCATATCCAATAGAGTCCGATTTCTCTCCGTTCTGAAACCCCGTTGAGTTGAGGTGTTCCTGGTGGAGTCCATTGAGAGACTATGCCATTTTTCCTTAAGATAGTCTAGGAATTCCCGGCTAAGGTATTCACCTCCTCGATCTGATCGAAGAACCTTAATGGGTTTTCCAGTTTGTTTTTCTACTTCATGTCTGAATTCTTTGAACTTTTCAAAAGGCTTCAGACTTGTGTCTCATAAGATACACATACCCATACCTAGACAGATCATCGGTAAAGGTAATGAAGTAGACAAAATTGCCTCTAGCCGGCACATCAAATGGGCCGCACACATCAGTATGTACTAGGGCAAGGAGATCTGTGGCCCTCTCCCCATGTCCAACAAAAGGGAGTTTAGTCATTTTGCCTTGAAGA
Source organism: Cocos nucifera (assembly GCA_006176705.1). Lineage (NCBI taxonomy): Eukaryota > Viridiplantae > Streptophyta > Magnoliopsida > Arecales > Arecaceae > Cocos > Cocos nucifera. The sequence continues at coordinate 17,942 of QRFJ01000019.1, forward strand.
CAAGATTCACAAGTTGGATATGACTCAAAAGTCAATGGACTCAATAGCCCATTTTTCTCCAATTTGTTAATCCTATCTTCTGCTATATGACCTAATCTCAGGTGCCATAGATATCTGTCGTTTGGACTATCCCTAGGTCGTTTGGCATTCACGTTTTGCTCGATAGTTAGAACAGGTACATCAATATGCAACTGATAAAGACCATTAATAAGGAAACCATTTGCAATTTTATTTCTTTCATAAAGAATGTTACAATGGTCCTTAAAGAAGGTGATCACATAACCTTCTTGTGCTAAGCATGAAACAGAAATCAAATTCCTGCTAGCTGCAGGCACATAATAACAGTCTTTTAAAACTAAGTCTAAACCAGATGGTAATCGAAGAGGGTATGTTCCCACGGCTACTGCAGCAACTCTTGCTCCATTACCGACGCGTAGGATCATGTCTCCATCCCTCAGCCTCCTGCTATCCTCAAGACCCTGCATAGAAGTGCACAGATGAGCACTAGAACCAGAGTCAAGCACCCAACTGGATGCAGAAGAAACCGTAAGGTTAGACTCAATAACGAGCATACCTCCAGAAGGACCTTCCTTCTTGTTCTTTAGGGTGGCCAGGTAAGTAGGGCAGTTCCGCTTCCAATGGCCGTCGCTGTTGCAATGGAAACACTTTCCTTTGCCATCGACCTTTTTCTTCGGTTCTGCCTTCTTCTTCTTTGATCCTTCCACCTTTTGCTTTTTCACAGACCTCTTTTTCTTTCCATAAGACTTTCTTTTGGAAGAAGTCCGTTCCATAGCAAGAACTGAGCCTTTAGAACCTTTCATAGAAAGCTCAGCGGTAACCAGCATATTCATTAACTCGGCCAAGGAATTTTGAAGTTTATGCATGTGGTAATTCATGATGAATTGCCCATATGCATCAGTCAAGGATTGCAGAATAATATCGTTCTGCAGATCCAAGTCCAACTTCACACCGAGCTTCTCAAGCTCTTCCATGTCCTTGATCATTGTCAGACAGTGATCTTGGACTGACTGCCCATCACGCATCTTAGCCTTAAAAAGTCATTTCGTGACTTGATATTTGGCTGCGCGACTCTGTTCACCAAACATCTCCTGCAGGTGAGCCAACATTTGGCGAGCAGTCCCGATATCTTCATGTTGGCGCTGGAGCTCATCAGACATCGAGCCCAACATGTAATATCTGGCCTTATTATCTTCGTCAATCCATTTTTCCAGAGACGCTCTCTGTTCAACAGATGGACGGGCTGGTAAGGTGGGAGGGTCCTGGTCCAAAACATGGGTTAACTTCTCGGAACCCAAAATAATTTTGTAGTTCCTGAGCCAATCTTTATAATTGGGTCCAGTCAGTCTATGTGTGTCCTAGGATACGTGCCAATGGGTTGGACGCAGACATTTTCCTGTAGAGAGTCAAAGATTCTAGTTAGATACTGTAATTTTGACTTGACCAATTTGTTTAGGAATTTTATTTTTAAACAAATTAGCTCCCACTATTTTCTCGGATCCCTACACTCCCTCTGTAGAGATGCGAAAATCTCCACGATTAATGATTTCTAGTGGGTGGTGCGGTCTCACCAACTGACTCATCACCTCACCTAACAGTTATTGGTGATGGGTTAGCCAATGAGTGAACAACTCTTGTTCAATGATTCTCTAATCATGGTGCACCCAAACTTGGTCTCTAATTCATGAATCTCACCGTATCCGGAATATTGATCCACTCCTTAGTTAAGTCAGACCCACCATTTGCATAGACTGGGTTCCTAATTGAGTCTCTCACCGTATCCGAAATATTGAGCCCAACTCATCCTCCAGCCCATAGCATCCAATGCCTAATAGACATGGTTGCATCTTCCCGGTGCAACTGAGCCACTGTATCCAGCCGAGAACAATCAACCCCGGGAAGGGCCCGCACATCTACAATGGTGGAAGACCTCAGACTTAATCTTTTCTTAGGGAGAATTGATTCAGGTCTCATTAAACTAGACTTGGCTTAGTCATAACAATTATGACTAACCTAGTGGCATGGGTTAGCTCGGATTATTGACCACCTCAGATCAGAACTGTGTCAACAGATATGGCCAGGTAAGTGAGACCGGTGGAAGGAATATGCCATTAACTCGTACAAGAACGCATTCAGGTCGAGTAGCTTCCAATTAAAAACCAGTCGGTCGTCTGTGCCAAACTTACCTTAGACACCAAATTGTTGAGTCAGAACCAATTGGGTTAGCCTACAATCCAGACTCTAACCTCTGAGCCTAATTAGGTCTTGCTTGATCGTGACTCGATCTTGACCCAGACTTAATCCTATTAGGCTGGTCAATTTAAGCATTGTTGATCCCATCTAACCAACTCTTGATTCGGTTTGATCAACCGCTTAGACCTAATTGAGCTACCCAAGCCCGAACCCAGTATTATGAATATGTCTTAGATCTGAAATTCTCAATTTTAGACCTAATTAATATTCCATAAACTTAATTCTTAATTAAGTAGGGTTCATAAACAAAATATGCACAATAAATCCTAGGGTTTCAGGATCTAGGGTTTTGCAGAAAGTAAGTTTTGGGTTTCTGATTAAGGACGAACACGCAGCACCCCTACACATCATAAGAACACCCCATCGAATGGGAAGAGAGGGCCTTTAAACCCTTCTTCGTTCTTATGACCGGACGGCCAAGAGGAACGCCTTAATCAGGAACATGTCAATACTACAAAACAGTTATAGATCTATATCATATATCTCATATACAAATTTAGATCTAATCATGGCATATTTTGCATACATCTCATGTATCATAAATCATGCATGTTTTCAGATCTAAATTATCTCATAATAATCTAAAAAATTAGATTTAAATTGATCTAATCAAAATAAATTCTAATCTAGATAATTATGTAGAACTATTCTACAACTAGTCTAGACATGCATCAATCATATCTCATATGATATTCAAAAATTAAATAATTTTTATTTGCTATTTTATCAGATGTTATTATAACACTTATAATATCAAAAAATAGTAAATAAAAGATCTAAAATATGATTTAATCAGATTAAATCAAAGACATGCAAAACTATTCTATAGAACTATTCTATTCTAGAACTAGTCATGCATATCTTCTAATCTTAGATCCAAATCATTTAATTTTAATTTTTTCTGATTTCAGATCTGATCACATCTCATGTGACATCTGAAATCACTTTATTTTTCTAATTAAAATAAAATTAAAATCAGATCTAAACAATTTTAGAACCATGGCTCTGATACCAGTTGAAGGGAAATCCTGATTTCCCGGTCCAGGTTCGTTCAGATCTGATCAGATCAAGAGATATATTTCAAAAATTTTTTCTCTTGATCTCAATCAGATCTTGATATATTTCAGATCTGATTCTTATTATTTTAATAAATAAAATAAAATAAGATAAATTAAATCAAATTTAATTTACCTGATTTGGGTAATCCTATTACCCTGTTAGATGATCCTGATTGCAGCGGAAGGTTCTGGATCTTAGCCACGCAAGCGCCTGGCCTCTACCGGTATCCACTCGGGTTGGATCTGAGAGATCCTCTTCTTCTCTATCACACCTCCAAAAATCAGATCTGGATCTGATCTGGAGGATCTTCAAAACTCTTTTGAAGATCAGCAGTCGTCCTTTTGCAGCAGCGCAGCCTTCTTGCTTTTGATCGCCTTTCCTTGATCTGAATCGCACCAACCAAAGTCCAAAACTCCTTTTGGACGTGGAGAGCAAGGGGAGAAGAACTATGGCATGGAGAAGGAGGGGAGAGGCAGCCTTGGGGCGTGGGTTTCTCAATTGAATTCATTAGAATTGGTCTGAGTTGGGCAGGGTCTTATTTATAGACTAAGCTGTGATCCAACTCCTCTCTTCTCCAACCAATCACAACCCTTTGTGAAATCAGATCTAAATCTGATTGGTTGGAATAGAGACCCCTGGATTCCTCCTTAGAGGGTGCCTAAGACCAGTCAAAGTTGGTTCTTAGGAAGAACTCTAATTGGAATCCAAAAAGGAGATGGAGTCCTTGTCCAACAAGGACTCCTAGGCGCCTCCAACTTGGGCACACGCCACCCTTGGCGTGCGCCCTTCTCCTTGCCAGGTTCTGGCAGGGGGACAGGCCCCCACCAGCTCTCCAATAGGTGCATGACATGTGGTCAAAAGTCAAAGTGTCAATGGTCAACGTTTGACCAGTCAAAGGTAGACTTTTGACCAAAGTCAAAGAACAAGAAATGGCAGGTGACCAAAAATGGCAGGTAATGTCTTACAAAATAAGACAACCTTTTCTGACTTGGACAACCTCCAGTCAGACCATATGAAGGCCTCTGATTGAGCACAAACTCCTTTGGCTCAGTCAGGACAACTTATTTATGATAGTAAAAGAAGAACGTTAGGTTCAATCGAGTGCTAGCACGATTTTCTTGAACCTAATTGAATCTCATTCAGATCAATTGAACTAGATCAGTTCAATTGATGATCACCAGATTCAAACCCTTGTATTTGTGTGACCCAGTTAGGTTCAGTTCTGTATGGTAATGGGATATGTCATGATCTCTATCATCGACATCATCGAAACTCCTTTCGATGGATCAGAACTCTTCTGATTCGAACAGCTAGAATGATCGATCATCTAAATCATTCTAATTGCTCCCAAAATCCACCAGTGACACCTAGCAGTATATGGTGGCAACCCATCAGAGCTGAATGCGAACCTCTTGGTGCAGCTACCTGTGTGATTAAGTTCTTCTATCTTGAGCCCCGATCAGATTAGGGTTAAGGTGAACTCGTCAAACCCTAGTCTCTGTCATATGATGTAATCATTCGATTCGAGTCCAATGTGAAAATCTAAATAGAAACTCTTTCTATTATTTCACTCTGCCATGGCCATGGGCTTCTGGACTTGATTCTCATGATCATCATAGGGCTGCTCCTCTACCACCGAGGTAGATAGATTCCATCTTGATGCAATCCAGTTCCTACAATGAACATGCTATAGCCAACATACACCTCAGGGTTCCATATGGCTAGGAGACCGAGTAATGGTGTAGTCAAACTATAACACCCTCAAGGTGAACTGCCGATGCATCTCAGGTCAAAGAACCAGACACACTACTGCAGCATCGAGTCAGTCATTGACGAGAAGGTAGACTTCCTAATGACTACTCGAGGTGGTCACGCTCAGTGCCCTCGTTCTCTAACGAGTACCTGTACTCTCGCTCTGGTGTCTCCACACCGTAGACTCAAGACTCATCTACTAAAGAGAAGCGATCGTACACCAACCTTCCGGTTCAATCACCATCCTCGTGATGATCCTATGGTCGGGAGCTGTTTATGAGTTAATAATGATTATTCATGTCTTAAATTGTCAACTCTTGAAAATATGAATTATCATTACCATTAACTCAAAGGATGTATCACAGACACCAAATACACAAGTGTGATAGAAAATAACCCATTTTATTAATTATAGTCAAAATTACAATTTTGCCCCTAGAAGTGTATTACAAGTGTCAGCCAATTCTGGCTTCTAGGGCACATATATCTAACACTATGATCATAATGTCCACTCATTTCGGACATCAAGATCAAGAGTCCCACTGGTTTGGGACTCTTCGATCAAGAGTTTCATTTTGATAGGACTCTGTTATTCAGATACCCAGTGGATTTAGACTCTATATTTATGAGAGATTTAATTAGTGATTTGATCACTAATTAACTCAATTTTATTGAGTAATTATTTTTGGACCAAGTTCAATTGAAATGGAATCAGTTGGGTTCGACCCGATTAGGTTATGTGATGACCTAACCACCGAGGAAGTTTGATCCCTAATTTGATCAGAGATTGGGCTTAATTAATTTTTAATTTGATTAGAATTTAAATAAGCCTAATTGAGTCTAAATTAGTATGGCTTAATCTGATCTAATTGGGCCTAACCAATTTGGATTGGGTTGATTCAATTAGATGAGAGATTTTAAGACTAGTTTGACCTAGTCTTCCATATGCCACCTCACCCCCTTTGCACCATTTTATTCTCCATGAGAAAGATGTTCTCATGAATTATTTTCCTTGAAAAATAAGGCTTGTGCCATCCCTTCTCATGCCTCAAATGGATGGCTTCATCTAGTAGCAATTTGAATTCAAATGGGATTTGAATTCAAATAGCAAACCACTTCATGCCTACTCTTCCACACGCCACTTTGACTTGTGTACCCTCTATGAAAATCCTAGAAATTTTTCTTGGCAATATTTTTTTTAAGATTCCTCTCCTCTGGTTCATGAGCCTTTCTGTAGCCTAAAAAAAATTTAAAAAAAATCTAAGAAGAAAAATTGAGGGAGAAAACTTGGTGCTAGGGTTTGAGTGTTGTGCAACCCTAGTTCATGATCTAGAGTTCCTATTTTGATTTTATAAGATCTGATCATCAGATCTTTACAAGATTTTGTGGAGTGCTTTCTCATCTTCTCTTCTACCATTACGATTGATTTGGATTGTCTTAAGTTTTGATGGAGTGAGATCAAAACTGTTCGATCAGATCTAGCCGTCAGGAGCATTCTTCATCAAGTTAGCACGCGAGACGATCGATCGGGATTAGGACCTCGTGCGGAACATCCATGGAGGCCAGATGCATGTGTGGCTGCATCACGATTATCAGATCTACCTAGTGTTTATATCAGTGGTGACTCGATTGTGGACATCATCTACCCGAATAAGGTAACATATTCTGAACACGTAGTATAGTAAAAATATTTTACTATTCATTATTCTTGTTTTCAGATTTAATCGGATGCATATATATATATATATATATATATATATATATATATATATATATATATATATATATCATATTAGATCATGGTATTGTAGGATTTTTAGATTAGATCTATAGCTTTTATAAATTAATTAGATTAATTTTTATTTTTTTTATAATTAATTTTTGAAAAGATTTTGAAAGTAGAGCTAGAAACCCTACATGATTCCCAGCACTGCCCAAGGTATGGTGCAATTAAGATTTTATCTACCGCCAGTCCTATATCATGATAAGTGGGACATGTGTCAAATGAAGATCGGTCGAGAAAGATCTACAATCATAACCACCTCGGGCTCCTCAAGATATTTAGGTTCGCCTTCTTCCTCCGAGACTTCACTTCGCTTGAGTTCTTTTGTTTCTTCCTCCAATTTTCATCTTCCTCCTACTCGAGAGTTCTAGCTTCTTCTACCATTTTCTCCAGTCCCAGGCACCTTCCCATTCAATTTCCATCATGCTCGTCATCTCCTTGCTCTTTCCAATCAACTTAGGTTAGTTTCACAACCATTCCTTTGATTATTTCTATATCTTTTGCATCTTTTCATTTTGGTTTCTTCAAAGAGGTTTTGTGCCTCATTTTTCTTGATTTTTCAAAGTTTTTCCAAGTTTAGTTTGATCCATATGTCCGTCAAAGAATCCTGATCAATAGGTTCCAGGAGTTCAACCCATCTAACCCTGATGGATCCAGCTCCTAAGGACATTGAACCTATAGAAGTATCCTATCCTCCTTTCATTCCTGACATCGTCTCTTGCAACTTTGGCATGAAAATCTTTCTCTGATTAGGATCTAGTTTTGGATCTCTTCTAAGTATGAACTCGAACTTTCTGATCCCAGTGATCGAGCTTGTTCCCTCCCTTTGGATTGCATTTGCTTGTTTACTGAAGCCTTTCGTGCTGGACTTCGGCTCCCAATTCCTCCTTTCATGGTAGCTCTTTTTAAATTCTTGAACATTTTTCTTGCCTCTATGGTACCGAACTCGTTTAGGTTCATCATAGAGTTTCTTTTTTTATGTGTCATGACCGATGTCCAACCTACTATTTTTTTGTTCCATAACTTCTTTACTTTTAAATATCATCCTACTACCAAAGATTGGTGGTATGTCTCCTCCTAGTTCGATAAGAAGGGGTTGCTTAAGAGCGCTCCTTCTTTCATTCATAACTGAAAAAAAAAATTTCTTCTTTGTCTTGTGCCCCTCCTTAGAATTAGGACTTCCTCCCTACAAGGATATGAAAGATTCAGTCTGCCAAGCTCTCGGGTTAGAGAAAGAAGACCCAGACTCGGCCAATAAACTGAAGGACTAACGAGCTCCTCTGATTTCTAGACTGCTGGATGATCAGACCTTATTTAACCTCAATCTTAGTTTCCTTGATCCGACAGGTAGTTTTTGAGACTTGTCAATTATACCTTATTCTTTCTTCTGACCTTGACTCAAACTATCGTAGAAATGACTTTGGAGGAACGGAATCACCTACTTGAGGAAATCAAGTCCCTCAAGAGGAAGGGTGGTTATGTAGGGGAACCATCAAAAAGGGCTCGTGTCAAAGAAGCAAACTCGATAGTGCCAATCCAATCCATCCCTTCCCAGACACAGCCGTAGCTACTCCGAGCTTGACTCTGTCGGATGAAGTTGCCACCCCTGCACCTCTTGAGTAGGGGAAGTTGTTGAGAAGAAGAAGAAAGCCATCGATAAAAAGTTCAAGAGGAAGGTCAAACACTCTGGTGGCAAGAACTCTAGCCAAGAGCAGACCTCTCTGGATGATTGAGAGGTCATCCATTCCTTGATGGAGGGAAGCATCCTCCTGCATATCATCGATAAAATGGTTTGGATGGAGAATGCAGAGAGGTTCGATGAGTCCTTTTCTGCTTATCTTGAGATAATCGTTCTCTCCCGATCTTAATTGAATGTCACTATATTTTAAAGGAATGACTTGCCTTCTATTCTGCAGCTGGGTTATTACTTATTTTCCCATTCAAAAGTGGTAAATCTTTGCCAAGTCGAAGCTTCAAGGGCTCTTCAGGAAGCCCAGATAGAGATCAAGAATATTCAGGCTGAGGTTGATTGCTTGAAGGCGGCCTCAGAAGTTCAGACTGTAGAAGTTGAGCACCTTCGGGAGATGCTTCGAAGGGAAGAAGAAGTGTCTACTGGGTTGAAGGTGGCCTTAACTCTTTCAGAGGACAAGAGGAAGAAAATTGAAGAGGAGGTTGATGCTAAGAAGGAGCGAGCCGTTGAGGCCTTCAAGTCCTCCAAGGCTATGGAGGATATCAATATCGCCTTTACCAAGGAGGCCTTTCTAGAGGGGTTTAAGATCTGCATGAGGAGGGTTGCAAAGAACTTCTCGACTATGAACCTCAACCTTTTAATGGATGAGCCTGGCGATGAAGCAGGTCCCTCCAATATCGGTGTTGTCTCTCCTACTGTCGAACCTATCCCTAAGACCTCTGAACCTGCTACTGAAGCACCCGAACTTGCTCTGGAGCTTGAGGTTGTAGAGAATGCTCCAACCTCATCAGCCACCGTGCCTCCTAAGGTTGAGAACCTCTAATAATTATATTTTTTCTTCTTTCCCTTTGATGTACATAAAACATTTTGAGCAATGAAAGTAATTTTTTTTTCTTTATACTTATGCTTTGGTGTGTGTCATTCAGAATCCTTTTAGTGACCGAAGCTGTGACCGTCATCTCTAGCTGAGGCTGAGCTACTACCATAGGACATCTCGCTAAAGTTCGTGATTAGGAACTTGAAAAAAGAAGTTCATCATTTGGAGAAAAAATTGAATAAGACGAAAGATGAGCTTCAAAAATCAAGAAAAAATTGCTTAGAGCTAACGATCGAGATTAAACACCTACGCCAAGTGCACAATGTTAGATATGTGTGCCCTAGAAGCTAGATTGGTTGACACTTATAATACACTTCTAAGGATAAAATTATAATTTTAACTATAAATAATAAAATGAGTTATTTTCTATCATAGTGTGTATTTCAAAGTGTGTGTGATACATTCCTTGAGTTAATGATAATGATAGTTCATATTTTCAAGAGTTAAAAATTTAAGACATGAATTTTCACTATTAACTCATAAAATGCTTCCGACCATAGGATCATTATGAGAATGGTGATTGATCCATAAGGTTGGTATACGATCGCTTCTTTTGGATAGATGAATCTTGAGTCTATGGTGTAGAGACATCGAAGTGAGAGTATAGGTACTCATTAGAGAATGAGGGCATTGAGCATGACCACCTCGAACAGTCATAAAAAAGTCTACCTTCTCATTGATGACTGGCTTAAAGCTGCAATGGTGTATGTAGTCCTTTGACCTGAGGTACATTGGCAGTTCACCTTGAGGGTGTTATAGTTTGACTACACCATAACTTGATCTCCTAGCCATTCAGAATTCTGAGGTGTATATTGGCTATAGCATGTTCATTGTACGAATTGGATTACACCAATAAGGGATCTATCTATCTCGGTAGATGAGGAGTAGCCCTATGATGATCATGAGAATCAAGTCCATAAGCCCATGGCCATGATCAAGTGAAATAATAGAAAGAGTTTTTATTAGAGTTTTCATATTGGACTTGAATCGAATGATTAATTCATATGACGAAAATTAGGATTTGACGAGATCACCATAACCCTAATCCGATCGGGGCTCAAGATAGAGAAACTTAATCACACAGGTAACTGCACCTAAAGATTTGCTTTTAGTTCTGATGGGTTGCCACCATATGCTGCTAGGTATCATTGATGGATTTTGCAAGCAATTAGAATGATTTGGATGATCGATCATACTAGTTGTCTGAATTAGAAAAGTTCTTATCCATCGAAAGATGTTTCGATGATGTTGATGATAGAGATCGCGACATATCCCATTACCATACAAAACTGAATCTAACTAGGTCATACAAATAAGGGTTTGAATCTAGATATTATCAATTGGATTAATCCAATTCAACTGATTTGAATAAGATTCAATTAGATTCAAGAAAATCGTGCTAGCACACGATTGAACCTAATGTTCTCCTTTAACAATCATTAAAGCTTACCTCGACTAAGCCAAATATGTTTGAGCTCACTCAAAAATCTTTACTCGGTTTGACTGGAGCTTGTCTAGGTCAAAAAAGGGTGGTCTTACTTTACGAGATAAATTTGAGACAACACCTGCCATTTTCCATCACCTACTAAAACTTATCTTCAGACATTGGTCAAATGTTAACCCTCGACACTTAGACATTTGCTCATGTGTCACGCACCCATAGGAGAGAACCTGGAGACTTATCCCCCTACTAAAAAGTAGATAGGCAAGGGGCGCACGTCTAGGGAGGCATGCACCCCATGAGGATAGAAGATGGAGTCCCATACAGATGGGACTCCAGTTGCTTCAAAGAATCAAACTAGATGGCGCCAAGAAGACTTGTTTGACCCAGTCTTGGCACCACCTAAGGATAGTTTTGAGGGAATCTAATATGATTGGATTAGATGATGTCATCCCACCAATCAAATTTAGATCTGATTGCATAAAGGGCCATGATTGGCTAGGATGATGTGGCACTGCATGGCGTAGCAGGGTCTATATAAATCCTATCCGCGCCTAGAATTCAAAGATTCTGCCTTTAGCCCATGCCACATAGCCCCTCTCTCTCCTTCTCCATGCCACCCTCTGGTCCTCTCTCTCCTCTCCATGCCTAATGAACTTTGGGCATAGAGAAGGAGCAATCCAAGCAAGTGAAAGATGCCAGGAAAGGAAGAAGGCAGCACTGCTGCAAGAGACAATGGCTATTCTTCAAAAGTCATTTTGAAGACCTTCAAGATCAGATCCAGATCTAATTTTTGAAGGATTGATAGAGAAGAAGAATATCTTTAGATCCTATCTGAGTGAATATCAGTAGAGGCCAAGCACTTGCATGGCTACATCCAGAACCTCAGGCAAGCATCAGGATCATTGGGTAATTGGATTACCCAAAATAAAGGTATAATTAAATTAAATTAAATTTTTATTTTTATTTTTATTATCAGATAAATCAGATTAAATTTGAGAATTCTTAGATTTTATTAGGATCTTAGAAATTTTTTTTAAAAATATCCCTCCTAATCCAATACGATCTGAACGAACCTGACTAGGAAAATAAGTTTTCCCCTTCAATTGGTATCAGAGCCAGGTTTCATAATTCATTAGATCTGATTTTAATATATTTTTGATCTAATAATTTGATGATTTCAGATGTCACATTAGATATGATAAGATCTAAAATCAAAAAATTAAAAATTAAATAATCTAGATTTAAGATGTATGAGATGCATGACTAGACTAGGAATAGAATTGTTTAATGTGTAGTCTAGCATGATTATAATTTTAATTTAATTAATTATAATTTTTAGATTTATTTATTTATTATTTTTTAATATTATAAATATAATAATTAGATTTAAGAAATAAAAAATAAATTTATTTAATTTATTCATATGAGATATGATAGATGCATGTTTAGACTAGTTGTAGAATAGTTCTATAAAATTTTCTAGAATAAATTTTAATTTAATATGATCAAATTTAAATCTTTTTTTTAGATATTTATGAGATAATTTTGATCTAAAAATATGCATAATATGATACATGAGATGTATGTAAAATATGTTTTTAGCTAAATTATTTTTTATATATATGATATATGATGTAGATCTAACTAGTTTTGTAGATTTACCATGTTTTTGATTAAGACGTTCTCCTTGGCCGTCCAATCATAAGAATAAAGTAGGGTTTAAAGGCTCTCTCCTTTCATTTGATGGGGTGTTCTTATGGTGTGTAGGGGTGCTGCATGTTCGACCTTAATCAAAAATCAAAATTTATTTTCTGTAAAATCCTATATCCTGAAATCCTAAAATTTTATATACATATTTTATTTATGAATCCTAAACTTAATTAAAAATTAAGATTATAAAATATATTAGATCTAAAATTGAATATTTTCAAATCTAAGACATATTCATAAAATTATGTTCGGACTTGGGTAGCTTAATTAAGTCTAGCAATTGATCAAACCGAATCAAGAGTTGGTTAGGTGGGATCAAGAGTACTTAAATTGATCAGTCTAATAGGATTAAGTCTGGGTCAAGGTCGAGTCACATGAGTGATCGATCAAGTTAAGACCTAATTAGGCTCAGTGGTTAGAGTCTAGATTGTAGGCTAACCCAATTGGTTCTAGCTCAATAATTTGATGTCTAAGGTAAGTTTGGCAAATACGACCTACTAATTTTTAATTGAAAGCTACTCGACTCAAATGCGTTCTTGTCGAATTAATAGCATATCCCTTCTATCGGTCTCACTTACCTGGCCATGTTTGTCGACCCAGTCCTGATCTAAGGTGGCTAACAATCTGAGCTAACCCATGCCACTAGATTAGTCATAATGGTTATGGCTATGTTAAGCCAAGTTTAAAGAGACCTAAATTAAATCTCCCTAAGAAAAGATTAAGTTTAAGATCTTCCATCATTGTAGATATGCGGACCCTTCTCGAGATTGATTGTTCTCGACTGGTCACAGTGGTTCAGTTGCATCGGGAAGACGTAACCATGTCTATTAGGCATTGGATGCTATAGGCTGGAGGATGGATTGGGCTCAATATTTTGGATATGGTGAGAGACCAAATTAGAAATCTAATCTATGCAAATGGTGGATCTGACTTAACTAATGAGTGGATCAATATTCTGGGCATGGTGAGATTCATGAATTAGAGACCAAGTCTGGATGCACCATGATTAGAGAATCATTGGATAAGAGTTGTTCACTCATTGGCTAACCCATCACCAATAACTGTTAGGTGAGGTGATGAGTCAGTTGGTGGGATTGCCCCACCCACTAAAAATTAGTAATCATGAAGATTTTTGCATCTCTACAAAGAGAGTGTAGAGATCCAAGAAAATAATGAGAGCAAATTTATTTAAAAATTAAACTCCTAAATAAATTGGTCAAATCTTAATTATAAAATCTAACTAAAAACTTTGACTCTCTATAGGAAAAAGAAAAATATCTACGTCCAACCCACTAGCCCATATCTTGGACACCCATAGACTGATCGGATCTAATTATAAAGATTTGCTCTAAAACTTTAAAATTATTTTGGATTCTAAGAAGTTGACTCATGTATTGGATCAGGATCCCTCCACCTTACCAGCTTGTCTGTCCGCTAAACAGAGAGCGTCTCTTGACAAATGGATGGATGAAGATAATAAGGTCAGATACTACATGCTGGGCTTAATGTTTGATGAGCTTTAGCGCCAACATAAAGATATCAAGACTGTCTGCCAAATATTGGCTCACCTGCAAGAGTTATTTGGTGAACAAAGTCGCACAGCCAAATATCAGATCACTAAATGACTATTTAAGGCCAAAATGCATGATGAGCAGTCAGTCCAAGATCATTATCTGATGATGATCAAAAACTTGGAAGATCTTGAGAAGCTCGGAGTGAAGTTAGACTAGGATCTATAAAATGATATAATTCTACAATCCTTGACTGATGCATAAGGATAGTTCATCATGAACTATCATATGCATAAACTTCAGAATACTCTGGCCGATCTTATGAATATGCTGGTTACTACTGAGCTTTCTATGAAAGGTTCTAAAAGCTCAGTACTTGCTACAGAATGGACTTCTTCCAAGAGAAAGTTTTTTGAAAAGAAGAAGAAGTCTATGAAAAAGCAGAAGGTGGAAGGTGAAAAGAAAAAGAAGGTAGAGCGAAAGAAGAAAGCCGCTGATAAAGAAAAATATTTTCATTATAATACTGATGGCCACTGAAAGTGAACATGTCCTACATACCTGGCCACCCTTAAGAATAAGAAGAAAATAGGTCCTTCTGGAGGTATGCTCATTATTGAATCTAACCTTACGATTTCTTTTGCATCCAGATGGATGCTTGACTTTGGTTCAAATGCTCATTTATGCACTTCTATGCAGGGTCTTGAGGATGGCAGGAGGCTGAGGGATGGTGAGATGATCCTACGCATTGGAAATGGAGCAAGGATTGCTGTCGTGGCCATGGAAATCTATCCTCTTCGACTATCATCTAGCTTAGATTTAGTACTTAGGAATTATTATTATGTGCCTGCTGCAAGCAGAAATTTGATTTCTATTTCATGTTTAGCATAAGAAGACTATGTAATTAGTTTTCTTAAGGACCATTATAATATTCTTTATGAAAGAAATAAAATTATAAGTGATTTTCTTATTAACGGTCTCTACCAGTTACATATTGATGTATCTATTTTTAATATCAAGCAAAATATAAATGCCATAAGATCAAAATGACCCAAGAAAAATCCAAACGATAGGTATCTATGGCACCTAAGGCTAGGTCATATAGCAAAAGATAGGATTAACAAATTGGAGAAAACTAGACTATTGAGTCCATTGACTTTTGAGTCATATCCAATTTGTGAATCATATCTTCATGGAAAAATGACTAAGCTCCCTTTTATAGGACATCGAAAAAGAGCCATGGAACTACTTGTCCTAGTACATACTGATGTATACGGCCCATTTGATGTGCCGACTAGAGGAAACTTTGACTACTTCATAATCTTTACTGATGATTTATCTTGGTATGGGTATGTGTATCTTATGAGATACAAGTCTGAAGCCTTTGAAAAGTTTAAAAAATTCAGACATGAAGTTGAAAAGTAAATTGGAGAACCCATTAAGATTCTTCGATCAGATCGAGGAGGTGAATACCTTAGTCGGGAATTCTTGGACTATCTCAAACAAAATGGCATAGTCTCTCAATGGACTCCACTTGGAACACCTTAACTCAATGGGATTTAAGAACGGAGGAACCAGATCCTATTAGATATGGTCCAATCCATGATGAGCTTCACAAATCTTCCTAACTTTTTTTGGAGACATAGTCTATTAACTGCTATATATTTACTGAATAGGATTTCCTATAAAATCATTCCTATCGCACCATATAAGATATGGCATGGTAAGAAACCAAGTCTGAGTCATCTCAGAATTTGGGGTTGTTTGGCTTATATCAAAAAAACAACAAGCGGACAAGTTAGACTATAGATCCTTTAAAGCTTGATTCATAGGATATCTTAAAAAATCATTAGGATATTATTTCTATATTCCAGAAGACCATAATGTGATTGTGAGTCAGCATGCCATCTTTCTTGAAAAATAGTTCATTCAAAATAGTGGCATTAGAAAGCAGATCAAGCTTAAGGAGAAAATCTCACAAGAGCAACGAGCTAAGGATCCTATGGAACTAAATCAGGTTGAGCCAATACAATCACTACCTCCTCCACCTCATAGATTGAAAAGAGTTTTTCTTCCCCCTGAGAGGTACTTAGGTACTATTTCAGAGAAAGTAGAGGAAATGTTTCTCGTAGGTAATAGGGTTCATGGTGATGATCCCAAAATCTATGATGAGGCAATATCGGATATTGACTCCGAGAAATGGTTAGAGGCAATGAAGTTAGAAATTAACTCATGCACTCAAATCAAGTCTGGATCTTTATAGATCCACTAGAAGGTATAGTACCTATTGGATATAAATAGATCTACAAGAGAAAGATTGATGCAGATGGAAATGTGGAGACATTCAAAGCTAGATTAGTGGCAAAAGGATATAGCCAGTATAAAGAAATTGACTATGAAGATACCCTTTCACCAGTAGCCATGCTAAAATCTATCCGCACATTGCTTACTGTTGCAGCCTATTTCGATTATGAAATATGACAAATGGATGTAAAAATGGCATTCTTAAATGAATACCTTAAGAAAGATATCTATATGGAACAGCCACTAGGTTTCACATCCAGTGTGTTGATCACAAAGTATGCAAGCTGCAAAGGTCCATATATGGACTTAACTAAGCATCTCAAAGCTGGAATACTCATTTTAATGATGTGATCAAATTATTTGATTTCATCAAGAATAAGGAGGAATTATGTGTTTTCAAAAAGATCAGTGGGAGCGCTATTGTCTTCCTCATACTGTACGTAGATGATATCCTTCTTATTGGGAATGATATTTTCATGTTGACCATAATTAAAATATGGTTATCTAAAGAATTCTCCATAAAAGATCTAGGAGAAGCATCCTTTATTCTAGAAATTAAGGTCTATAAAGATAGACCAAATAGGATGCTAGGTCTTTCACAAAAGATGTACATAGAGGAAGTACTAAAGAGGTTTAGCATGAAAAACTCCAAGAGAGGATTGGTACCCTTCAGACATGGCATTCATCTCTCCAAGAAAATGTGTCCCAACACACCTGACGAGATTGAATGCATGAGCAAGATCTCTTATGCTTCAGCAATAGGGAGCCTCATGTATGCCATGTTATGTACATGACCTGATATAGCCCATGCTGTGAGTGTCATGAGCAGATATCAATCAAATCTAGGCGAAGAACACTGGACTTCTATGAAATATATTCTTAAGTACTTAAGAAGAACTAAGGATATGATGTTGGTCTTTGGTAATGGAGAACTCCATGTCCAGGGATATACAGACTCGAATTTTATGTTCGATATAGATGATCAAAAGTCAACATCTGGGAGTCTGTTTGTGTGAAATGATGGTACTGTCAATTACAAGAGTTTCAAGTAGATAGTGATAGTAGATTCCACCAGAGAAGTAGAGTACATCCTGCATCAAAAGCTGTGAAGGAGGCATTCTAGTATAAGAAGTTCACCGTAGAGATCGGGATGATGCTATCGGATGCCATTTCTCTGTACTACGATAATAATGGCATCATAGCTCTTGCTAAGGAGCCGAGGTCTCATCAAAAATTCAAACATATCAAGTGGTGATACCACCTCATCCGTGATTATCTTGAGAAACGTTACAACGATGTCAAGAGAGTCGACTCTGCAGACAATGTGGCAGACCCACTTACAAAGCTGTTGGGCCAGTAGAAGATTGAAGCCCACCTTAAGAAGATGAAACTTAGATTTGTAGCCAATTGGCTTTAGGTCAAGTAGGAGTTCGTTAGATATGTGTGCCCTAGAAGCCAGATTGACTGACACTTGTAATATACTTCTAAGGACAAAATTATAATTTTAACTTTAAATAATAAAATGGGTTATTTTCTATCATAGTGTGCTTTTCAAAGTGTCTGTGATACATCCCTTGAGTTAATGGTAATGATGGTTCATATTTTCAAGAGTTGAAAATTTAAGATAAGAATTTTCATTATTAACTCATAAAATGCTCCTGACCATAGGATCATCATGAGGATGGTGATTGATCTGGAAGGTTGGTGTATAATCACTTCTTTTGGATAGATGAGTATTGAGTCTACGATGTAGAGACACCAGAGTGAGAGTACAGGTACTTGTTAGAGAATGAGGGCACTGAGCGTGACCATCTCGATCAACCAAAAGGAAGTCTACCTTCTCATCGATGACAGGCTCAAAGCTATAGTGGTGTGTCTGGTTCTTTGACCTAAGATGCATCAGCAGTTCACCTTGAGGGTGTTATAGTTTGACTACACCATAACTCGGTCTCCTAGTCATTCAGAATTTTGAGGTGTATGTTGGCTATAGCATGTTCATTGTAGGAATTGGATTGCACCAATATGGGATCTATCTACCTCGGTAGATGAGGAGTAGCCCTATGATGTTCATGAGAATCAATTTCATAAGCCCATGGCCATGGCAGAGTGAAATAATATAAAGAGTTTCTATTAGGATTTTCACATTGGACTTGAACCAAATGATTAATTCATATTATGGAAATTAGGGTTTGTCGAGATTACCTTAATCCTAATCCAGTCTGGGCTTATGATAGAGGAACTTAATCATACAGGTAACTACATCGAGAGGTTCACTTTCAGTTCTAATAGGTTGCCACCATATGCTGCTAAGTATCATTAATGGATTTTGGGAGCAATTAGAATGATTTGGATGATCGATTATACTAGTTGTCTAAATCAAAAAAGTTCTGATCCATCGAAAGATGTTTCGATGATGTCGATGATAGAGATCACGACGTATCCCATTACCATATCGAACTGAACCTAACTAGATCATACAAATAAGAGTTTGGATCTGGATATCATCAATTGGATTAACCTAGTTTAATTAATTTGAATAAGATTCAATTAGGTTCAAGAAAATCGTGTTAGCATACGATTGAGCCTAATGTTCTCTTTTAACAATCATTAAAGCTTGTCTCGACTGAGTTAAATATATTTGAGCTCACTCAAGAAGCTTTACTTGGTCTAATTGGAGCTTGTCTAGATAAGAAAAGGGTTGTCTTAATTTATGAGATAAATTTGAGACAACACCTGCCATTTTTCATCACCTGCTAAATCTTATCTTCGGACATTGGTCAAACGTTGACCCTGGACACTTAGACATCTGCTCATGTGTTATGCACCCATAGAAGAGAACCTGGGGACTTGTCCCACTACTATAAAGCAGAAAGGCAAGGGGCGCATGCCTAGGGAGGCATGCACTCCATGAGGATAGAAGATGGAGTCCCATATAGATGGGACTCTAGTTGCTTCAAGGAATCAAACTAGGTGGTGTCAAGAAGACTTGTTTGAGGTAGTCTTGGTGCCACCTAAGGAGAGTTTTGAGAGATGCTAATCTGATTGGATCAAATGATGTCATCCCATCAATCAGATTTAGATCTAATCGCATAAAGGGCTGTGATTGGCTAGGATAATGTGGCACTACATGGCACAGCAGGGTCTATATAAACCCTATTTATGCTAAGAATTCAAGAATTCTGCCTTTTGCCCATGCCACATAGCCTCTCTCCCTCCTTCTCCATGCCACCCTCTGGTCCCCTCTCTTCTCTCCATGCCCATGGGACTTTGGGCATGAAGAAGGTGCAATCCAAGCAAGTGAAAGGCGCCAGGAAAGAAAGAAGGCAGCACTGCTGTAAGAGACAATGACTGTTCTTCAAAAGCCTTTTTGAAGACCTTCAAGATCATATCTAGATCTAATTTTTGAAGGATTGATAGGAAAGAAGAATATCTTCAGATCCTGCCCGAGTGGATACTGGTAAAGGCCAGACACTTGCATGGCTACATCTAGAACCTCAAGCAGGCATCAGGATCATCACCAGATAATTGGATTAACCAAAATAAAGGTATAATTAAATTAAATTTAATTTTAATTTTTATTTTTATCATCAGATCTATAAGATTAGGTCTGAGAAGTCTCAGATCTGATTAGGATCTTAGAGAAAATTTTTTGAAATATCCATCCTGATCCAATCAGATCTGAACAAATCTAATCCGAAAAATAGATTTTTTCCTTCACACAGGATGGATTCCATGGATTACATTAGCAAGAAAAGAAATTTTGAAGTTAAACTTGAAGAGATTAAAAAGAGAGCCAGCGATATGTCTTGGTTGATGACTTCAAAAGTCAGCTCTCTTGAGATCGAGCTTAATGCGGCAAGAGAGAAGATTTAGTTGTTGGAGGAAAGCTCACCATGGTCCTCCGACAAGAAGCAGTATGGTTAGGATTGGTCGAAGAAGTTTTTCAATATCCAGAGACAACTTTATGACATCGAAGTTTGGCATAATGATTATAGACTAGGCTGGGTGAAAAAAATGTCCCAACTCGAACATAAGTCAAAGCAGCCAATGATGAAGTGGCTCATCTTCAGAAGCAACAGACCGACAACCAATAGGCTAGCAAAAGTAGAGAGTCAGAGCAGCTTGCCTCTTTAAGGAGGTCCTTAGACAATCTCTCTAAGATGTACAGGAAGGAGAAAGCCAAACTTCAATAGTTGAAGATTCAACTGACTTACAAGAGTCAAGCTATTAAGGATGCAGAGGCTGAGTCAGTGGTCCTAAGAAGATAGTTGTGAGAGTCTAAAAATAATCGCCGACAAGCTGATAAGTTATTTAGAAAGAGCTTGTTGAAGAGGAAAGAACTTAAAGAAAAAATTATTAGCTTGAAGCAGTCTCTTGTGATGGCCAGGGTCAGTAGCCCAAAATTTGAAGATTCTGGACCCTCTTAGGACTTCATCTCTCTCCCTTATCTTTTTTTTTGTAATTGGTCTTGCTTTGCCAACCTCCTCATGTAATGAATTTAAGTTTTAATGAAGTGACTCTTCTTTTAGTCACTCTTTTGTGCTGTCCAAACTTGATGTCTATTGGTTTTTCCATTTCCTTCATTTCATTCTTTAGTAAAATGGTCATTAGGAATGCCTTCCTCCTGCCTTAAATGATCAGAGGTCTTCATCCACATTAGGATGAAGTTTTTCTCCTATTCCTAATCATGGTCAGCATCTATCATTGTCAAGATGAGGTCCAGCTCCTATTCCAGACAAGATTGCTGGGGTGCAAAAGGGCCACCAAGAGGGCCTCTCCCCTTTTCCTCCTATCTTAAAAAATTGGAGATCTTCATCCACATTAGAATGAGGTTCTCCTTCTATTTCTAACGTAGTTAGCACTTATCCTTGTCAGGATGATGTCCTCCTCTTATTTCTGACAAGGTTCTTGGGGCGCAAAAGTACCGCTGAGAGGGTCTCTCCCCTTTTCCTCCTGTCTTAATCAATTGAAGGTCTTTATCCATGTTAGGACGAGATTTTCCTCCTATTTCTAACATGGTTAGCACTTATCCTTGTCAAGACAAGATCCTCCTCCTATTTTTGATAAGGTTGTTAGGATGCAAAAGGATCGATAAGAGGGCCTTCCTCTTTTTCCTCCTATCTTAAACAATCAGATGTCTTTATCCATGTTAGGATGAGATTCTCCTCTTATTCCTAACATGGTTAGCACTTACCCTTATTAGGACGAGGCCCTCGTCCTATTCGTGACAAGATTGCTGGGGTGCAAAATGACTACTGAGAGGGCCTCTCTCCTTTTTCTCCTGCCTTAAACAACCAGAGGTCTCTATCCATGTTAGGATGAGGTTCTCCTTCTATTTCTAATATGGTTAGCACTTATCCTTATCAGGATGATGTCCTCCTCTTGTTCCTAACAAGATTGCTAGGGCATAAAAGGGCTGCTGAGAGGGCCTCTCCTCTTTTCCTCTTATCTTAGATAATCGGAGGTCTTTATCCATGTTAGGACAAGGTTCTCCTTATATTCCTAACATGGTTAGCACTTACCCTTGTCAGGACGAGGTCCTCCTTCTGTTCCTGATAAGATTGCTGGGATGTAAAAGGGCTACTGAGATGGCCTCTCTCCTTTTTCTCCTATCTTAAATAATTGAAGGTCTTTATCTATGTTAGGACGAGATTCTCCTCTTGTTCCTAACATGGTTAGCACTTATCCTTGTTAGGACAAGATCCTCCTTCTATTCCTGACAAGGTTGCAGGGATGCAAAAGGGTCGCTGAGAGGGTCTCTCTCCTTTTTTTCCTATCTTAAACAATCGGAGGTCTTTGTCCATGTTAGGATGAGGTTCTCCTCCTATTCCTAACATGGTTATCATTTATCTTATGGCGAAGTTTGGGAGGTAACTTCCTATCATCACAACTTTGCACCAAGGAGGGAGGTATTAAGGTAAGAAAATTTTATTGAAATGAAGTTATTAATAATACATTCATAAGTTTTCCAAGTTCCATGGATGTGGGAGATCAACTCCGCTAAGCTCCTTCAGGTAATAAGTTTTAGATTGGATGACCTCTTTGACTTCATAAGGCCCTTCCCAATTCAGGACGAGCTTTCCTTGATTCTAAGGTTGTGTGACAGCTACTTGCTGAAGTACCAGATTTTCTACTTTGAATGCTTTGCTTCTAACTCTGGAATTATAATAGCAAATTACTTTTTATTTGTAGGCCGCTGATAGGAATGCGATGTTGTCATTAAGACATCATGTTTATCAGTTTAATCCGACTTCTTAAAATCATTGAAAATGCATAGATAGCGGTAAGTCGGGTCGAATCCACAGGGAAGGTAGTGTTTTTAAATTTGAAATCTTTGATTTTTTGAAAAGGAAAAAAGAAGAGTTTTGGGATCAAAAATAAAGTCAGAAAATAAAAAGTGAAAATTAAAAGGTGCAGGAATTTAAACTCGGTACTAAGATCTACTAGTTAGATCTTAGCATCTACTTGCAAAGCAATAATTTAAAGTACAGAAATTAAATTGTAATAAAAATAAAAAGCTAAAAATTAAAGTGCAAAAATAAATTTTTTATTAATTAAAATTTTATAATTTAAATACATAAAATTTAAAAAGAATAAAATAGCCTGATCTTTGATCTTGGATCGGCATTGGCAGAAAGATGGTGTAGAAATCCGGCTCTTCTTCTCGGCATCCGTTGCTTCGAAGCAACCTTTAACCCATAGCCTAGCTTCGCCCTGTACCAAAGCTTCACCTTGATCGGAGATGTTGATTTCTGGAGGCCTGGGATCCTTTTTATAGAGCTAGGAGGGCTGGATATTTATTTCTAAAGGCAATGTGGGACTAATCATCAAAATATAAAGAAATTTGAATAAAATTTGAATCAAAATAGCTCTGATATGACTCTGGTAAGCTTGGTGAAATCTAGCCATTCAATAGAAATCCAACGGTCCAAAAATCATCAAAATTGGATGCATATCAGTCCAGATCGGGTCAGATTAAATTCTGACCGTCCGATCGCACGTTGATGGAGGAAATCTGGCCGCAAATCATGCTTCGAGAGTCCTGATCATCACCAAGAGTATTTTGGACCATTGGATCTTCATCACTTGGTTTTTTGGCAATTGGATCACGCCAGATCACTGATAGAATTTGAATCAAACCCAAAAATAATCACCATCGTCCGATCATGATCGCAATCAACCGCAGTCGTCTGATCGCGCAATTACTATTCCCATGGACCGAGTGGACCGATCGCACCATACACCACAGCCAATCAGCACTCTTATCGCTAGGTGAAAAGACCAAACTACCCTATGAGCTGCGATAAATTTCTGTGGACCCTTTAAGGATCTAGGTCCGCCACGTGGCAATCTCTGATTCGTCGGTTTCTACTGAGCTGACGGTCCACGCCAGGATCGTGGACCAATTGATGGCTTAAATGGCTGAGTCAGCTTTGATGGCTTGACTTGGCTTGGTGGCTCGGCTTACGAAGCCGACTGAGCCATTTTCTTTTTTTATTTAATTTTTATTTATTTTATATATTTAAAAATTCATATCTTTTCCATTTTAGCTCCATTTTACTTAAAATTTATTTTGTTATGATCAAAAAAATGAGCTCTTTCCATTGATAATAAAATTTTATTTTTTTTATTTTTATTATTTTTTAATTAATTGTTAATTAATAAAAATATGAATTTTTCAAAAATTATATATAAATTGATTAATAATTCTTAAAAATTAATATAAATTAATTAATAAATTAATACTTTTATTGATGAATTTATAATGCTTATCACACCCCCCAACTTAAGCTTTGCTCGTCCTTGAGTAAAGAAAGAATTTAGTTTTAAATACCTTTTAACTTTAGAGTTTCAAATTTTATCTTAGCAATTTTCAAAATGGCCATTGATATTCAGTAGAGCTTAAAAGAGATATATTATTGGGGTATTAATACTTATCAATAAAAAAATTAAGTAAAGAATATTAAATTTTTCAAAATATTTTCTAAATTATCCTACCTTTATCTCTGATTTGTCTAAACTTTCATATAGGCAAGTGTATTGCTACTTCCGTCCTTCATTTATTAATTTTTATTTTCACATTGCCCACTTTTTGATGCAAATATCATTACTTAGGCAACGGGACTCGGTTACTTAGTGCGAAACCAATGTTTTTTATTTATTTATTTATTTATTTATTTTATTTTAGTTTTAATGTTGTACCACTATTGAGTATCTTAACTCCTTAAGCTTTCTATTTGATCTATGTAGCGAGTCTTGGGCCAATGACCCCCAAACCAGTTAGCTTTAGGACACTAGGTATAGAATACCCCTCGAGCTTATTAACTCGAATCAAATAGGCTACGAGTTAAGATTAGTTTTACAACGAGCTTCTTTGCCCTTCCTATCTTTTGACGCGAAACTCAATGCTTGCTTAGGCAAAGAGGCTCGGTTACTCAGTGAGAAGTACTTGAAAACTATTTTATTAAAATAAATTTTTTATATGAAGAAATGTATAGTTATCCTACACAAGCCTATAAAAAGTTGACTTATCTTTGATGCTAATAGAAATAATTAGAAATGCTCCAAGAAAAAATATTTTATGTTCTAGACTTAACTCTTTATTGAATTTTCTTAATACTTGATTCCTTAATATCTCATAGATTCTCTAATCTGTGCATCAATTTTCTTTTAAAAATGCTTAGTTTAATTCGATTCTTAAGCATAATTCAGGTGTCTAAATACTAAATACTAACTTTTTCGAGGACTCAAAATTTTAAAATTTTTATTTTTTTCTCCCCTCCCAACTTAATCGACATTATCCTCAATGGAGAAGAAAAAAGAAAAAATAAAGGGTGTAATAAAGAACATTTAAGAATACACCTGACTATATTTTTGGTTCAGCACATGCCTTTGAAAATTTGAGCTCTTTGTCCAACTTATTCAAATTATCCTAAAAAAAATAAACTAAAAAGATAAATTAGATAAAAACTAAATATTAGATTGTCTCCCAACAAGCGCTAAGTTTACCGTCTTTCAGCCAGACACAATGCAGCTTACTATCCTATGTCGAATATTGGATTGACAAATTCCAATGGTTTTGGATTGCCAATCTCAGAAAGATGATTTATAATCTCATTATTGATATATTCACTATTAATTTTAGGGATATAATTTATGATTTCATTCTCAGACCCATGTTTATTAAGAATTTCTCCTATTTGTTTTTCTAAAATACTCATGAATAGAGTTTTAGGAGTTAAGTTTGATTCAATGGGTGCTGGAATGGTGACTAAAGGCTGTTTTAATTTTGGAGGTAAACTAATATGATTTTGCTTAGATAACTCCATTGATATTTCATTACATGCCTCTTGATTTTTGTAAGAAGAACCAGCTTCTAGGGTTAAAGGGAATAGGACATTAGGTTTATAAGTCTCGGGTAAATCATCTATTCTCTTTTTTCCTATTTCTATCTCATTTAAATTGGAACTAGCATCAATACTAATTCTTGGCTCGGGTTCTTCTATATGGTTAGTCTCAGTACTAACCAGTTCCTCTAAATTTTCATTTTGGCTAGCATCAGTACTAGCCTTTCTCACCTGGTCTTGGTATGGGTCCTAAGAATCCTATAGCTTTTAAGTTCAGGAATTACTTTGGCATTCTCAAATTGGGGATTCTTAGGTGAGACATTAAATTGATAACTTGGTCCAAATGATTGGTGGACATTAGATGGGTTGTTTGAAATTGGTAGGTTCGGTAGTTGATCTAGTTCTCTCCTCATGTTAGACTCAACTAATTATCCTATTTGAGTTTCTAGTCTGGCGATAGATTACTGTTGAGTCAGAATCAATTATTGAAGTTGGTTAAATCTATCATCAGCTAGATTGGTCTATTAAGGAGGTGGGTATGAGGGCTGATTATAATATGATGGCTGGATAAACTGACTAGGCTGACCATTATTATAGGCATAATTTTGATATTGGGATCTATTTTGATAATTTTGCTCAAGTGAAATTTGGGTCTGAGCCTGAGTCTGTTGGGTTGTCCAAGAAAAATTAATGTTACTCCAATCTGAATTATATGAATTTGAAAATGGGTCATTAATCAATTTGGAGTATCCTTGAGCAGCTTGAACTTGTTCTTGGATAAAATGTGGAAACTGTGTAGTCATAGGACATTCACTCACATGATGGGTTGGACTAGCACAGATTGAATAAGTCTCCTAATAATTAGAAGATGATGTGAATTATACAGGAGATTGTTGACCTAGGATTAGGAGTTGATCTAATTTCTGAGCAAGAAGGTCAACTTTATCTAATTTTTGGACTATTAGGTTCATATTAGCCATTTGATTATTAGGTTTAATATGAATCAACCATTCAATTAAATTCAACTAAATTAGAAAAAGTGATTTTCTATCGTGCATGTATTAATGCAACCCTAACGTATGGTTCAAAAAAAAATTTTAATTTTTTTTATTTTTTTTGTTTATTATTATTATTATTTTATTATATTAAAAATTAATTTTTTTAATTATTTTATTTATTAATTTTAATTTAATTTAATTTAATTTAATTATTATTTTTAATATTTTTAGTTAGTTTAATTTTTATTTTATTTTATTTTTAGAGGAGTAAGGAGAAGAAAGAAAGAAGAGTTCTAAAGAAGAGGTCCTAAGGAGTCCTAGAACTAAGAAGAAAGAGAAGAATTAGGTTTAATTAGATTTAATAAGGTTAGCAATCAAGTTGGTCAATCAATCCTGACTAAAGGTTGTCCTAGATCTAGACAGCTCCTAACTGCCAAGGTCACCTTCAACCCCTCCAAGTGTAGGATTAGCCAATCAACTGGCCAGGTAAGTGTAAGGTCGGTGGGAGTCCCCCCGTTGCTTGCTTTAAACACCAATTGTGCTTGGCCAGGTAAGCGAACAAAATCAATTAAAAATCACCTTCCTTCGGATCCAGTCATCCCTGAACCACTTTCCTAGACACCAGTCAAATTGACTTATCCTAATTCGATTCAACTCTTAGGATTCCTTATCCTATTGAGCTCGAGTTTCTAGGGCTGATGTCTAATTAATTTTAAAATTAAAGACTTAGGTCAATACAGGATGCTGGTTGGTTGTTTGTGGGCCAAGGAAAGGTGATCAAATCCCCAACTTATCTTATTTAATTAGGTTGTGCCCTTAATTTGATTTAATATGGATATGCACGAAAAAAAAAATTCAATCAAAGGGTTTTATGCAATTTAAACTAGATGCATGCAACTAATTATATTCTGAAAGGCTTACCTTGCCTCCAGCAATCACCAAAAAAAATAAAAATAAAAATAAAGATAAAAATAAAACTAATATGATGCATGCTCTAAGCAGTTAAGATTTCTAATCTTGTCATAAGATTTTTAATTAGATTTAAATAAATATTTTTTTAAAAAAATTAATTTAAAAATAAAATAAGTAAATAAATAAAATAAAAAGAAAAGAGAACTAGGGTTAGGATTGATCTTACCAAGCAAAACTCCTGATTCTTTTTGTTCTTTAATCTTTTTTTTCTACAAAATAATAAATAAAAAAAAATTAGCAAGCAATAAAAATTTTATTTATAATTTATTTATAGAAAGATCAAAGAGATCAAAAATTTAATGTCCGTGCCTTCTCCGGCAATGGCGCCAAAAACTTGGTGTGTTTGCCAAAATTATTTTTAATAAATCAAAGAAATCAAAATCAAAAATCAAAAATATTCTCTGACAACGATGCCAAAAACTTGATAGGGACGTGATGTTGTTGTTAAGACACCGTGTTTATCAGTTTAATCCGACTTCTTAAAATCATTAAAAATGCATAGATAGCGGTGAGTCGGGTCGAATCCATAGAAAATGTAGTGTTTTTAGATTTGAAATCTTTGATTTTTTGAAAAAAAAAAAGAAGAGTTTTGGGATCAAAAATAAAGTCAGAAAATAAAAAGTAAAAATTAAAAGGTGCAGGAATTTAAACTTGGTACTAAGATCTACTAGTTAGATCTTAGCATCTACTTGCAAAGCAATAATTTAAAGTGCAGAAATTAAATTGCAATAAAAATAAAAAGCAAGAAATTAAAGTATAAAAATAAAATTTTTATTAATTAAAACTTTAGAATTTAAATATATGGAATTTAAAAAGAATAAAATAGCCTGATCTCTGATCTTGGATCGATATTGACAGAAAGATGGTGTAGAAGCTCGGCTCTTCTTCTCGGCACCCATTGCTTCGAAGCAATCTTTAACCCATAGCCTAGCTTCGCCCTGTACCAAAGCTTCACCTTGATCGAAGATGTTGATTTTTGGAGGCCTGAGATCCTTTTTATAGAGCTAGGAGGGCTGGATATTTATTTCTAAAGGCAATATGGGACTAATCATCAAAATATAAAAAAATTCAAATAAAATTTGAATCAAAATAGCTCTGATACGACTCTGGTAAGTGTGGTGAAATCTGGCCATTCAATAGGAATCCAATGGTCCAAAAATCATCAAAATTGGATGCATATCAGTTCAGATCGGGTTGGATTAAATTCTGACCGTTTGATCATGCGTTGATAAAGGAAATCTGGCCACGAATCATGCTTTGGGAGTTTTGATCATCATCGGGAGTATTCTGGACTGTTGGATCTTCATCACTTGATTTTCTGGCCATCAGATTGCGCCAGATTGCTGATAGAATTTGAATCAAACCCAGAAATAACCACCATCGTCCGATCACGCAATTACTGTTCCCATGGACCGCGTGGACTGGCCGCACCGCACACCGTAGCCAATCAACGCTCTTGTCGCTAGGTGAAAAGACCAAACTACCACCCTGTGAGCCACGATAAATTTCTGTGGACCCTTTAAGGGTCTAGGTCCGCCACGTGGCAATCTCTGATTCATCAATTTCTGCTGAGCTGGCGGTCCACGCCTGGATCATGGACCAACTGATGGCTTAAATGGCTGAGTTAGCTTTGATGGCTTGACTTGGCTTGGTGGCTCGGCTTACGAAGCCGACTGAGCTATTTTCTTTTTTATTTAATTTTTATTTATTTTATATTTTTAAAAATTCATATCTTTTTTGTTTTAGCTCTATTTTACTTGAAATTTATTTCATTATGATCAAAAAAATAAGCTCTTTCCATTGATAATAAAATTTTATTTTTTTATTTTTATTATTTTTTAATTAATAAAAATATAATTTTTTTAATAATTATATATAAATTAATTAATAATTCTTAAAAATTAATATAAATTAATTAATAAGTTAATACTTTTATTGATAAATTTATGATACTTATCAGTCGCCATCCGAACTTGAGCCTCTTCTCTTTTTTCTTCTAAAATGTTGAAGTTGGTTCTAAGATCCTGCGAGCTTCTCTATTCATTAAATGTCATAACTCGTGTTGATAGAAATCTAAGCTTTATCAGGATGACTATTTTTATTTCAAAATCTAGGACAAATGGAGTTTCTCTATTACTCCAAAAATTAATTTTGATGATTACAAAATATTTGAGGAGATTACTAATAATTTTGGCTTGAAAAAAGATTTATTATATTTTAGGAGCAAAATTTTAATTTTATCAAGTTCTAATTCAAAAGCCTCAAAAGCAAGAACAGAAGATTTATGATCTATTGGAGGTAATTTCATATTTTTGGATTTATATTTTGAGAGAAAATTAATTTTTAAGAAAAGGATTGATCCCTAGGTGGTCGATCCCTATCAGGAGCTGATTGGCATGCCTTTTTTTTTTTGGTTGGCACGCCAAAGGGGATGACCCAAGGGTTGACCTCTGCTATTTCTGCAAGTCAGAAAATAGAAACCTAGCATTTCTTGACTTCTGCCATAGAGGTCGACCCCTGTGCAGGGAATGACCCTAAGATTGACCTCTATGATG
The DNA here is from genome assembly GCA_006176705.1 of Cocos nucifera. Lineage (NCBI taxonomy): Eukaryota > Viridiplantae > Streptophyta > Magnoliopsida > Arecales > Arecaceae > Cocos > Cocos nucifera. Next base: position 48,212 of record QRFJ01000019.1, read on the forward strand.
AAAAATCTCCACAATGGCTATTTTTTTGTTCGCTTTGACTATATTTAATATTCATTTAAAGCCCTCCAATGGCTATATTTCTATCTAGATTTCTCTCTAACTCTTATTGAAGATATATAGGCTCAAAAAGAAGGAAAGAGAAAAGAGATTCAAGCATTTATTTGAGTCCTAAGCAAAAAGCCTTCTTCAAGCAAAGAAGCTTTCATTTCAAGTTCACCAATCTCTTAAGAGCTCATTCAAGTCTCCAACAATCTTAAGAAAAATTAAAAAAGCTTTCTTCTTTACTGTAAAATTATTCTTAAGATTTTATTTGCTCATTAAGAAAGCTAAACTTGTATTTCATTATCATTAACTCCTATACTCTGTTTTGTATTGTTTTATGTTTTGGAAGGATTCCAAAACATGGGAAGGTCTCTCCCAATCTTGAATCGGAGTGTGTAGGATTAGCTTATACCCAGAAAACAAGCATGCTAGCTTGGGATAGCTAGGGTTAGAGATTTTCAATGGTGTATTCAGTTTGAATATAGTTAGTGGATTTAAATTTTCAAGTAGCAGCTTGGAGAGTGGATGTAGGTGCAAGATTGGCACCAAACCACTATAAATCTTGCTTGTTTATGGTGTGCTTGCTATCTCTCTCCATCTTTATTGTATTAAATACTTATTTTTTTACTATTTATCTTTTTAATTTACTTAAATCACTCACCACATATAACTTGCATATCATAATAATATCTTGGTAATCTTAATTTAGTTTTAAAATTTTAGAAACTCAATTCACCCCCCTCTTGGGTTGTATAGCTAGGCAACAAGTGGTATCAGAGCTTGGTGCTCTAGTACTATTTGGATTTAACCATCAAAGAGTCAAAGATCTGTGGCAACCCAAGTTAGTATCTCTCTAGCCAAGAGATAGTCCACAAACCGACCTCCACTTTTCAATGGGTCAAACTATACATATTAAAAAGCTCGAATAAGAATATTCATACAAGCACTTGACTATAATATGTGGAGTATCATAGTTAATAGACCATACACATCTACTAAGTTAATTGATGATGTAGAATCAACCAAATCCAAAAGAGAATGGGATGAGATTAATAAGAAAATGGCTCAACTCAATGCAAAAGCCATGAATATTTTATATTATACTTTAGATGCTAATGAATTTAATCACATTTCAACATGCATGTCGGCTAAGAAAATATGGGATAGGTTAGAAGTAATACATGAGGGCACTAATCAAGTTAAGGAATCAAAAATTAACATGCTTGTGCACAAATATGAACTCTTTAAAATGGAGCATGATGAATCAATAACTGAAATATTTACTTATTATATGGATATTATGAATGATCTAAAAAGTCTTGGTAAGTCTTATTCTAACAGCGACCTTGTGAGAAAGATTCTTAGATCTTTACCAAGAACTTGGAAGGCCAAAGTGACCGCAATCCAAGAAGCTAAAGATTTGAACATACTACCTTTGGAAGAGATTCTAGGATCATTTATGACACACGAGCTAAGCATGAAGCAACATCAAGAAGAAGATGTCAAGAAGAAAAAGACAATCGCACTCAAATCCACTACTCAACTAGAGAAGGAATCTGATGAAATAGAAAATGAAGATCAAGATGAAGAATTGGCCCTCATTACTAGAAAATTTAAGAGATTTTTGAAGAAAAAAAAAAGAGATGAGGAAGAGGCCACCTACAAAAGGAGAGCATAGTAAGGAGAAGGATAAGGAGCAACCCTTAATATGCTATGAGTGCAAGAAGCCGAGGCACTTTAGGTCTGAATGTCCACAACTCAAAAAAGGCCCCAAGAAGTATAAGAAAAAGACTATGGTGGCTATATGGAGTGAAAGTGATAATTCAAGCTTTGAAGAAGAAGAGTCATATAAACAAGCCAACTTGTGCCTTATGGCACATAAAAATGAGGTAAATGCTAAAACTTCAAATGAATTTACTTTTGAAGAACTTCAAGAAGCTTTTTATGATTTAGTAGATGATTTAAAGAAGTTAGGAGCTAAAAATAAAGAACTTCAGTTAAAGAATCAATCCTTACTAAAAGAAAATGAAAGTATTTCAAGTGAAAAACTGGTTTTAACTCAAGAGAACCTAAATTTGAAAAATAAAATCGACAAGTTAAAACTGATAGTTAAAAAATTGACTTTGAGTTCAAATAAACTTTATATGATTCTTGAAAATCAAAAAATCATTTATGGTAAAGCCAGTCTAGGCTATAACCTCCTAAGAAAATAAAAATTTCTAAAAAATATTTTTATAAATTAATAAAATAATAAATTTTTTAATATTACTTATTTTACATGTGATAAACTAGGACATAAATCTTATACATGTTTCTTTAACAATTCAAATATAAAGAAAATATGGATTCCAAAAGAAACCATTGTGACTAACCTTAAAGGATCCAAAAAAACTTGGGTATCTAAAGTAAAGACTTGATTTTGCTTATAGATATGTCTTGCATCCAAAGAAGAAAATCAAAGATGGTATCTTGATAGCGGATGCTCAAGACACATGATTAGTAATGAGTCCTAATTCATCACACTTGATGCTAAAAATGGAGGGATGGTCATCTTTGGAGACAACGGCAAAGAAAAGATCATCGGTATAGGTAACATTGGTGCCACTCCTTCCAAGTATATTGAAAATATTTTATTAGTAGATAGTTTGAAACACAATCTCTTAAGCATTAGTCAACTTTGTGACAAGGATTACAAAGTTATTTTTGAATCTTCATCGTGCATTGTAACTAGTCCCAATGATGATGGCATTAAGTTTGTTAGGCATAGATATGATAATGTTTATATGATAGATTTGAATGATCTTTTCATGATAAACATGTAATGTCTAATAGCTATGAATGCCAAAATTAATGAGACTAGTTGGCTTTAGCACCATAGACTTGCACATATTAGCATGCATTCACTTTTAAAGCTTATTAAAAAGGAATTAGTTATCAATTTACTAAAATTAAATTTTGAAAAAGATAAAATTTATGATGCACGCCAATTAGATAAACAAACAAGAGTTTCTTTCAAATCCATGAACATTGTTTCAACTTTTAGGCCAATGGAATTATTGTATACGGATTTGTTCGGTCCTACAAGAACTACAAGCTTAGGTGGAAAGCATTATGGTTTTGTTATTATCGATGACTTTTCATGTTTTATATGGGTTTTATTTTTGGCACATAAGGATGAAACTTTTCATGTTTTCTCAAAATTTTATCGAAAAGTTACCAATGAAAAAGAATTTTCAATTCAAAGTATTCAAGGTGATCATGGAACCAAATTTAAAAACCAAGATTTTAAAAAATTTTATGATGAAAAAGGTATAGACCATAACTTTTCAATATCTAGGACACCTCAACAAAATGAGATAGTAGAAAAAAAATAGAACACTAGATGAAACGGCCTGTACCATGCTATATGAAAGCAATCTCCCAAGATATTTTTGGGTGGAAGCAATTAACATGGCATGTTACATTCTAAGTCATGCTTAAATTTGACCAATTTTGAAGAAAACATCCTATGAGCTTTGGAAAGAAAGAAACCAAACATTGCATATTTTCATGTTTTTGGTTGTCGATATTTTATTTTGAACAATGGTAAAGAAAGATTAAAAAAATTTGATGCAAAATCTGATGAAGCTATTTTTCTTGGTTACTCCTCTAGAAAAGCATTTAGAGTTTTTAACAAAAGAACTTTAGTAGTAGAGAAGTCAATACATGTTGTTTTTTATGAAACTAATGATCTTCCATCAAGAAAGAGTGAAGGTATTGATGACGCAAGTCCTATTATTGATGGGATGAAGGAGCTCATCCTAAAGGATTAAATAATTCAAAATGAAGAAGAACATGAGAACAAACAAGAGGATGAAGGTGAAGAACAACATGAACAACCTCAAGGTACAAATAATCTACCAAGAGAATGGAGGTATGACCACAATCATCCCAAAGAATTAATTATTGGTGATCCTACACATGGGGTAAGAACTCGTTTTTCACTTAGAGATGCATACAATCATTTTGCATTTGTTACTCATTTTGAACCTAAAACTATAGATGAAGCTGAAAAAGATTATAATTGGATAAATGCAATGCAAGAGGAACTTAATCAATTCAAAAGAAATAATGTATGAACCTTAGTATCAAGACCTAAAATTCATCCAATAATTGGTACAAAATGGGTATATAGGAATAAATTGGATGAAAATAAAAATATAATTAGGAATAAAGCAAGATTAGTTGCAAAGGATTATAATCAAGAAGAGGGAATTGATTTTGATGAGATTTTTTCACCTATTTCTAGACTAGAAGCAATTAGACTTTTACTTGCTTATGCATGCTTTATAAATTTTAAGCTATTTCAAATGGATGTTAAAAGTGCTTTCTTAAATGGATATACTGTCGAAGAAATTTATGTAGAACAACCTTTTGATTTTGAAAATCATGCCTTCCCTAATCATATTTTTAAATTAAACAAAGCATTATATGGTTTAAAACAAGCGCCTAGGGCTTGGTATGAAAGGTTAAGTAAATTCTTGCTTAATAATGGTTTTTCAAGAGGAAATGTAGATACAACTCTTTTCATTAAAAAGGATCATGATTGTTGGGTGTGAATCCTTTCCTGCCAAAGTTTGATAGGATATCTAGCCTTGAGGAAACTCCGTCCGACAAGGGCAGCCATGTCGGACTTTGGCCAGCGAAGAGTTTACGCTCGGGCATCGAGACTACAGACCTTCAACCATAATCCATCGGCCGATCTTCTTCATTCAGATTCATAGCCCCATCGAATATTCCCGAAACCTATGGGGCATTGTAGATTTCACTCAGATGAACTTGAATAGTGATGACAGCCCCCAGGCAGTTGAGTAATAGGTCTAATTATGGCTTGGTTCGACCGATCTCGATGCTCTTTGAATCTTTTTTCAATAAAAAAATCATCCAAACTGTTTGGTATTGGACCAACACCGAATCAATAGAACTCCTCTCCAGACAAACTTCTACAATATACTAAGGGTGGCAGACCTCGGGATTCCTGCATTGAGAACTTTGAACACATAGGCTAAAGGATTTCGTCTCTTTCATATCAGCCTCCAGATGGCCTCGAAAGCAGCTGAGCTTCAAAGAAATAAATAAGCAGGTTCTCTCCGAGTAGATCCCCTTCCACTCCTTTTAGGCAAAATTTACCAGCCGACCTCCATCCAGTCAAACTCCTTCCAAACACCAGATGATTTTCTTCCCATCAACCTTCGTCCATCCGAACTTCTTGTATTAGCAGAGAGGGAACTCATCGTTATATATTTGCTCCTTCAGCAAATCTCCTTTTGGATTTCTTCAATAGAATTATTTCTGAATTTCTGCTCCTTTAATCGAACTTCTCCTTCCAGCAGAACTACTCCCTAATTCCTCCAGTGGACTCCCATTAGGATTTCTCTAGTCACAGGGCTTTCGAACCCCTTCCAGCCAAACTCACTGCAATCACCTAGAAAGGCCTCCACGCCAATGCAAATCTAGCTATCCATATAGCATGAATCCACTTACACACATATGACCCTGAAAGAGCCGAACTCCTCTGGGATCGGTGAAACTCAAAGTTCTTCACCGCTAGTAACTACCTCCTCTAAACTTCAACTATCAAGTCCCAATGAATCGGCACATCACGACAACGGACACCATCCTCTATAACAAACCCCACATGGCCTCAAATGGTTCACTACTTGGCGGTTATGGCTATCACCATCAGTTTGTTACAGGCTCCATCTATAAGAGAGACCCTCTAGATATGTTTTCTCTCTAAGCTTCAAACTCTGCTCAAAATCTATTTGAGTGCTGCATTGATAGAGAACTGACTTGATCGTCGGAGGATCCTATCAGAGCCACCCCACCTTTGGTCTAGGACTTGTCTTGTAGGTGCTAGTGGCAGCCTCGTCTTCTCCAACTCCAGTCAATTTTGACGTCGACAGTTTTCTGCACCAACAGAATTGGCACTAGAGGAAGGACCCTCTTTCTCTTGAGGTTTTCTTGTTCTTAAAGGAGTGCTCAGCAGAAATCTCTCTTTTTCTCTTTTAGAGTCCTTCTTTTCCAGCCGATTTCACAAGGATGCCTCTCCGAAAGGCCTCAACTCAATGGTCAATCACCTCCATGACCAGATCTCATCCAGATTTGTCCACTCCTATCTCATCCCTGACATCTCAAGTTCTACTGGTAGCAATGGTGGATGCAAAGCAGTTCAACCTACTGGTCTAGCAAGTTCGCACCCTCACTGAGGTAGTGTAGGCCATGTAGCAACAATAGCCCCCAACATCGATTCAGTTAGAGCAGGCTTCTTCGAAACCCTAGGATCCAATCTGAGGGTGATCGACTTGGGCAAGTCGGCCAATAACTTTCAAAAAAGCAAAGCAAAGGGCAAAGAGCCCTTGACCCGATCATGATTGGATCCCTAGGAGGACCTTACCCCCATTTTGCTAGAAGACTTTGAAGATCCACGATCGTGAGGATCTCCTAGATCAAAAGCTGTAAGAAATAAACCGATGGATCGAAGAACTCCATTATGCTCCTCTCTCCCACATCAACAATATCTACGCTGATCCTCCTTTCTCCCAGCTAATCATGTAGGAACCAATCCCGCCAAACTTCAAGCTCCCACATTCGAGAGCTATAATGGGATTGCTGATCTGATCAATTATTTAGAGGCCTTTTGGATAATGATTCTACTCCATAACACATCCAACGTCATCCTATGCCAAGCTTTCTCCTCCACCTTGAAGGGAGTAGCCAGAAACTGGTACTTAGTCCCTAAGCCAAGTACTATCTTTTTCTTTGATCAAATGAGCCACTAATTTGTGGCTCACTTCAACAGCAACCGACGTCCCCGATGAGGCTTGGATTTTCTCATCCATATCAAATAGAAGGAAGGAGAGTCCATTCGGACCTATGTCAACCGCTTCAATGCTGCTGCTTTGGAGGTGCAGAACTTGGACCAATCTATCGCAATGGCCACACTAAAGGGCGGCCTCTAAAAGAATGATCTATTATTCTTCCTAGAGAAGAAGTATCCCAGGAATTTTGCTGAAATGCTGGCCTGAGCTGATGGTTATGCTGAAGAAGCCTTCAAGGCGAAAGATGAAGAAGCCATTAGAGAGTGGAAGATGGGTGATTCAAGCAAGCCCACAGTTGAAGAAAAGCTGAGCGAAGCTCGACCATGCTCTAGAACTTCTTTCGAGTGTAGATGAGTTTGAACTCCTCCTCGAGCTCATCGTCAGAGAAGCCCTGATCAAATGGCATGATGGAACTCTTTCCTAGAAGGTTTCATAACTATACTTTCCTCAGTGCTCCAAAAGTGCAGGTGCTGATGGAAATCAAGGAGCAACTGCTGAGGTTGGAGAGGATGCGCAAGCATCCTGGTAAGTGCAATCCCAACAAATACTGTCTTTACCATCGTGACCACGGTCATGATACTGAGGAGTGCATTCAGCTCTAAGATGAGATCGAGAAACTCATCAGGCAAGATAGGCTTGGCTAATTCCCACGACATTAGCCTGAAGGATAGGAAGATCGACCAAGGGTGCTACTGCAACCAAAGCCACTGAGGAGGGAGGAGCAACAAGGAGATTGGCCCCCACTTGGCATTATCAACATCATTTTTAGGGGACTTCAGCAGGAGGAGGTTGGCGGAACTGGGCAACTAGCAAAGAGATGGAGAACTAAGGAGCCCCTGACTTTCACTGAGGCTAATGCATGAAAAGTTCAGTTCTAGCATAATGACGTGATTGTAGTTGCTTTAAATATTGCAGACTATGATGTATGTTGTATTCTTATTGATAATGAAAGTTCTATCGATGTTTTATTTTCTGATGCTTTCTCCAAAATATCTATACCTAATAGCTGGCTTGGATCAATGAACTCCCCATTGGTAGGCTTCACTGGTAATGCAGTACCGATTGAAGGTGTAATAACTTTGGTTGTGGCTGCAGGACAATATCTGAGATAGTCCAAGGAATAGATGGACTTTCTGGTAGTAAAAAGCTTCATCGACTTACAATGCTATTCTCGATCGATCTGATCTAAATGCACTTCAGACAGTGGCGTCGACCTACTATTTAAAAATAAAGTTTCCAACAAGCTATGGGATCGAAGAAGTCAGAGGAGATCAAGCCCTGGCAAGACATTGCTATTCAATCACCTTACAGAGGGGTGAGCAGTCAGATCCTTGTCCGGTTGATGGGTTGGATATCTGCAATGATCTAACCAAACAGTAGGGTGAGCCCATGGAAGACCTTGTTTCTATCCCACTAAATGATGGAAATGTGGAGCACACGGTATAGATTGGGTCCAACCTGATGAAAGAGATATGAGAGCAGCTTGTCGAATTTCTGCAGAGGAACGTAGATATTTTTGCTTAGGTCCCTGATGATATGCCCAGTATAGATGCTGAAGTCATGGAACATCATCTGACTGTTGATCCCAAGCATCGATCGGTGATAGAGAAGATACGCAGCCATACCCTAGAGAGACAGAAAGTAATTGCAGAGAAAGTTGACAAGCTCCTTAAGGCTTGATTCATCCAAGAAGTCAACTATCCAAAAAGGATCTCCAATGTCGTGCTCGTCAAGAAGGCGAATGGCAAGTGGAGAATGTGCATAGGCTTCAGAAAGCTAAACAAAGCCTACCCGAAAGATAGCTACCCCCTACTCAGGATTGATCAATTGGTGGATGCGACCTCGGGCCATGAGCTCCTCACTTTTATGGATGCCTTTTTTGGCTATAACCAAATCCAGATGGTATCAGAAGATGAGGAGAAAATTGCTTTTATTACTAATCGTGGTCCTTACTGTTACAGGGTTATGCCTTTTGGAGTAAAAAATGCAGGAGCAACATACTAGTGCCTGAGCAATAAAATCTTCAAGAAGCAGATCGGCCGCAACATGAAGGTATACGTAGATAACATATTTGTCAAGAGCCGAGCTTCAATAAAGCACATTGCTGATCTTGAAGAGACATTCAACATCCTTAGGAGGTACAAGATGAAGCTGAACCCAACCAAGTGCACCTTCGACATGACTTCAGGAAAGTTTTTAGGATTCATGATGTCGAGGCATGAAATTGAAGCAAATTCGAAGAAGATTCGGGCCATTGAAGAGATGACTGCTCCAAAATCAATCAAAGAGGTTTTGTGCCTGGCTAAAAAGGTGGCAGCCTTCAACCGCTTCATCTCGAGGTCGGTCGAGCAATGCATGACCTTCTTTCAAATCTTAAAATAGTCGAAGAACTTCTGCTGGACCATTGAATGTCAACAAGCCTTTAAAGAGCTCAAGGACTACCTCTGCTCGCCTCCCCTCCTAGCAAAGCTCGAACCCAAAGATGGATTATTTTTTTACGTGGCGGTCTCCCTAGTGGCCCTCATGGCAGTTCTTGTCAAAGAAGAGGCAAAAGTACAGAGGCCAATCTACTACATAAGCTGAGTCTTGAGAGACGCCGAGATTAGGTATACTAAGTTAGAAAAACTAACTTTTGCCCTACTCGTTGCAGTCCGAAAACTTCGACCTTACTTCCAAGGGCACACCATAACCATCCTCACTGATAAGCCAATCAAAGCAGTTCTTCATTGAATGATGCCTCCAAAAGAATAGCAAAATGTGCAATAGAGCTCACCGAGTTCGACATTAACAACGAGCCTCAGCCATCGATCAAAGCCCAAATTCTGGTAGATTTGATAGTTGAATACACTATTCTGGATGAAGCCAAGCCTAAATAGAATGAGGTCGATATTTCCTAGTTACAACCAAGTTTCTCTAAAGAAAGAGCCAACCTTCCTAAAGACTTTTGGGCCCTATATGTAGATGGCTCATCCAATGCTTCTAGTGCAGGCGTAGGGCTGATCTTGGTTAGCCCAGAAGGAGTTATTGCTGAATATGCGCTGTGTTTTGAGTTTCCTATGATTAATAATGGGGCCAAATATGAATCTTTGTTGCATGATTAAGGATCATAAAAGAATTGAAAGCAGATTGACTCCAAGTCTATAGTGATTTCCAACTGGTGGTTGAACATGTTAATGGCAATTATGAGGCTCAAGAAGAAAGCATGATAAAATATCTTGAGAAAGTGAAGAGCTTGACTCCAACCTTCAATAGTTTTGACATCAAGCAGATTCCAAGAGTGAAAAACACTAGGACCGACCTCCTCTTAAAGTTGGCAACATTGGCCCCGACTGAGCTCCCAAGGAGGTCTTCTTCGAAGTCCTAAAACACCCGAGTCTAGAAGGATTGTAGTCTGTAATGTAGATCGACCATGAGCCATGTTGGATTGACCCATTGATTGCTTATCTCAAAGATGGAGCTCTTCCTTATGATCTGAAAGAAGTTCGAAAACTCAGAAATCAAGCCTTCTGGTATGTTCTGTATGAAGGCAAGTAGTATAAAAGGTCATACTCCTTACCACTCTTGTGATGTCTGAGACCTTCAAAAGCCGACTTTGCATTATGGGAGGTGCATGAAGGAATCTAGGAAAATCATGTAGGGGTCAGATCCTTATTGCACAGACTATTTTGGTAGGATTACTATTGACCGATCTTGTACCATAATTCTATAGAGTATGTCAAAAAATGTGAGTGCTGTCAGAGAAGTGCAAACATTCAAAGGCAGTCAGCTTCTGAACTTACACCCCTAAGCGCCCTATGGTCATTTGCTCAGTGGGAGATGGACATACTCGGATCTTTTTCCATGGCACCGGGACAGTGTAAGTTTTTCTTGGTGGCAATAGATTATTTCACAAAGTGGATTAAGGCTGAATCTCTAGCAAAAATCACTAAAGCAAAAGTGCAGAACTTCATTTGAAAGTCAATCGTTTGTAGATTTGGCTTGCCTCAAATCCTCATAATAGATAATGGGCGACAGTTTGTTGGAGCAAGATTTGTCAGATTCTATGAAGATTTGAACATCTTTCACCATTTTACATAAGTAGCCCATCCACAAGCAAATGGCGAAGCCAAAGTAACAAACAGAATCCTACTACAAGGCATCAAAGAGAGACTTGAAAGAGCAAAGGAGACTTGGGTGGATGAACTCTATCATGTACTCTGGACATATCGAACTATCCAAAGATTGCCAACTAGGAAGACCCCATTTGCCTTAGCTTTTGGAATAGAAGCAGTCATCCCAATAGAACTCAAACTCCCATTAGTACGAGTCATGGCATTCAATGAGCAGCATAACTCACAGGACCTCAGGGCTAACCTCGACTTATTGGAGGAAAAATGAAAAAAAACTCAAGTTCAGATGATGGCCTATAAGCAAAAAGTGAACTATTACTACAACTCTAAAGTCAAGGGCAAAACATTCAAAGTGGCATTCAATGAGCAGCATAACTCATAGGACCTCAGGACTAACCTTGACTTATTGGAGGAAAAATGGAAAAAAACTCAAGTTCGGATGGTGGCCTATAAGCAAAAAGTGAACCATTACTATAACTCTAAAGTCAAGGGCAAAATATTCGAAGTGGGGGACCTAGTGCTTCGACGAGCAGCTATTTCACAACCTCAAAATCAGAAAAAGCTTGCTCCAAATTGGAAAGGCACATATGAAGTAGAGGAGATCGTCCGGCTTGAAACTTATCATTTGAAGAAGCTTGGAGGAACAACACTCCCATGGCCTTGAAATTCAAAAAATTTAAGAATGTATACCAATAATTTGCCTTCAATAAAATTTTTCTATTTCAATATTATTATTTCTTGTTGTAAAAATCATATGATGATAGAAAATAACTCCCCAAAGTAATTAAAAGTAGCCCTAACATGAGCAAGCGAAGACCTTATTAACCTAAGATGACATGAAGGGAGAGGCCCTTTCAGCGGCCCTTATGTGCCCCTACAGCCTTGTTAGGAACAGGAGGAAAACCTCATCCTAACTTAAGCAAAGCGAAGACCTCGTTAACCTAAGATGAGATAAGGAGAGAAGCCCTTTCAACAGCCCTTATTTGCCCCTATAGTCCTATTAGGAATAGGAAGAGAACATCATCCTAACTTAGGTGAAGCAAAGATCTCGTTAACCAATGATGAGATGAGGGGAGAGGCCCTTTCAAGGGCCCTTATATGCCCCTACAGTCCTATTAGAAATAGGAGAAGAACCTCATCCTAACTTGAGCAAAGCGAAGACCTCGTTAACCTAAGATGAGATGAGGGGAGAGGCCCTATCAATTGCCCAATGATGCTCCTACTGCCATGATAGGAATAGGAGGAGAACCACATCTTAACGTGAGCAAGACGAAGACCTTCGGTTACTTAAGACAGAAGGAGAACCTCGTTATGATATAAACAAAGTCCTTTGATTACCTAAAGCAGGAGGAAGGACCTCATCTTGATGAAAGGATAAAGGAAAATCAATAAAATCGAACAAGAAAGGATAAACTCACCCCAGCGTAGGTAAAAAAAATCTCCGATTATAAAAAGATAGGAGAAAAACTACTCTTTCAATAATCCTTCCAACAAAAGTCAAAGCAAAAGAGAGAAATGGGAAAATCAACAGGCACTGAATCCAAACAAAACAAAAAGTTGATCGAAGAAGATATTCCTTCATTAAATCAAAAGTTCATTACAAAGTTATGGTTCACGAGACCATGTACAAAAAAAAAAATAAAAGAAAAGAAAAGATGACAAAGTCTTAAGGAGACCCGGAACCCTCAGACTTTGGGTTGTCGACCCCTACCATTACAAGAGACTGCTTCAGCCTAAGGATTTTGTCCTCAAGCTCCTTCTTCTTATATAGACCATCTATATACATCTTGTTGGCATGTAGGAATTTACCTTCGAACTCTCGCCGTTGCTTCCTCAAAACTTCAGACTCGGCCTCCGCATCCCTAACGGCTTGCTGCTTGTACGACAACTAGATCCTCAGCCATTAAACCTTGACCTTCTCCCTTCCTACTGCTTTTGAAAGCTTACCTAGAGTCCTCATTAGGGAGGCAACCTATTCTGGTCCACCGCTCATGCCGGATTGATGACTATCATCAAGTTATTTTTGGAGTCAAGTTACTTCGCTATTAGCAGCACAAAACCTTTGCTCAAGCTTGGATATCCTCTTAATCTAACCCAATCGGTAGGTATCATAAGTGAGCTTGACATCATGCAATTGCTTCTGGAGCACAGAGAACCTCTTCGACCAATCCCACTCATACCGAGCCTTGTCGGAAGACCACGGCGAGCTCCCCTCTAATAGATGGATTTTCTCCTTTGATGCCTTGAGATCGGCTTTAAGAAAGCTGATCTTCAACATTAGTGCCCAAAATTTATCGCTGGCATTTTTCTTGAACTTGATAATCTCCTTCTCGAAGCTATCCTTCTGAATGCTGAAGCTCAGAAAATCTTTCATGTGTAGCTTTCAAAGATGAGTGACCTCAATCATCACTTCTGAAGCATTCTTTCTGGATCTCCAAAGTTCGACTTCTGTCTTCTTCAACTTTTGCTTTAGGTGATGAATCTCCCTCTTTAAATTTTTGACTATGGGCTTCAGATGGATACCTTAGGATAATAGCTTGGCATCAATTGGAGAAAATGGATCCTAACTACGATCGCTGGAGGGGTTTTGAATAACATCCACCATGACACAAGTATAAGGAAAAGAAAGTTCATTTTCATTCCTCAAAATGTTTGATATACATTGAAAGAAAAAGAGAAGAAAAGTATAAATTTATAAATAGTCTTAGACCTCGATCGGTGCAGAGGCAAGCGAGGTCGATACATCCTTGGCGACGTCGGCCTCAAGAATAGACTCGGGGGCTTCAGCTGCAAGTTCGGGAGCACTCAAGGCAGGTTCCATGACAAGGGAAGCGGTGCTAGCATTGGAGGGACTGGCTTCCTCACTAGATTCATCTGTCAGAAGGTCGAGGTCCACTCTATGGAAGTTCATCATGACCCTCCTCATGCAGATCTTGAACCCTTCAAAGAAGGCTTCCTAGGCAAATGTGATCTTGATGTCCTCCATTGCTTTGGAGGACTTGAAGGCTTCGGCAGCCCTCTCCCTCTCGATGCCAATTTTCTCTTCAGCCTTCTTTCTTTTGTATTCAGAGAGGGCTAGGGCTGCCCTCAGCCTTGCGGAATTCTTCCTCTCTTTGCGACACCTCCCGAAGGCACTCAACCTCTGCAGCTTGAATTTTTGAGGCTACTTTCAAACGATCAACCTCGGCCCCCTTCAAATGGTCGACCTTAGCTCGAATCCTATTGACCTTTGCTTGAACCTCCTATAGGGCTTTAGAAGCCTCAACCTAGCAAAGATCAATGGCCTTCGAGTGGGCAAACAAGTAATGCCCCAGCTATAAGATAAGTAGAAATTAAGTCAGAACTTTAAAAGTACACCCTTCATTCAAACAAGTTTAGAAAAATGGGTTACCTCGAGATAGGTGGCAAAAGACTCATCGAATCGCTCGGTATCATCCATCCCAATCATTTTCTTGATAATGTGTAGGAGGATGCTACCCTTCATCAAGGATTGGATGATCTCCCGATCATCCGAAGAAGCTCACTTCTGATTGGAGCTTTTGCCACTCAAATTTTTGATCGTCCTTCTCATCTTTTTCCCAACAGCATCATTTTTCTTCATCTTCATCTCAACAACCTTGCATGCTCAGGAAGCAAGGTGGTGGTGTCCCCTCGGGGTGAGATCAGAGGTGGTGCGGCTGCATCAGACTCGGGGATGGGGACGGCATGGATTGACATGGTCAGGATTAGCTCATCAGTGCAAGCCTTCTTGGATATTTTTCCCGTAGAGCTATCCTTCCTCTTAAGGGACTTGAGCCCTTGGTCAGGCAGTTTTGCTCCTCAGGAGTCATCTCTATAGAAGAAAAATCAGAGTCAAAGAAGGAAAGGAGATCATGCATAGTTGGCAGGCTGCAAAGGACTACCTATCAGATTAAGAGGATTGAGATCAAAGTTGAATAAGGTCTGATCCTCCAGGAGCTTGGAGATCAGAGGACCTTGAAAGTTCTTCAGCTTGTTGACCGAACCCCGATCCTCTTTCTTAAGCCCAGGAGCTCAATGGACTAAGTCCCTTATTTTTCTCCAAGAAGTAAGTCCTAGTTCTAGGAAGGGATAGGAAACAAAAAAGAATTTCTTCTTCCAGTTGTGAATAGAAGAAGGGGCACCCTTGAGCAACCCCTTCTTGCCAAACTGGGAAGATACGTACTACCAGTCTTTGGCGGTCAGATGATGTTTGAAAGTGAAGAAATTGAATAGTCATGATGGATTCATAATGCATATTTGGTTGGAGTATCATAGGGCCTTGCTCCTCTACGCATCGAGTAGATAGATTCCATCTTGAATGCGATCCAGTTTCTACAATGAACATGCTATAGCCAACATACACCTAGGATTTCTATGGCTAGGAAATCGAGTTATGGATTAATCAAACTGTAACACCCTCAAGGTGAACTCCGATGCACCTCAAGTCAAAGAACAGACACACCACTACAGCATCGAGTCAGTATTGAGAGAAGGTAGACTTCCTAATGACTACTCGAGGTGGTCACCTCAGTGCCTCTTCTCTTAATGAGTACTGTATCTCGCTCTGGTGTTCCACACCTAAGACTCAAGCTCATCTACTAAAGAGAAGTGATTGTACACCACCTTCCAATCAATCACCATCCTCTGATGATCTATGATCGGAGAGATTTTATGAGTTAATAATGATTTATTCATGTCTTAAATTTTCAACTCTTGAAAATATAAATTCATTATTCATTACTTAAAGGATGTATCACAGACACTAAATATACATATGTGATAGAAAATAATCTATTTTATTAATTTTAGTCAAAAATTATAATTTTGCCCCAGAATGTATTACAAGTGTCAGCAATTCTGACTTCTAGGGCACATATATCTAACACTTTCAAACTTCTAAGTGGCCGA
>QRFJ01000019.1:64155-89817 GCA_006176705.1 Cocos nucifera
ATGTGCAGTCTAATCTATGTGATTAGTTCTTCTATCTTGAGCCTCGATCAGATTAAGGTTTAGGTGAACTAGTCAAACCTTAGTCTCTGTCATATGATGTAATCATTCAATTCAAGTCCAATGTGAAAACCTAAATAGAAACTCTTTCTATTATTTCACACTACCATGGCCATGGGTTTCTGGACTTGATTCTCATTATCATCATAGGGCTGCTCCTCTACCACCGAGGTAGATAGATTCCATCTTGATGCGATCCAGTTTCTACAATGAACATGCTATAGCCAACATACACCTTAGGATTTCATATGGCTAGGAGATCGAGTTATGGTATAGTCAAACTATAACACCCTCAAGGTGAACTGCCGATGCACCTCAGGTCAAAGAACCAGATACACCACTACAGCATCGAGTCAGTCATTGATGAGAAGGTAGACTTTCTAATGACTACTCGAGGTGGTCACGCTCAGTGCCCTCGTTCTTTAATGAGTACCTGTACTCTTGCTCTGATGTTTCCACACCGTAGACTCAAGACTCATCTACTAAAGAGAAGTGATTGTCCAACAACCTTCCAAATCAATCACCATCCTCGTGATGATCCTATGATCGAGAGTATTTTATGAGTTAATAATGATTTATTCATGTCTTAAATTTTCAACTCTTGAAAATATGAATTATCATTACCATTAACTCAAATGATGTATCACAGACACTAAATACACATATGTGATAGAAAATAATCCATTTTATTGATTTTAGTCAACATTATAATTTTGCCCCCAGAATTGTATTACAAGTGTCAGCCAATTCTGACTTCTAGGGCACATATATCTAACAATCTCCCACTTGTCCTAAAGCTAATTGGCTACAAGTCTATGTCCCATCTTCTCAAGGTGGGCTTCGATCTTCTGCTGGCCCAATGGCTTTGTAAGTTGGTCTACCACATTATCTATGGAGTCAACTCTCTTGACCTCGACGTAACCCTTCTCGAGGTAATCGCGGATGAGATGGTATCACCGCTCAATATGCTTGGATTTCTGATGAGACCTTGGCTCCTTAGCAAGGGCTATCATGCCATTGTTGTCGCAGTATAGAGGAATGGCATCTGATGGCATTACTCCAATTTCTGCAGCAAACTTCTTGTACGAGAATGCTTTCTTCACAGCCTCTGATGCAGCGATATATTCTGCTTCCATGGTGGAATTTGCTATCACAGTTTGCTTAAAACTCTTCCAGCTGACAGCACTACCGTTGCACACAAACAGACTCCCAAATGTCGACTTTCGATCATCTACATCGGACATGAAATTCGAGTCTGTGTATCCCTAGACAAGGAGTTCTCCATTACCAAAGACCAACATCATATCCTTAGTTCTTCTTAAGTACCTAAGGATACATTTCACAGAAGTTCAGTGTTTTTCACCAAGATTTGACTGATATCTACTTGTGACACTCACAGCATGGGCTATATCAGGTCGTGTACATAGCATGGCATACATGAGGCTCCCTATTGCAGAAGCATAAGGATCTTGCTCATGCATTCTATTTCCTCAGGTGTGCTAGGGCACATCTTCTTGGAAAGATGAATACCATGTCTGAAAGGTATTAATCCCCTCATAGAGTTTTCCATACTAAACCTCTTTAGTACTTCCTCTATGTACATCTTCTATGAAAGTCCTAGCATCCTATTCGGTCTATCCCTATAGACCTTAATTCCTAGAATAAAGGATGCTTACCTAGGTCTTTCATGGAGAATTCTTGGACAACCATAATTTGACTATCGTCATCATTAAAATATCATTCGCAATAAGGAGGATGTCATCCACGTACAATATGCAGAAATACAATAGTGCTCCACCGACCTTTTTGAAGACACACATGGTTCCATTTCATTTTGATGAAACCAAACGTTTTTGATCACATCATTGAATGAGGTGTTCCAACTCCGAGATGCTTGCTTAAGTCCATATATGGACCTTTGCAGTTGCAAACCTTACTGGTGATCAGATTACTTACACATGTGTGTAAACGTACGTCTCAAATGTAGATGTCTGGCTTCCATACGATATCTTCCTCAGATTCATTCTAGGGATGATCATATGTTTTCAACATCCTTTTCCAATATTTCAACTAGTTCAAAAAGTAGGCTGGCAATGGCAAGAATTAATGGATAGATTTAGCATAGCACTGGGGAAAAGGTTCCTTAGTCAATGCCTTCGACATTGACTATTAAACCTTTTGCCGACTAGTCTAGCTTGAATGTCTCCACATTTCCACCTGTCACCAATCTTTCTCTGAAGATCCATTTACACCAATAGGTTCTATACCTTCTGGTGGATCTACAAAGGTCCCAGAACTTGGTTTAGTTCATCGAGTCCAATTTCTGACTGCATTGGCTCTAACCATTTCTCGCAGAGTCGATATCTGATATCGTCTCGTTGTAGGTTTTGGGATGATCAACCATGAGCACCATTACCTGATGAGGAACATTTTCTTTACTTTTCTCAAAATAATACCTAAGTATCTTTTAGGAAATAGGAAACTCTTTCCACTCTACGAGGTGTGAGGAGGTAGTTGTTCTTATTGGTCAAACCTGATTTTGGTTCTAATGGTCCTTTAGCTCATGTTATTGTGAGACTTTCTCATTCAAGCTTAATCTGCTTTCTAATGCGCTACTCTGAATAAACTATTTTTTAAGAAAAATAGGCATCGTCGACTCACAATCACATTATGATACTTTCGAAGAATATAGAAATAGTATCCTAATGACTCTTTAGGATATCCTAGAATCGGCTCTGAAAGACCTAACTGCTAACTTGTCCGCTTGTTGTCTTATTGACATGAGCGACAACCCCAAACTGAGATGACTCAGACTTAGTTTCTTACTGGCCATGATTTCACTCAGTCATAGTAGAATGAATTTTAGAGAGACCCTATTCAGTACAGATAAATTGAAGTAACAATGAGTATCCTCAAAGAAAATCAGAAGGTTTGTGAAGCTCATATGGATCGTACATATCCAAATAGTAGTCTAATTTCTTCAGTTCTATAAACCCGTTTAAGTTGAGGTATTCCTGGTGGACTCATTGAGAGAACTAAGCCATTATCCTTGAGAAATCTAGGAATTCTCAGCTAAGGTATTTCACTTCCTCGAATCTGATCGCAAGAATCTTAATGGGTTTTCAGTTATTTCCTACTTTGCATGCTTGAAATTCTTCGAACTTTTAAAAGCTCTAACCCCTGTGTCTCATAAGATACACATACCCATACCTAGATAGATCCACGGTAAAGTAAATAGTATGACAAATTACCTTTAGCTAGGCATATCAAATGGCGCGCACACATCAGATGTACTAAGCAAGAGATCTGTGGCCCTCTCCCCATTACGAAAAAGGGAGTTTGGTCATTTTGCTGGAGACAAGATTCACAAGTTTGGATATGACTCAGAAGTCAATGACTCAATAGCCTATTTTTTCCATATTGTTGATCCAATCTTCTATTATATGACCTAATCTAGGTGCGATAGAATCTGTGTCATTGGGACTATCCCTACGGTCATTTGGCATCACGTAGTTTGGCTCATATTAGAACAGGTTCTTCAATATTGTAGCGGATCACAAGACCGTTAATAAAAAATCATTGCAATTTTCTTATCAAACAGAAATGTATAATGGTCCTTAAAGAAGGTAGTCACATAGCCTCTAGTACTAAGCCATGAAATAGAAATCAAACATTTCTGGCTAGCTGCAGGTCATATAATAATAGTCTTCAAACTAATTAAACCAGATGGTAATCGAAGAGGGTATGTTCACCGCCACTCAGCGAGCACTCCTTGCCGAATTTATGCGAGTGCGTAGGAATCATGTCTCCATCCTCAGCCTCCTGCTATCCTCAAGATCCTGCATGGAAGTGCACAGATAAAGTTACTAGAATAGACTCGAGAAGAGGTTCGCATTCAGCTCTGATGGATTGTCACCATATACTGCTAGGTATCATTGGTGGATTTTGGGAGCAATTAGAATGATTTAGATGATCGATCATTCTAGCTGTTCGAATCAGAAGAGTTTTGATCCATCGAAAGGAGTTTCGATGATGTCGATGATAGAGATCATGACATATCCCATTATTATACAGAACTAAACCTAATTGGATCACACAAACATGAATTTGAATCTGGTGATCATCAATTGAACTAATCCAATTCAATTGATTTGAATGAGATTCAATAAGGTACAAGAAAATCATGCTAGCACTCGATTGGATCAAACGTTCTTCTTTTACTATCATAAATAGTTATCTTGACTGAGCCAAAGGAGTTTTGCTCAATCAGAGGCCTTCACTTTGTCTGACTGGAGCTTGTTCAGGTTAGAAAATGGTTGTTTTATTTTGTAAGACAATACCTGCCATTTTTGGTCACTTGCCATTTCTCGTCCTTTGACTTTGGTCAAAAGTTGACCTTTGGTTGTTTTATTTTGTAAGACAATACCTGCCATTTTTGGTCACCTGCCATTTCTCGTCCTTTGACTTTGGTCAAAAGTTGACCTTTGATTGATCAAATATTGATCATTGATATTTTGACTTCTATCCATGTGTCATGCACCTATTGGAGAGCTGGTGGGGGTCTGTCCCCCTGCCAGAACCTAGCAAGGAGGAGGGCGCACGCCACCCTTGGCGTGTGCCCAAGTTGGAGGCGCCCAAGAGTCCCTGTTGGATAGGGACTCCATCTCCCTTTTAGATTTCGATTAGACTTCTCCTAAGAACCAAGTTTGTCTGGTCATAAGCACCATCTAAGGAGAAATCCAAGGGACTCTATTCCCACCAATCAAATTTAGATCTAATTTCACACAAGGTTGTGATTGGTTGGAAAGAAGAGGAGTTGGATCACGCATAGTCTATAAATAAGACCCTACGCTCAACTCAAGGAGCATCTGAAATTAAATTGAAATTCCCATGCCCCAAGGCTGCCTCTCCTCTCCTCCTCCATGCCAAGTCCACCTTCTCCCTCTCCTCTCCATGCCTAAAGGAGTTTGGGATCTTAGTTGGTGCAATCCAGATGAGAGAAAGACGACAGAAAGCTAGAAGGCTGCACTGCTGCAAAGGACAACTGCTGATCTTTAAAAGGTATTTTGAAGATCCTCCAGATCTAATATTTAGAGATATGATAAAGAAGAAGAGGATCTCTAGATCCAGCCTGAGTGGATACCGGTAGAGGTCAGGCACTTACGTAGCTAGATCCAGAACCTTCCACTACATACAGGATCATTAATGGGTAATAGGATTACCCTACATCAAGGTAAATTAAATTAAATTAAATTTATTTTGATTTTATTTTTAGAATAATAAGGATCAGATCTAAAACATTCCAAATCTGATTAGGATCAAAGAAAAAATTTTTTGAAATATATCTCTTGATCCAATCAGATCTGAATGAACCTGATCCGAAAAATCAGAATTTTTTCTTCAATAGAAAGAAGTTCGGCCGTTGGAGGAGTTTGATTGTTTGAAGGAGTTCGGTTGGGGTTCGACTGCTGGAGGAAGTCCGAGAGGGGTTCGGCTACTAGAGGAGTTTGACTAGAGTTCGACCGCTAGAGGAAGAATTTTTTATCGAAGTTCTTCCATGATTACCAATTGCATTAGGCTAAGCATCAGACTGAACTTTGGTGGGAGCGGGGTTTATTCCCAATAAATACATATGTAGAATGGGTATCCAAAAAATACAACCAACCATGACTTAATCATCACATATAAACAACCAAAAGATACAAGTCCCTAAACCAACACAAGGATGAATAAACTAGATCTAGTAGAGGTCATGGCTGGATGCATCAGAATCAGATGAGGAGTCTAAAATGTGATAAGGAGTATTAGGATCAAAGCCAGGAGCATGTCCTCAACCACGACTATGTCTGCCATGGTCACGAGTAGAGGTGCGAGCATGAGCAACTAGATGAGGTGGCCCAGGAGCCTAGAAAGAAATAGGATGGGTGAGAAGAGCAATCTTAATGGTGTCCAAGTGTCCTAAAGCTCTTGACATGGACTACGTAAGGGAGCTGATCTAAGTGAAAACAGTCTCACTAGAATCCCTGAACTCTCTCCTCAGAAAATGAAATCCACCCTTAAGAACACCATGAAGTCTAGCTGCCTCTGCAAAAAGGTTTGATATCTCTGTGATATCTGCTTGAGGCTGGAGATGGACCAAATTTAATACTTGCCTCTGAAGATCCAAGATCCTGCCAGTCAATCTCAAAACACATCCCTCATGCTTCTTAATCCATGCAGACTAAGCAGAAAGCATCTAAAAACTAGTAGACATGTGAGGAATCAAAGTTTGATCAGATGGTGGGACAAAATGATAACTCTCCCCCTAAGAAGAACTGGCCATCTATCGAGATAGAAGATCTGCCATCTGCTGAGATAAGATGTCGGCAATCGACAAAAACATCCGATTGGCAATCATCTTGAGCTGGTCATTAGAAAAACTGGCAACTGAGTCTCTACTCCCTGACGGTGGTACTGGTGCATCCCTCCTCACAGACTCTGAGGGACCAGCGTCATGATAAGATATGAATAGAATGTCGGGAGATGCTCTATGATCATGAGGAGATGAAGATGGTCCCTCCTCCTTTACTCTCTCCTCCTCCTCCTCAACACATTTCGACCAACCGCCATCAGTGTTAGAAAAACCAATGCAATGTAGTGTGTGGCGGCTGATGGTATCTGTATATGATAATTTGGTGATAGCTCTCCCTTAAAACAGACTCCGAACCTCCTAAAGACTAAGGTAAGGGCCATACCATAAGGCAAGTGAGTCTTTGATCTATTTAGTGTCTCCCCCATGGCCTCAGTCATCAAAATAGGAAGGTTTAAGGGGGCCTTAATGATAACATGGTACATAATGTATATGTCCCTAGATAAAAGATCATGCCTACCACTCTTAGGGACAAATAATTTAGTCACCATGTGATGCAACAATCTTATTTCCACTGAAAGTATTTTTGCTTCCAATTTATTCAAATTTTTTTCAAATTCCCTTACCAAAATAGCTCTCAGTCCCTCTTCTTTATGAGTAAGTTTCATTCTTTGCATCCCTCACAAGGTAAATGTAAAATTTCTCCTAAGTGGACTGGATCAAGTATAATCTCAATACCCTTAACAAAAGATTTTACTATTCCATTTGAGTAACTTAGATTTAGGTAAAATTTTCTAACCAAATTAACATAAGTAGCTTCCTTCAACTTACAGTAAAAGTCCCATCCTTGACTCTTAATTTTTGAAATAATAGAAAATCCTTCTTTCTCAAAGAATCCTTCTTTCTCAAAGAATCCAAAATGAATATTCTTTCCTGGTTCAACTCTTGAATCAAAAAAGGGGACCTTACTTGGAGTGAGAGAGGATGTTGAGAAAGTTAGAGCAGTACCAAGAGCAGGGGTAGGAGTAGTGGAGGGCTCGGTTGCTGTTCTCTTTCGACGAGCATCTTTCTTTAGGCTGCGGATGGACTTCCCCCTCTATGACAACTTCATCTTGGGCCATTGAGAGCAAAGGGACCTTGAATCCCACTAGAGAGTCTCAAGGAGAAGTGGAATGGAGAAGATTTGAGATAGAGAGGAAGGATTTTAAGGGTAGTAGCCGATGGTGGGTTTTGGGGCAAGGGTTCGCTTGGAACCATGAATCCATCCAAAATGGGAGAAAATGGAGAGGGATTTTGGGTCCTTCTGGGGCGATTTGGAGGGGGGAACTAGAGAAATGGTGATTTTTTGCGGGTTTTTGCTGATTTAGGGGAGGAATAGATGTGGGTTTTTGGATGGTTGAACGATGGAATAGGGGAAGGAGATGAAGAGGGGTCGGCCTATTTGGCTGAAAATTTCCAAATAAAAGGCCCGATTTGTTTTCTTAAAAAAAGACTAAACTGCCCTAGGGTTGCCCCCTAAGTCAACCCATGGCACAGAAAGTTCAAAAAAAGATGAAAATATTCTAGAGAAATGTAAAACTTCAAGGATGGAACTTCATTCAGGGGCTTGATCAAAAGAAGTATAAATTTTAAAGGTTGAAAGATTAGAACAAAGCACAAGATTTATTTCAAGATGATTTTGATAGAAATGAACTTGGAATCATAAAAATGTTTAGGCTAAAGGATCAAGAATTCCTAATTCTCTCCTAATTTCATAAAATCTATCCTCACTTAAGGCCTTTGTAAATATGTCAACCAATTATTTTTTAGTACAAATATAATCAAGAAATTATCATTATTTTGGACATGTTCTCTTATAAAATGATGCCTAATTTCAATGTATTTTGATCTAAAGTTTTGAATTAGATTTTTAGTTAAATAAACATACTAGTATTATTACATCTTATGAAAGTTTTGTTAAGTTTGATGCCAAAGTCCTCAAGTTGTTGCTTAATCTATAAGATTTGTGCACAGCAACTTCCAGCTGCCATGTATTCAACCTCGACCATAGATAGTGCTATCAAATTTTGTTTCTTGCTAATTCAAGAGATTAAGTTAGCTCCTAGAAATTGGCAAGTTCCACTAGTGCTTTTTTTATCTAATTTACATCCAGCAAAGTCTGCATCTAAATATCCTATTAGGTCAATTGATGAATTTTTTGAATACCATAACTCTAAGATTTGAGTTTCTTTTAAGTATTTAAGTATTCTTTTAACAGTATTTAAATATGATTCTTTTGGATTAGATTGAAAACAAGCACATAAACATACACTAAACATGATATCTAATCTACTAGTAGTTAAATACAATAAAGAACCAATCATGCCTCTTAAAGTTTCTGATCAATACTTTTACCTCCTTCATCCTTGTCAAGCTTACATGATGGGCTCATGAGGATACCAATGGCTTTGGACCTCTCCATCCCAAATCTTTTGAGTTGCTCTCTTGTATACTTGCTTTGGATGATGAAGATTCCTTTATTTGCTTGATTTGAAGTTCGAGGAAGAACATTAGTTCATCCATCATGCTCATCTCAAACTTCCCCTGCATGAGCTTAGTAAAATTTTGAGAAAGAGTTTTATTAGTAGATCTAAATATAATATCATCAACATTTATTTGTATAACTAAGATATCATCATTATTGGTGTAGAAAACTGTTGACGTCAGAATTGGCTGGAGTTGGAGAAGACGAGGCCACCGTCGGCACCTGTAAGATAAATCCTAGACCGAAGGTGGGATGGCCCCGGTAGGACCCTCCAACGGTCAAGTCAGTTCTCTATCCACAGAAATTGAGCACTCAGAGTGATTTTTAGTAGAGTTTGGAGCTTAGAGAGAAAATATATCTAAAGGATCTCTTATATAGATGGAGCCTGTAACAAACTAATGGTGACAGCCGTAACCGCCTAGTAGTAGACCGTTCGGAGCCACATGGGATTTGTTACGGAGGATGGTATCCATTGTCGTGATATGCCAATCCATTGAGACTTGATAGTTGAAGTTTGGAGGAGGTAGTTGCTAGCGGTGAAGAGCTTTGAGTTTCACCAATCCTAGAGGAGTTCGAGCTCTTTCAAGGTTGTATGTGTGTAAGTGAGTTCATGTTGTATGGATAGCTAGATTTGTGTAGGCGTGTAGGCCTTTCTAGGTGATTGCAGTGAATTTGGCCAGAAGGGATTTGGAAGCCCTATGACTAGAGAAATTCTGAAGGGAGTCCGCTGGAGGAATTCGAGAGTAGTTCTACTGGAAGAAGAAGTCTGAATGAAGGAGCAGAAATCCAGAAATAATTTTGTTGGAGAAATCCAAAATTAGATCTACTGGAGGAGCAAATATATAACAACGAGTCTCCTCTCTGCTAATACATGAAGTTTGGATGAATGAGGGTTGATGGAAAGAAAATTGTCTAGTGTCCGAAAAAAGTTTGACTGGAAGGAGGTCAGCTGGAGAATTTTGCCTGGAAGGAGCAGAAAGGGATCTGCTCGGAGAGAACTTGCTTATTTATTTCTTTGAAGCTCAGTTACTTTTGAGGCCGTCTGGAGGCTGATATGAAAGAGTCGAGGTCCTTTAGCCTGTGTGTTTAAAGTTCTCAATGCAAGAATCCCGAGGTCTACCATCCTTAGTATATTGTAGGAGTTCATCTGGAGAGTTCTGTTGATTCGGCATTGGTCCAATATGGAATAGCTTGGATGATTTTTTATTGGAAAAAGAATCAAAGAGTGCCGAGGTCAGCCAAACCAAGCCATAATTAAACCTGTTACTCAGTTGCCTAGGGGCTGTTATCGCTATTCAAGTTTGTCTGAGTGAAATCTATAATGCCCCATAGGTTCTGGGAACATCCTATGGGGCTAGAAATCTGAACGAAGAAGATCGGCTAATAGATTCAGGTTGGAGGTCTGCAGTCTCGGCGCCCGAGTATAAACTCTTCACTAGCCAGAGTTCGGCGTGGCTACCCTCATCGGATGGAGTTTCTTCAAGGCTAGATATCCTGTCGAACTTCGACAGGAGAGGGTTCACACCGAACACAAGTCCCCCTACTTCTGAGTTCAAAATTTGAATGAATGGAGTAAAGAAATATGAGTGCCGAAGTCTTTTTTTTTTTCTTTTCGCACCAATAGAGCAACTGATCCCGACTCTTTCTGTGTGGGTGCCAAAACTTCTTAAATACAAGGTGACCTGAAAAGATAAATTTCCAAAATTCTCGCTGAAGTGCTGCTCAACGTATGATGCAATAATGGTTCTGCCCATTGCCTGTCTACCACGATGATGAGTGGTGCCTATGTCAACCTAAGGTTGCTCAGCGGAGATCCACAATCATAACTATCTCAAATCCCAATGGCTATTTAAGCTCTTCTTCTTCAACAGGAGCTTCATTTCGTCTGGATCTCCTTCTCCTTCCTTCTGACTTCCTTCTCTTTTCTTGCTCCAGGGCACCAAGATCTTCTGTCGACTCCTTCGATTTTTGAGGGTTCTCTCCTTCATTTTCCATCAAGCCTACCATCTTTCCATTCTTTCCAGTCGATTTAGATCAGTTTTTGAATCTTTCTCTTTGATTTTCTATGTCTTTTGGCATTTCTACATGCTTTGTTTCCTCGAGAAAGTCTTAGATTTTATTTTTTTTGATTTTTTTAAAGATTTCTCCATTTTAGTTTGATCCTCATGTCCTCTAAAGAGTCCTGATCGATCGGTTTTAGAAATTTGGCTCATTTAGCTTTAGTGGACCTTCCTCATAAGTACGCTGAGCTTGTAGGAGTACCTCGGCCATCCTTCGCCCCCAATACCATTTCATGTAAACTTCGGCCTGAAGACCATTCATTGATTAGGATCTAGTTCGAAATTCCTTTCGATTGCGAACTTGAACTCCCTGGCCCTAGTGATCAAGCCAGCTCTCCTCCTTTCGATCGAACTTGCTTGTATGTTGAAACCCTCCGGACAGGATTTTGGCTGTCGATACCTTCTTTTGTAACTGACTTATTCAAGTTTTTAAACATTTTCTTCACCACCATGATGCCAAACTCTTTTAGATTTATCATAGAATTTCTCTCCTTATGCATTATGCCTGACTGATAGGATTTCTCTATGCATTATGGGAAGACACATACCACTATGTAGGATTTCTTTGCCACCAGAATCCATCGGCCGATCTTCTTCGTTCAGATTTCTAGCTCCATCGGATATTCCCAGAACCTATGTGGCATTCTAGATTTCACTCAGATGAACTTGAATAGTGATGACAGCCCCCAGGCAGCTGAGTAACAGGTCTAATTATGGCTTGGTTTGGCCGACCTCGGCACTCTTTAATTTTTTTCCTAATAAAAAATCATCCAAGCTATTCGATATTGGACCAATGCCGAATCAATAGAACTCCTCTCCATACGAACTCCTACAATATACTAAGAGTGGCAAACGTCGGGATTCCTACATTAAGAACTTTGAACACACAGGCTAAAGGACCTCGTCTCTTTCATATCAGCCTCCAGATGGCCTCGAAAGTAGCCGAGCTTCAAAGAAATAAATAAGCAGGTTCTCTTCGAGCAGATCCCCTTCTGCTCCTTTCAGGCAAGATTCTCCAACCGACCTCCTTCCAGTCAAACTTCTTTTGGACACCAGATCATTTTCTTTCCATCAACCCCTGTCCATCCAAACTTCTTGTATTAGCAGAGAGGGGACTCATTATTATATATTTGCTCCTCCAGTAGATCTCGTTTTGGATTTCTCTTATAGAATTATTTTTGGATTTCTGCTCCTTTAGTTGGACTTCATCTTCTAGCAGAACTACTCTTGAATTCCTCCAGCGGACTCTCTTCAGAATTTCTCTAGTCCTAGGGCTTCCGAATTTCTTCTAGCCAAACTCACTGTAGTCACCTAGAAAGACCTTCACGCCTATGCAAATCCAGCTATCCATACAACATGAACTCACTTACACACATACGACCCTAAAAGAGCCCAAACTACTTTGAGATTGGTGAAACTTAAAGCTCTTCACTGCTAGCAGCTACCTCCTCCGAACTTCAACTATCAAGTCCCAATGGATTGGCACATCATGACAACGGACACCATCCTCCATAACAAATACCACATGTCTCCGAATGGCCCACTACTAGGTGGTTACGACTATCACCATCAGTTTGTTACCGACTCCATCTATATAAGAGATCCTCTAGATATATTTTCTCTATAAGCTCCAAACTCTGCTCAAAATCTCTCTGAGTGCTCCATTTCTATGGATAGAGAGTTGACTTGACCGTCAGAGGATCCTGCTAGAGCCACCCCACCTCCAGTCTAGGACTTGTCTTGCAGGTGCCGACGGCGGCCTCATCTTCTCCAACTCCAACCAATTCTGACGTCAACAGTTTTCTACACCAACAATGATGATATCTTAGTTATATAAATAAATGTTTATGATATTATTGGATCTACTAATGAAACTCTTTGTCAAGATTTTGCTAAGCTCATGCAGAGGGAGCTCGAGACGAGCATGATGGGTGAACTAATATTCTTCCTCAGACTTCAAATCAAGCAAACAAAGGAATCTCCATCATCCAAAGCAAGTATACAAGAGAGCTACTCAAAATATTTGGGATGGAGAGCTCCAAAGTCACTGGTACCCTCATGAGCTCATCATGTAAGCTTGACAAGGATGAAGGAGGTAAAAGTATTGATAAAAAACTTTAAGAGACATGATTAGTTCTTTATTGTATTTAACTGGTAGTAGATTAGATATCATGTTTAGTGTATGTTTATGTATTTATTTTCAATCTAATCCAAAAGATTCATATTTAAATGCTGTTAAAAGAATACTTAAATACTTAAAAGAAACTCAAATCTTCGGGTTATGGTATTCAAAAAATTCATCAATTGACCTAATAGGGTATTCAGATACAAACTTTGTCAAATGTAAATTAGATAGAAAAAACACTAGTGATACTTGCCAATTTGTAAGAGCTAACTTAATCTCTTGATTTAGGATGAAGCAAAATTTGAGAGCACTGTCTATGGTCGAGGCCGAATACATTGCAGTTGGAAGTTGCTATATACAAATCTTATAGATTAAGCAATAATTTGAGGACTTTGGCATCAAACTTAACAAAACTTCCATAAGATGTGATAATATTAGTATCGTTAATTTAACTAAAAATCTAATTCAAAACTCTAGGTCAAAACATATTGAAATTCGGCATCATTTTATAAGAGAACATGTCCAAAAATAATGATAATTTCTTGATTATATTTGTACTAAAAAATAATTGGTTGACATATTTACAAAGGCCTTAAGTGAGGATAGATTTTATAAAATTAGGAGAGAATTAGGAATTCTTGATCCTTTAGCCTAAACATTTTTATGATTTCAAGTTCATTTCTATCAAAATCATCTTGAAATAAATCTTGAGCTTTGTTCTAATCTTTCAACCTTTAAAAAGCTCAAATTTATACTTCTTTTGATCAAGTTCATGAATGAAGTTCTATCCTTGAAGTTTCATATTTTTCTAGAATTTTTTCATCTTTTTTTGAACTTTCTATGCCATGGGTCGACTTAGGGGGCAACCCTAGGCCAGTTTAGTCTTTTTTTAAGAAAACCCATTGGGCCTTTTATTTGGAAATTTTCAGCCAAACAGGCCAACCCCTCTTCGTCTCCTTTCCCTGTTCCATCATTCAACCATCCAAAAACCCACATCTATTCCTCCCCTAAATCAGCTAAAACCCATAAAAAATCACCATTTCTCCAGTTCACCCATCCAAATTGCCCCATAAGGACCTAAAAGCCCTCTCCATTTTCTCCCATTTTGGATGGATTCAAGGTTCCAAGCGAACCCTTGCCCCAAAACCCACCATCGGCTACTACCCTTAAAATCCTTCCTCTTTGTCTCAAATCTTCTCCATTCCACTTCTCCTTGAGATTCTCTAGTGGGATTCAGGGTCCCTTTGCTTTCAATGGTGCCCAAGATGAAGTTGTCATAGAGGAGGAAGTCCATCCACGGCTTAGAGAAAGATGCTCACCAAAAGAGAACGACAGTCGAGTCCTCTATTGCTCCTACCCCTGCTCCCGATAATGCTCTAGCTTCCTCAACATCCTCTCTCACTCCAAGTATGGTCCCCCTTTTCGATTGAAGAGTTGAACCAGGGAAGAATATTCACTTTGGATTCTTTGAGAAAGAAGGATTTTCTATTATTTCAAAAATTAAGAGTCGAGGATGGGATTTTTACTGTAAGTCGAACGAAGCTACTTATGTTAATTTGGTCAGAAAATTTTACCTAAATCTAAGTTACTCAAATAGAATAGTAAAATCTTTAGTTAAGGGTATTGAGATTATACTTGATCCAGTCCACTTAGGAGAAATTTTACATTTACCTTGTGAGGGATACAAAGAATGAAACTGACTCATAAAGAAGAGGGACTGAGAGCTATTTTGGTAAGAAAATTTGAAGAAAATTTGAATAAATTGGAAGCAAAAATACTTTTAGTGGAAATAAGATTGTTGCATCACATGGTGATCAAATTATTTGTTCCTAGGAGTGGTAGGCATGATCTTTTATCTAGGGACATATGCATTATGTACCATGTGATCACTAAGACCCCCTTAAACCTTCCTACTTTGATGACTGAGGCCATGAGGGAGACACTGAATAGATCAAAGACTCACTTGCCTTATGGTATGGCCCTTACCTTAGTCTTTAGGAGGTTTGGAGTCTATTTTAAGGGGGAGATGTCACCAAATTATCATATACGAATACCATCAACTGCCACACACTACATTGCATTGGTTTTTCTAACACTAATGGTGGTTGGTTGAAAGGTGTTGAGGAGGAGGAGAGAGTAGAGGAGGAGGGACCATCTTCACCTCCTCGTGATCATAGAGCATCTCCTGACATTCAGTTTATGTCTGATCATGAGGCTGGTCTCTCAGAGTCTGTGAGGAGGGATGCACCAGTACCACCATCAGGGAGTAGAGACTCAGTTGCCAATTTTTCTGATGACCAGCTCAAGATGATTCCCAATCGGATGTTTCAGTCGATTGCCAACATCTTATCTTAGTGGATGGTAGATCTTCTATCTCGGTAGATGGCCAGTTCTTCTTAGGGGGAGAGTTATCATTTTGTCCCACCATCTGATCAAACTTTGATTCCTCACATCTCTACTATTTTCTAGATGCTTTCTACTCAGTCTGCATGGATTGAGGACCATGAAGGATGTGTTTTGAGATTGACTGGCAGGATCCTAGATCTTCAAAGGCAAGTATTAAATTTGGCCCATCTACAGCCTCAAGCAGATATCACAGAGATATCAAACCTTTCTACAGAGGCAGCTAGACTTCGTAGTGTTCTTAAGGGTGGCTTTCATTTTCTAAGGAGAGAGTTCAGGGATTCTAGTGTGACTACTTTCACTTAGATCGGCTCCCTTATGCAGTCCATGTCGAGAGCTTTAGGACACTTGGACACCATTAAGATTGCTCTTCTCACCCAGCCTATTTCTTCCCAGGCTCCTAGGCCATCTCATCTAGTTGCTCGTGCCCACACCTCTACTCGTGACCATGGCAGGCATAGTTGTGGTCGAGGACGTGCTCCTGGCTTTGATCCTGATACTCCTCATCACATTTTAGACTCCTCATCTAATTCCGATGCATCCAGCCATGACCTCTACTAGATCTAGTTTATTCATCCTTATGTTAGTTTAGGGACTTGTATCTTTTGGTTGTTTATATGTGATGATTAAGTCATGGTTGGTTGTATTTTTTGGATACCCATGACTTCTACATATGTATTTATTGGGGATAAACCCCGCTCCCATTGAAGTCTAGTCGATGCTTAGCCTAATGCAACTAGTAATCATAAAAAAGCTACGATCGAGAATTCTCTCTCCAGTGATCGAACCCGAGTCGAACTTCTTTAGCAGTCGAACTCCTCCAATGGCCGAACCCCTCTCGATCTCCCTTCAGTGATCAAACCTCAGTCGAACTCCTTCAAATAGCTAAACTCCTCCAGCGGTCGAATCCCTTTCAAACTCCTATGGTGGCAAAACTCCATCCAGACTTCTCCATTAGCTGGACTCCTTCTGAACTTCTCCATCAGTTGAATTCCTTCCAAACTTCTCCTTCGATCAGAGTTCTCCATCAGTTGGACTCCTTTTGGACTTCTCCTCCAATCGGATTCCTCTAGGAGCCGAACTTCTTTCGAACTTCTCCTTCAATTGGACTTCTCTAGGAGCTGAACTTCTTTCAGACTGCTCCTTCAATCAAATTTTTCTAGGAGCTGAATTCCTTTCGAACTTCTCCTTCAGTCGGATTATTCCAGGAGCCAAACTTCTTTTGGACTGCTTCTTCAATCAAATTCCTCTAGGAGCTGATTTTCTTTTGGACTTCTCCTTCAGTTGGATTCTCCTTCCGAACTTCCTCTTTAATTGAATTCCTCTAGGAGCCGAACTTCTTTCGAACTTCTCCTTCAATCAGATTTCTTCAGAAGTCGAACTCCTTTCAAACTTCTCCTTCAGTCGGATTCCTCTAGGAGCTAAACTTCTTTTGGACTTCTCCTTTAGTCAGATTCCTCCAATAGATTATTTTCAAATTTCAGCTAGCATTCCTTCCGGATGATCCCCTCTAGCTGTATTTTCTTTAGGACTCCAAACTCCTTTGGAATTGATATATGTCAAAGTTCTTCACCAATCAATACCTTCTTCCTCTGAACTTCGACTATTAAATCTCGATGAATGGGCACATCATGATAGGAGACACCTCTCTCTCCATAGCAAACCCCATGCAGCCCCGAGTGGCCTACTACCGAACGGTTATGGATATCACTATCAGTCTACTATAGGTGATACCTCTCTCTGTCCATAACAAATCCCACTCGACCTCGAGCGGCCCACTATCGGACGGTTATTGCTGTCACTATCAGTCTGCTACAGGCTCCATCTATAAGTAGAGACCCTTCAGATATATTTTTTTTAAGCTTTCTTTTCTTTCCCAAAAACTCTACTAAGTTCTTTACTGAGTACTCCATTTCTGTTGGCCAGAGAAGCTGACTTGATCATTGGAGGGTCCTGTCGAAGCCACCACCATCGACTCCGGATGAAACTTTATTTTGCAGATCACCGACAGCGACCTCTTCTTCCTCAACTCCAGCTCAATCTATCGTTGATCAGATTCTGCACCAACAGAATTGGTGCTATTGGAAAGACCTCTATTTTCAAGATACCCTTGTTCTAAAAGGAGTGCTCAATCGATCCTGTGGATCTTCTACTTCAAAGTTCATCTCCATCCTCTCTCTCAATCCCAAGAAATGCCTTTGAAGAAGATGACTATCCAAAGATCTACCACTTCTACCATCAGATTTGAGCTAGATCCATCCATTTCTATCCCATCATCGGTGCTTCAACCTCCTCCTTTACCGACAGCCATAGTAGATCCAGAATAGTTTAACCTACTGATGCAGCAGGTTTAGTGCCTTGTCGAAATGGTGCAGACCATGCGGCAACCTCCGATGGTGGTTCCATCAAAAAACCCGCCATCGGGATGTCAGGAGCCGACCCCAAGGAGAAGTATTTGGACTAGCATACCTGTCGCCCCTGGGAAGGAAAAATAGTGAGCACAGGATCCTTATTCGGATCATGATTCTTCTTCAAAAGAGATCTTCCACATCTACAGTCAGAAGCCTTCCAAAATCTGTAATTGAGATGATGTCCTCGATCGAAAACTATGGAAGATGGGCCGATAGAATGAGAAACTCCATCATGTCACCCCTACTCATGATGACGATGTCTGCACTGATCCCTCTTTCTCTCTCCAAATCATGCAAAAGTCCATTCCACCGAACTTCAAGCTTCTTCAATTTAAAAGCTATGATGGAACCTCTGATCTGATCAATCACCTAGAGGCCTTCCAGACCATGATGCTGCTCCATGGTGCTCCAGACGTCATCTTATGCCAAGCTTTTCCATCTACCTTAAAGAAAGCAGCAAGAAATTGGTACTTGATGTTAAAGTTAGGTACAATCTTCTTGTTTGATCAGATGAGCCATCAGTTTGTGGCTTATTTTATTAGCAGCCGACATCTCCATCGAGGTTTAGATTTCTTGATGAATATCTAGCAGAAGGAGGAAGAATCGATCCGAGCTTATGTCATCCAATTTAATACTACTGCATTGGAGGTTCAAAATCTGGATCAGTCTATTGCAATGACCGCACTCAAGAGCGGCCTTTAGAAGAATAATTTATTATTCTTCCTGAAGAAAAAATATCCCAGGGACTTTGTCGATCTACTAGCTCAGGCTAAAGGATATGCCCAAGCAGAAGAAGCCTTCAGGTTGAAGGATGAGAAAGCCATAGGAGAGCAGCGTGCAGGTGAGTCCAATAGACCCACCATTGATAGAGGATCGAATGAAGTTCGATCGCTCTCACGGACTCCCCCCGAGCATAAGCGAGCCCGAAGTCCTCAAGCTCATCATCAAAGAAGTCCCGATAGAAGGATGCGAAGAAGTTCTCCCTCAGAAGATTCCATAACTATGCCTCCCTTAATGCTCCTAAAACTCAAGTTCTGATGGAAATTAAGAATCAACTACCAAGACCAGAAGAATTATGATCTCCCATAAATGAGCACAATCAAAGCAAGTACTATTTGTATCATCATGATCACGGCCACGATACTGAAGAATGCATTCAGCTCGAAGATGAGATCGAGGAGCTCATCAAGAGAGGCCGATTGGGTCGATTCCTCAGATGCTGGTTTGAAGCAAGAGAAGATCAGCCAAGGGCACTGCCACAGCTAGAACCACCAATGATGAAAGAACAACAAGGAGATTGGCCGCCTTCCAGCATCATCAATACTATCTCTGGGATGCTTAGTACTTCGGCAAGCTGCCATCTCTTAGCCTCAAAGCTAGGGGAAGCTTTCCCCATATTGAAAAGGTCCGTATAAAATAGAGGAGGTCGTTCGGCCTGAAACTTACCGCTTGAAGGAACTCAAAGAAACAATGCTCCCACAACCTTGAAACTTAGAAAGTCTGAGAATGTACTATTAGTAATTTTTCTTCAATAAAACTCCTACATTTCAACATTATTATTTCTTGGTACAAAACCTATGTGACGACAATAAAGAAACAATCAAAAGTGGACATGATCAAGTTAAAGAACTCGTCCTAACTTGGACAAGTCAAAGACCTCTGATTATTTAAGACAAGATGAGAGGAGAGGCCCTGATAATTGTCCTAATATGCCCCTACAGTCAGATTAAAAATCAGAGGAGAACCTCATCCTAACATGAGCAAAGTCGAAGGCCTCATTCATTTTAGATGAGGTGAGAAGAGAGGCTCTGATAATGGCCCTAATGTGTCCCTACCATCTGTTAAAAATAGGAGAAGAACCTCATCCTAACATGAGTAAAGTAAGAACCTCGTAGGCCAAAGACGTGGAGAAGGAAGAAGCTTGATGGAGAATTCTAACACAAATTTTCCCATGACAACCTAACTATGTCAAATGCGAAAGGCAGAACCTTATCCTGATTTGCAAGAGAGGTTCTAGTTTGACGTCCACAATAGGCCTGTCATTCAAAATAAGCTCGACATCCGTAATAAGCAATAAGCATGGGAATCTAGGATTGGAACTCTTCCCCGAGCTTCAACCTCAATAGGAGATAAGATCTCCTTCAACCTCGACTGGAGATAAGATCTTTTTCGAGCTTCAACTTCAACATCAATAGGAGATAAGATCTTCTTCAACCTTGACTGAAGATAAGATCTCCCCCGAGCTTCAACTTCAACTTCAATAGGAGATAAGATCTCCTTCAACCTCGGCTAGATATAAGATCTCACCCGAGTATCAACGTCAACCTCAATAGGAGATAAAATCTTCTTCAACCTTGGCTAGAGATAAGATCTCCTCCGAGCTTCAACTTCAACGTCAATAGAAGATAAGATTTTCTTCAACCTCAACTGGAGATAAGATATCCCCCGAGCTTCAATGTTAACTTCAACAGGAGATAAGATCTCCTTCAATCTTAGCTAGAGATAAGATCTTCTCCGAACTCCAAACCCTTCAACAAGAGATAAGATATCCATCAACCTCGACTAGAGATAAGATCACCCCCAAGCTTCAACGTCAACCTCAATAGAAGATAAGATCTCCTTCAACCTCGATTGGAGATAAGATTTCCATCGAGCTTCAACTTCAACATCAACAGGAGATAAGATCTCCTTCAACCTCAACTGGAGATAAAGATCTCCCCTGAGCTTCAACATCAACTTCAACAGAAAATAAGATCTCCTTCAACCTCGACTGGAGATAAGATCTCTCCCAAGCTTTAATGTCAATCTCAACAGGAGATAAGATCTTTTTCAATCTCAGTTGGAGATAAGATCTCCTTCGAGCTCCAATCCTTCAACAAGAGATAAGATCTCCTTCAACCTCAGTTGGAGATAAGATCTCCCCCGAGCTTCAACGTCAACATCAACAGGAGATAAGATCTTCTTTAACCTTGGCTGGAGATAAAATCTCCTCCAAGCTTCAACTTCAACATCAACAGGTGATATGATCTCCTTCAACCTCGACTGGAGATATGATCTCTCCCAAGGTTCAACGTCAACCTCAACCTCAGCAGCAGATAAGATTTTCTTCAACCTCGATTAGAGATAAGATCTCCCCCGAACTCCAATCCTTCAATAGGAGATAAGATCTTCTTCAACTTTGGCTAGAGATAAGATCTCTCCCGAGCTTCAACGTTAACCTCAATAGGAGATATGATCTCTTTCAGCCTCGGCTGGAGATAAGATCTCCTTCAACCTCAACTGAAGATAAGATTTCCTCCGAGCTTCAACTCAACTTCAATAGGAGATAAGATCTCATTCAACCTTGGCTGGAGATAAGATCTCCCCCGAGCTCCAATCCTTCAATAGGAGATAAGATCTCCTACAATCTCGACTGGAGATAAGATCTCTCTCGAGCTTCAACGTCAACCTCAATAGGAGATAAGATCTCCTTCAACCTCGGTTGGAGATAAAATCTCCTTCGAGCTTCAACTTCAATGTCAATAGGAGATAACATCTTCTTCAACCTTGATAAAAGATAAGATCTCCCCTGAGCTTCAACATCAACTTTAATAGGAGATAGGATCTTCTTCAACCTCGATTGGAGATAAGATCTCTCCCGAGCTCCAACCCTTCAACAAGAGATAAGATCTCCTTCAACCTCGATTGGAGATAAGATCTCCCTCGAGCTTCAATGTCAACATCAATAGGAGATAAGATCTCCTTCAACCTCGGCTAGAGATAAGATCTCCTCCAAGCTTCAACTTCAACATCAATAGGAGATAAGATCTTCTTCAACTTCGGTTGGAGATAAGATCTCCCTCGAGCTTCCACATCAACCTCAACAAGAGATATGATCTCCTTCAATCTTGACTGAAGATAAGATCTCCTCCGAGCTCCAACTCTTCAATAGAAGATAAGTGTTAGATATATGTGCCCTAGAAGTCAGAATTGGCTGACACCTGTAATACACTTCTAGAGACAAAATTATAATTTTGACTATAAATAATAAAATAGATTATTTTCTATTATAAATGTGCATTTAGTGTTTGTGATACATCTCTTGAGTTAATGGTAATAATAATTCTTATTTTCAAGAGTTAAAAATTTAAGACAAGAATTTTCATTATTAACTCATAAAATGCTCCTGACCGTAGGATCAACATGAGGATGGTGATTGATTTGAAAGATTAGTGTACAATCGCTTCTTTATAGTAGACGAGTCTTGAGTCTATAGTGTAGAGATACTGAGTGAGAGTACAGATACTCATTAGAGAATGAGGGTACTAAGCATGACCACCTCAAGCAGTCATAAGGAAGTCTACCTTCTCATTGATGACTGGCTCGAAGCTGCAGTGGTGTGTCTAATTTTTTGATCTGAGGTGCATCGACAGTTCACCTTGAGAGTGTTATAGTTTGACTACACCATGACTCGATCTCCTAGCCATTCGAAACTCGGAGGTATATGTTATCTATAGCATGTTCTTTGTAGGAATTGGATTGCACCAAGATGGAATCTATCTACCTCAGTGGATGAGGAGCAGCCCTATGGTAATCCTGGGAATCAAATTCTTAAGCCCATGGCTATGGCAGAGTGAAATAATAGAAAGAGTTTCTATTAAGATTTTCACATCAAACTTGAATCGAATGATTAAATCATATGAGGGAAATTAAGGTTTGACAAGTTCACCTTAACCATAATCTAATGGAGGCTCAAGATAGAAGAGCTTAATCACATAGGTAGTTGCACCGAGAGGTTCATTTTCAGTTCTGATGGATTGCCATATATACTGCTAGGTGTCACTGATGGATTTTAGGAGTAATTAGAATGATTTAGATGATTGGTCATTCTAGTTATATGAATTAGAATAAGTTCAAATCCATCGGAAGGTGTTTCGATGATGTTGATGATAGAGATCATGACATATCCCATTACCATATAGAATTGAACCTAAGTGGATCACACAAACAAGGGTTTGAATCTGGATATCATCAATTGAACTAATCTAGTTCAATTGATTTGTATAAGATTCAATTAGGTTCAAGGAAATCATGCTAGCACACGATTGAGCCTAACGTTCTCCTTCTACTATCATTAAAAATTATCTCGACTGAGCCAAATGTGTTTGTGCTCACTCAGGTATCTTTACTTGGTCTGACTAAAGCTTGTTTAGGTTAGAAAAGGGTTGTCTTAATTTATGAGATAAATTTGAGATAATACCTACCATTTTTCATCACCTACTAATTCTTGTCTTTTGACTTTGGTCAAATGTTGACCTTTGACACTTAGACATCTACCCATATGTCATGCACCCATAGAAGAGTAGATAGGGACTTGTCCTCTTGCTAGAAATTGAAAAGGAGGGGGTGCATGCCTCCATGGATAGGGATGCCTGGAGTCCCATATAGATGGAACTCTAGGTTGTTTCTTGGAATCAACTTAGGTAGGCGCTTAAGACTCAGCTTTGACCAATCTTGGCGCCACCTAAGGTTGATTTGAGGGGGCTCTCATTTGATTGGATCAGGTGATGTCATCTCACCAATCAGATTTAGATCTGATTGTATGAAGCAATGTGATTAGCCAGGATGATGTGGCACTGCATGGTGCAGCAGGGTCTATATAAACCCTATCTATGCCAAGCTTTAAAGAAGTTCTCCCTTAGCCCATGTCCCAAGGCTGCCCCTCTTCCTCCTCCATGCCATCTTCTAGTCCTCTCTCTCCTCTCCACACCCAAAGAGATTTGGGCTCAAGTTTGGTGTGATCCAGGCAAGAGAAAGGTGACGAGAAAGGAAGAAGGTAGCACTGCTGCAAGAGATGATTCCAAATATTCAAAAGGAGTTTTGAAGATCCTCCAAATTAGATCTAAATTTGATATTTGGAGAGGTTATAAATAAGAAAAAGATCTCTAGATCTAGTCCACGTGGATACTGATAGAGGCTAGGTGCTTGCGTGGCTAGATCCAAAACTTTAGGTAATCAGCAGGATCATCACAGGATAATCTGATTATCCAACAAAAGATACAAAATTAAATTAGATTTAATTTTTTTATTTTATTTTATTAGATCTATAAAATTAAATCTAAAATATCTCATATCTAATCTATATTTGAAAGAGAAATTTTTAAAATATCTCTCTTGATCCAATCAGATCTAAATGAACCTGATTAGAAAAATCAGGATTTCCCCTTGAACTAGTATCAAAGCAAGGTTCTAATGAATTATTTAGATCTAATTTTATTTTAATTTTAATCTAATAATTAGATAATTTTAGATGTCACATGAGATGTGATTAGATCTAAAATTAAAAAAATTAAAATTAAATAATTTAGATCTAAGTTTTACAAGATGCATGACTAGTTGTAAAATAGAACTGTTCTATACATAGTCTTGCATGTTCATAATTTAATTTGATTAAATTATAATTTTAGATCTATTTATTTACTATTTTTTAATGTTATAAATATTATAATAAGATCTAAAAAATAGTAAAATAAAATTATTTAATTTTTGGATCATATGAGATATGATGAATGCATGTTTAGACTAGTTGTAGAATAGTTCTACATAATTATCTAGATTAGAATTTATTTTGATGTGATCAATTCAAATTTAATTTTTTAGATAAATTATGAGATAATTTAGATCTAAGAACATGCATGATATGATACATGAGATGTATACAAAACATGTATAAAGTTAGATCAATTTTTATATATGAGATATATGATGTAGATCTAACTAGTTTTGTAGATTTATATTTTTGATTAAGGCATTCTCCTTGGCCATCTAGTCATAAGAATAAAGTAGGGTTTAAATACCATCTCCTCCCATTCGATGGGATGTTCTTATGATGCGTAGGGGTGCTGTGCATTCGTCCTTAATCAAAAATCAAGAACTTACTTTCTGCAAAACCCTAGATCTTGAAATCTTAGGATTTTATTTACATATTTTGTTTGTGAACCCTGAACTTAATTAAGATATAAGATTATGAAATATTTATTAGGTCTAAAATTAAGAATTTCAAATCTAAGAGATATTTATAAAATTGGGTTCGAGCTTGGATAGCTCAATTAGGTCTAAGCGGTTGATCAAACCGAATCAAGAGTTGGTTAGATGGGATCAATAGTGCTTAAATTGATCAGCCTAATAGGATTAAGTCTAGGTCAAGATCGAGTCATGTGAGTGATCAATCAAGCTAAGACCTAATTAGGCTCAGTGGTTAGAGTTCGGATTGTTGGCTAACCTAATTGGTTCTGGCTCAACAATTTGGTGTCTAAGGTAAGTTTGGCAGATACGATCGACTGATTTTTAATTGAAAGCTACTCGACTCGAATGTATTCTTGTCGAGTTAATGGCATATCCCTTCCACCGATCTCACTTACCTGGCCATATTTGTTGGTTCAGTCCTAATCTAAGATGGTCAATAATCTGAGCTAACCCATGTCACTAGGTTAGTCATAATGGTTATGACTATGTCAAGTCTAGTTTAATGAGAACTAAATCAAATCTCCCTAAGAAAAGATTAAGTCTAAGGTCTTCCACCATTGTAGATGTGCGAGCCCTTTTCGGGGTTGATTGTTCTCGGTTGGTTACAGTGGTTCAGTTATACCAAAAAGATGTAACCATATCTATTAGGCATTGGATGCTACAGGCTAGAGGATGGATTGGGCTCAATATTTTGGATATGGTGAGAGACTCAATTAGGAATCCAATCT
>QRFJ01000019.1:90817-132040 GCA_006176705.1 Cocos nucifera
GAAATTGAAAAGGAGGGGGTGCATGCCTCCATGGATAGGGATGCCTGGAGTCCCATATAGATGGAACTCTAGGTTGTTTCTTGGAATCAACTTAGGTAGGCGCTTAAGACTCAGCTTTGACCAATCTTGGCGCCACCTAAGGTTGATTTGAGGGGGCTCTCATTTGATTGGATCAGGTGATGTCATCTCACCAATCAGATTTAGATCTGATTGTATGAAGCAATGTGATTAGCCAGGATGATGTGGCACTGCATGGTGCAGCAGGGTCTATATAAACCCTATCTATGCCAAGCTTTAAAGAAGTTCTCCCTTAGCCCATGTCCCAAGGCTGCCCCTCTTCCTCCTCCATGCCATCTTCTAGTCCTCTCTCTCCTCTCCACACCCAAAGAGATTTGGGCTCAAGTTTGGTGTGATCCAGGCAAGAGAAAGGTGACGAGAAAGGAAGAAGGTAGCACTGCTGCAAGAGATGATTCCAAATATTCAAAAGGAGTTTTGAAGATCCTCCAAATTAGATCTAAATTTGATATTTGGAGAGGTTATAAATAAGAAAAAGATCTCTAGATCTAGTCCACGTGGATACTGATAGAGGCTAGGTGCTTGCGTGGCTAGATCCAAAACTTTAGGTAATCAGCAGGATCATCACAGGATAATCTGATTATCCAACAAAAGATACAAAATTAAATTAGATTTAATTTTTTTATTTTATTTTATTAGATCTATAAAATTAAATCTAAAATATCTCATATCTAATCTATATTTGAAAGAGAAATTTTTAAAATATCTCTCTTGATCCAATCAGATCTAAATGAACCTGATTAGAAAAATCAGGATTTCCCCTTGAACTAGTATCAAAGCAAGGTTCTAATGAATTATTTAGATCTAATTTTATTTTAATTTTAATCTAATAATTAGATAATTTTAGATGTCACATGAGATGTGATTAGATCTAAAATTAAAAAAATTAAAATTAAATAATTTAGATCTAAGTTTTACAAGATGCATGACTAGTTGTAAAATAGAACTGTTCTATACATAGTCTTGCATGTTCATAATTTAGTTTGATTAAATTATAATTTTAGATCTATTTATTTACTATTTTTTAATGTTATAAATATTATAATAAGATCTAAAAAATAGTAAAATAAAATTATTTAATTTTTGGATCATATGAGATATGATGAATGCATGTTTAGACTAGTTGTAGAATAGTTCTACATAATTATCTAGATTAGAATTTATTTTGATGTGATCAATTTAAATTTAATTTTTTAGATAAATTATGAGATAATTTAGATCTAAGAACATGCATGATATGATACATGAGATGTATACAAAACATGTATAAAGTTAGATCAATTTTTATATATGAGATATATGATGTAGATCTAACTAGTTTTGTAGATTTATATTTTTGATTAAGGCATTCTCCTTGGCCATCTAGTCATAAGAATAAAGTAGGGTTTAAATACCATCTCCTCCCATTCGATGGGATGTTCTTATGATGCGTAGGGGTGCTGTGCATTCGTCCTTAATCAAAAATCAAGAACTTACTTTCTGCAAAACCCTAGATCTTGAAATCTTAGGATTTTATTTACATATTTTGTTTGTGAACCCTGAACTTAATTAAGATATAAGATTATGAAATATTTATTAGGTCTAAAATTAAGAATTTCAAATCTAAGACATATTTATAAAATTGGGTTCGAGCTTGGATAGCTCAATTAGGTCTAAGCGGTTGATCAAACCGAATCAAGAGTTGGTTAGATGGGATCAATAGTGCTTAAATTGATCAGCCTAATAGGATTAAGTCTAGGTCAAGATCGAGTCATGTGAGTGATCGATCAAGCTAAGACCTAATTAGGCTCAGTGGTTAGAGTCTGGATTGTAGGCTAACCTGATTGGTTCTGGCTCAACAATTTGGTGTCTAAGGTAAGTTTGGCAGATACGATCGACTGATTTTTAATTGAAAGCTACTCGACTCGAATGTATTCTTGTCGAGTTAATGGCATATCCCTTCCACCGATCTCACTTACCTGGCCATATTTGTTGGCTCAGTCCTAATCTAAGATGGTCAATAATCTGAGCTAACCCATGTCACTAGGTTAGTCATAATGGTTATGACTATGTCAAGTCTAGTTTAATGAGACCTAAATCAAATCTCCCTAAGAAAAGATTAAGTCTAAGGTCTTCCACCATTGTAGATGTGCGGGCCCTTTTCGGGGTTGATTGTTCTCGGTTGGTTACAGTGGTTCAGTTATACCAAAAAGATGTAACCATATCTATTAGGCATTGGATGCTACAGGCTAGAGGATGGATTGGGCTCAATATTTTGGATATGGTGAGAGACTCAATTAGGAATCCAATCTGTGCAAATAATGGGTCTGACTTAACTAAGGAGTGGATCAATATTCTGAGCATAGTGAGATTCATGAATTAGAGATCAAGTTTGGGTGCACCATGATTAGAGAATCATTGAACAAGAGTTGTTCACTCATTAGCTAACCCATCATCAATAACTGTTAGGTGAGGTGATGAGTCAGTTGGTGGGATGCATCATCCACTAGAAA
Organism: Cocos nucifera; assembly: GCA_006176705.1. Classification (NCBI taxonomy): domain Eukaryota; kingdom Viridiplantae; phylum Streptophyta; class Magnoliopsida; order Arecales; family Arecaceae; genus Cocos; species Cocos nucifera. Next base: position 93,385 of record QRFJ01000019.1, read on the forward strand.
TCATTAATCGTGGAGATTTTCGCATCTCTATAGAGGGAGTGTAGGGATCCAAAAAAATAGTGGAAGCTAATTTGTTTAAAAAAAAATTCTTAAATAAATTAGATAAATCTTAATTACAATATCTAACTAGAAACTTTGACTCTCTATAGAAAAATGTCTGCGTCCAACCCACTAGCACATATCCTGGACACCCATAGACTGACCGAACCTAATTAAAAGGATTGGCTTCGAAACTTCAAAATTATTTTGGATTCCAAGATGTTAACTTATGTATTGGACCAGGATCCTCCCACCTTACCAGCTCGTCCATCCACTGAACAAAGAGCATCCCTTGAAAAGTGGAAGGATGAGATAACAAGGCCAAATACTACATGTTGGGCTCGATGTCTAATGAGCTTCAGCACCAACATGAAGATATCAGGACTGCCCACCAAATATTGACTCACCTACAAGAGGTGTTTGGTGAACAGAGTCGCACAATCAAGTATCAAGTCACTAAATGACTTTTTAAGGCTAAAATGCATGATGGGCAGTCAGTCCAAGATCATTATCTGATGATGATCAAGAACTTGGAAGAGCTTAAGAAGCTCAGAGTAAAGTTAGACCTGGATCTACAAAATAATATAATTCTGCAATACTTGATTGCTGCATATAGGCAGTTCATCATGAACTACCATATGCATAAACTTCAAAATTTCCTAGTCGAACTTATGAACATGCTGGTTACTACTGAGCTTTTCATGAAAGGTTCTAAAGGCTCAGTGCTTGCTATGGAATGACTTCTTTCAAGAGAAAGTCTTTTGGAAAGAAAAAGAAGTCTATGAAAAAGCAGAAGGTGGAAGAAAGAAAGAAGAAAAAGGTAGAGCTGAAGAAGAAGGCCGCTGATAAAGGAAAGTATTTTCATTGCAATAATGACGGCCACTGAAAGCGAAATTATCCTACTTACCTAGCCACCCTGAAGAATAAGAAGGAGGTAGGTCCTTCTGAAGGTATGCTCATTATTGAGATGATCCTGTGCATTAAAAATGGAGTAAGAGTTGCTACCATGACCGTGGGAACATATCCTCTTCGACTACCATCTAGTTTAGACTTAGTATTAAAAGACTGTTATTATGTGCCTGCTACAAGCAGGAATTTGATTTTTGTTTCATGCCTAGATCTAGAAGGCTATGTAATTAGTCTTCTTAAGGACCATTGTAACATTCTTTATAAAAGAAATAAAATTACAAGTGGTTTTCTTATTAACGATCTTTACCAGTTACATATTGATGTATCTATTTTTAATATCGAGCAAAATGTGAATGCCATGAAATAACCTAGGGATAGTCCAAACGATAGGTATCTATAGCACCTAAGACTAGGTCATATAGCAGAACATAGGGTTAACAAATTAGAAAAAAATAAGCTATTCAATCTGTTGACTTTCGAGTCACATCCAATTTGTGAATCTTGTCTTCATGGCAAAATGATTAAACTCCCTTTTGTAGGACATGGGGAAAGGACCACGAATTTTCTTGCCCTAGTACATACTGATGTGTGCGGCCTATTTGATGTGCCGGCTAGAGGCAACTTTGTCTACTTCATAACCTTTACCAATGATTTATCTAGGTATGTGTATATGTATCTTATGAGATACAAGTCTGAAGATTTTGAAAAGTTCAAGGAATTCAAACATGAAGTAGAAAAGCAAACTAAAAAATCCATTAAAGTTCTTCAATCAGATCGAGGAGGTGAATACCTTAGTCGAAAATTCCTAGACTATCTCAAGAAAAATGGCATAGTCTTTCAATGGACTCCACCTGGAACACCTCAACTCAATGGAATTTCAGAATGAATGAATCAAACCCTATTAGATATGATCCGATCCATGATGAGCTTCACAAACCTCCCTGATTTTCTTTGGGGATACTATTTATTAACTATAATATACTTACTGAATAGGGTTCCTTCTAAAACCATTCCTACCATACCGTATGAGATATGGCATGGTAAGAAACCAAGTCTGAGTCATCTCAGAATTTGGGGCTGTCCGGCTCATGTCAAAAGACAACAAGCGGACAAGTTAGACTTTAGGTCCTTTAGAGCTTAATTTATAGGATATCCTAAAGAGTCATTAGGATATTATTTCTATATTCTAGAAGATCACAATGTGATTGTGAGTTGATATACCATCTTTCTTGAAAAATAGTTTATTCAAGACAGCGGTATTGGAAAGCAGATCAAGCTTGATGAGAAAGTCTCACAAGAGTAATGAGCCAAGGACCAAATGGAACCAAATCAGGTTGAGCCAATACAATCACTACCTCCTCCACTTTGCAGATCGGAAAGGATTTTCCATCCCCCTGAGAGGTACTTAGGTACCATTTCAAAAAAAATATAGGAAATGTTCCTCGTAGGTAATGGGGTTCATGGTGATGATCCAAAAACCTATAACAAGACGATATCAGATATCGACTCCAAGAAATGGTTAGAGGCAATGAAGTCAGAAATTGACTCGATGCACTCAAACCAAGTCTAGATCTTGGTAGATCCACCAGAAGGTATAGTACGTATTGGGTGTAAATGGATCTACAAGAGAAAGATTGGTGCAGATGAAAATGTGGAGACATTCAAAGCTAGATTAGTGGCAAAAGATTATAATCAGCGCGAAGGCATTGACTATCAGGATACTTTTTTGTTAGTAGCTATGCTAAAATCCATCCACACATTGCTTGCTGTTGTAGCCTATTTTGATTATAAAATATGGCAAATGGATGTGAAAATGATATTCTTAAATGGATATCTTGAGGAAGATATCTATATTGAACAGCCACTAGGTTTCACATCCAGTGATACTGATCACAAGGTGTGCAAGGTGCAAAGGTCCATATATGGACTTAAGCAAGCATCTCAAAGCTGAAATACTCATTTTAATGATGTGATCAAATTGTTTGGTTTCATGGTTTCATCAAGAATGGGAGGAACCATGTGTCTTCAAAAAGATCAGTGGGAGCACTGTTATGTTCCTCGTATTGTACGTGGATGATATTCTCCTTATTGGAAATGATATTTTCATATTGACTATAGTTAAAATATGGTTATCTAAAGAATTCTCCATGAAAGACCTAGGAGAAGCATCCTTTATTGTAGAAATTAAGGTCTATAGAGATAGACCAAATAGGATGCATGAGCAATATCCCTTATGTTTCAGCAATAGGGAGCCTCATGTATGCCATGTTATGTACACGACCTGATATAGCCCATGCTATGAGTGTCACGAGTAGATATCAATCGAATCCAGGTGAAGAACACTGAACTTCTATGAAATGAATCCTTAAGTACTTGAGAAGAACTAAGAATATGTTGTTGGTCTTTGCTAATGGAGAACTCCAAATCCAGAGATATACAGACTCGAATTTTATGTCCGATGTAGATGATCGAAAGTCAACATCTAAGAGTCTGTTTGTGTGTAATGGTGGAGCTGTCAGTTGAAAAAGTTCCAAGCAGACTGTGATAGCAGATTCCACCATGAAAGTAGAATATATTGCTACGTCAGAAGCTGCGAAGTAGGCATTCTGATATAAGAAGTTTGCTGCAAAGATTGAAGTGATGCCATCAAATACCATTCCTCTATACTGCGACAACAATGGCACCATAGCCCTTGCTAAGGAGCCAAGGTCTCACCAAAAATCCAAGCGCATCGAGCGGCGATACCACCTCATCCACGATTACCTCGAGAAGGATTACATCGAGGTTAAGAGAGTCGACTCCACAGACAATGCGGTAGACCCACTTATAAAGTTGTTGGGCTAGCAGAAGATCGAAGCCCACCTTGAGAAGATGGAACTTAGATTTGTAGCCAATTGGCTTTAGATCAAGTGAAAGTTTATTAGATATATATGTCCTAGAAGCCATAATAGGCTGACACTTGTAATACACTTTTAGAGGCAAAATTATAATTTTGACTATAAATAATAAAATAGTTTATTTTCTATCATAAATGTATATTTAGTGTCTGTGATACATACCTTGAGTTAATGGTAATGATAATTCTTATTTTCAAGAGTTGAAAATTTAAGACAAGAATTTTCAATATTAACTAATAAAATGCTTCCGACTGTAGGATCATCATAAGGATGGTGATTGATCTGAAAGATTGGTGTACAATCATTTTTTTATAGTAGATGAGTCTTGAGTCTATGGTGTAGAGACACCAGAGTGAGAGTACAGGTACTCGTTAGAGAACGAGGGCACTGAACGTGACCACCTCGAGCAGTCATAAGAAAATCTACCTTCTCATCGATGATTGGCTCGAAGTTGTAGTAGTGTGTCTGGTTCTTTGATCTGAGGTGCATCGGTAGTTCACCATAAGAGTGTTATAGTTTGACTACACCATGACTCGGTCTCCTAGCCATTCGGAATCCTGAGGTGTATGTTGTCTATAGCATGTTCATTGTAGGAATTAAATTTTACCAAGAGAGAATCTATCTACCTCGGTGGATGAAGAGCAACCCTATGATGATCATGAGAATCAAGTCTTTAAGCCCATGGCCATGATAGAGTGAAATAATAGAAAGAGTTTCTATTAAGATTTTCACATCGGACTTGAATCGAATTATTAAATCATATGATGGAAATTAGGATTTGACGAGTTCACCTTAACCCTAATCTGACCGAAGCTCAGGATAGAAGAACTTAATCACACAGGTAGCTGCACTGAGAAGTTCATTTTCAGTTCTGATGGGTTGCCACCATATACTTTTAGGTGTCACTGATGGATTTTGGGAGCAATTAGAATGATTTGGATGATTGATCATTCTAGTTGTATGAATCAGAATAAGTTCTAATCCATCAAAAGGTGTTTCGATGATGATGATGATAGAGATCATGACATATCCCATTACTATACAGAATCGAACCTAACTGGATCACACAAACAAGGGTTTGGATTTAGATATCATCAATTGGACTAATCCAGTTCAATTCATTTGAATAAGATTCAATTAGGTTCAAGAAAATCGTGCTAGCACATGATTGAGCCTAACGTTCTGCTTCTACTATCATTAAAAGTTATCTCGACTGAACCAAATGTGTTTGTGCTCACTTAGGTACCTTTACTTGGTCTAACTGGAGCTTGTCCAGATCAAAAAAGGATTGTTTTAATTTATGAGATAAATTTATGATAACATCTGCCATTTTTCATCATCTGCTAATTCTTGTCTTTTGACTTTGGTCAAACATTGACCTTTGACACTTAGACATCTGCTCATGTGTCATGCACCCATAGGAGAGCAGATAGGGGCTTGTACCCTTGTTAGAAATTGGAAAGGAGGGGGCGCACGCCTAGGGAGGCATGCGCCCATAGATAGGGATGCCTGGAGTCCCATATAGATGGGACTCTAGGTTGCTTCTTGGAATCAACTTAGGTTGGCACCTAATACTCAGCTTTGATCAGTCTTGGCACCACCTAAGGATGATTTAAGGGGGCTCTCATCTGATTGGATCAGATGATGTCATCCCACAAATCAAATTTAGATCTAATTGCATGAAGCAACATGATTGGATGGGATGATGTGGCACTGCATGGCGCAGGGGGTCTATATAAATCCTATTTGCGCCAAGCTTTAAAGAAGTTCTCCCTTAGCCTATGCCCCAAGGCTGCCCCCCTCTCTCCTCCATGCCATCTTCTAGTCCACTCTCTCCTCACCATGTCTAAGAAGATTTGGACTTTAGTTTAGTGCGATCCAGGCAAGAGAAAGGTGACGAGAAAGGAAGAAGGCAGCACTGTTGCAAGAGACGATTCCAGATCCTCTAAAGAAGTTTTGAAGATCCTCCAAATCAAATCCAGATCTAATATTTGGAGAGGTAATAAAGAAGAAGAAGATCTTTAGATCCAGTCTGAGTGGATATCGGTACAGGCCAGGTGCTTGCATGGCTAGATCCAGAACTTCAGGCCATCAGTAGGATCATCATTGGGTAATCTGATTATCCAACAAAAGATATAAAATTAAATTAGATTTAATTTATTTTATTTTATTTTATTAGATCTATAAAATCATATCTGAAATATCTCAAATCTAATCTAGATTTAAAAAAAAAAATTTTGAAATATCTCTCTTGATCCAATCAGATCTGAATAAATCTGACCTGCAAAATCAAGATTTTTCCTTTAATAAGATCTCCTTCAACCTCGGCTGGAGATAAGATCTCCCTCGAGCTTCAACGTCAATCTCAAGAAGAGATAAGATCTTCTTCATCCTTGGTTGGAGATAAAATCTCTCCTGAGCTTCAACGTCAACCTTAATAGGGGATAAGATCTCCTTCAACCTCGGCTGGAGATAAGATTTTTCTCGAGCTTCAACTTCAACATCAACAGGAGATAAGATCTCCATCAATCTTGATTGGAGATAAGATCTCTCCCGAGCTTCAACATCAACCTCAAACAAGAGATAAGATCTCCTTCAACCTTGATTGGAGATAAGATCTCTCCCAAGCTTCAACTTCAACATCAAAAGGGGATAAGATCTTCTTCAACCTCAGTTGGAGATAAGATCTCTCCCGAGCTTCAATGTCAACCTCAACAGGGGATAAGATCTTTTTTCAACCTCGGCTGGAGATAAGATCTCTTCCAAGCTTCAATGTCAACTTCAATAGGGGATAAGATCTCCTTCAACCTCGGCTGGAGATAAGATCTCCTCCGAGCTTTTAACGTCAACCTCAATAGGAGATAAGATCTCCTTCAACCCCGACTAGAGAAAAGATCTACCCCGAGCTCTAACCCTTCAATAGGAGATAAGATCTTTTTAAACCTTGGCTGAAGATAAAATCTCTTTTGAGCATCAATGTCAACCTCAAAAAGAGATAAGTTCTCCTTCAACCTTGGCTTGAGATAAGATCTCCCCCGAGCTTCAATGTCAACCTCAATAGGGGATAAGATCTCCTAAAACCTTGGCCAGAGATAAAATCTCCCCTAAGCTTCAACGTTAACCTCAATAGGGGATAAAATCTTCTTCAACCTTAACTGGAGATAAGAGCTCCCCCAAGCTTCAACATCAACCTCAATAGGAGATAAGATCTCCTTCAACCTTAGCTGGAGATAAGATTTTCTCCGAGCTCCAACCCTTCAATAGGAGATAAGATCTCCTTCAACCTCGGCTAGAGATAAGATCTTTCCTTAGCTTCAACGTCAACCTCAACAGGAGATAAGATCTCCTTCAACCTTTGTTAGAGATAAGATCTCCTTCAATCTCGATTGAAGATAAGATCTCCCCCGAGCTTCAACGTCAATGTCAATAGGAGATAAGATCTCCATCAACCTCGGTTGGAGATAGATCTTCTTTTATCTTGACTAGAGATAAGATTTCCTCCGAGCCTCAACTTTAATGTCAATAGAAGATAAGATCTCCTTCAACCTCAATTGAAGATAAGATCTCCCTCGAACTTCAACGTCAACCTCAATAGGAGATAAGATCTCCTTCAACTTTGGTTGGAGATAAGATCTCCTTCAACCTCAGCTGGAGATAAGATCTCCCCCGAGCTTCAACTTCAACATCAACAGAAGATAAGATCTCCTTCAACCTTGGTTAGAGATAAGATCTCTCTCAAGCTTCAACGTCAATCTCAACAGAAGATAAGATCTCCTTCAACCTCAGTAGGAGATAAAATCTTCCTCGAGCTTGAATCTCAATGGGTGTAAAGCCCAAAAAAAGACTTCGATAGTCATCCTTTTGTACTTCCTTCTTTTGAATTTTGAACTCAAGAGTGGGGAGACTATTGTTGGGGATAAATCTAGCTCCCACCGAAGTCCAGTCTGATGCTTAGCCTAATGCAACTGATAATCATGGAAGAGCTTCGATCGAGAATTTTTCCTCCAATGGTCGAACCCTAGCCAAACACCTTTAGTAGTCGAACTCCTCCAACGGTCGAACCCCTTCCAGACTTCCTCTGGCGGCCAAACCCTAGCCAAACTCATTTAAACAGCCAAACTCTTCCAGCGGCTGAACCCCTTTCGAACTCCTACATTGGTCGAACTCCATCTGGACTTCTCCATCAGTCAGACACCTTTTGGACTTCTCCATCAGTCGAACTCCTCCTAGACTTCTCCTTCGATTAGACTTCTTCTCGAGTCAGATTCCTCCACGAACTGAACTTCTTTTGAACTTTTGCTTCAATCGGATTTCTTCAGGAGACAAACTCCTTCTGGACTTCTCCTTCAATCCGATTCCTTCAGGAGCCAAATTTCTTCTGGACTTCTCCTTCAGTCGGATTCCTCTAGGAGCCGAACTCCTTCCAGACTACTCCTTCAATCAAATTTCTTTAGGGGTCAAATTCCTTTCGAACTTCTCCTTGAGTCAGGTTCTCCTTTCAGACTTCTCCTTCAATCAGATTTCTCTAGGAGCCGAAGTCCTTCCGAACTTCTCCTTCAATCGAATTCCTTCAGGAGTCGAACTTCTTCTGAACTTCTCCTTTAATCAGATTCCTCCAAGAGCCGAACTCCTTTCGGACATCTCCTTCAATCAAATTCCTCCAAAAGTTGAACTCCTTCTAGACTTCTCCTTCAGTCAGATTCCTCCAGTGGATTACTTTCAGATTTTAGCTAGTATTCCTTTTGGATGATCCCCTCTATCCATATTTTCTTTAGGAGTCTGAAATCCTATGGAATTGATATATATCAAAGTTCTTCGTCAACCAATGCCTGCTTCCTCCGAACTTCGATTATTAAATCTCGACGAACGGACACATGATGATAGGTGACACCTCTCTCTCCATAGGAAATCCTATGTGACCCCGAGTGGCCTACTACTGGACGGTTATGGCCATCACTATCAGTCTACTACAAGCGACACCTCTCTCTCTCCATAATAAATCATACTCGACCCCGAGCGGTGCACTACCAGATGATTATGGCTGTCACTATCAATCTGCTACAGGCTTCGTCTATAAAGAGGGATCCTCCAGATATATTTTTTCTAAGCTCTCTTCTCCTTTCCAAAAATTCTGCTGAGTTCTTTCCTAAGCACTCCATTCCTATTGGCCAGAGGAGCAGACTTGATCATCGGAGGGTCTTGTCGGAGCCACCACCACCAACTCTGAACGGAAATTTACTTTGCGGATCACTGATGGTGACCTCTTCTTCCTCAACTCTAGCTCAATCCGACGTCGACCAGATTCTGCACCAATAATATTGATGACTTATGTCGTTTTATACTCTAACACTTATATGTTTTGATGACTCTATGTTCTAGTTTATTGTGTGTGGAATGTCTATATGATGATATCATTTAGATGAATTAACTCTTATGAATGGTTTAAATTTCTATTAAAGTATATTATAAATAGTTCTACTTGGCCTATATGATTGGTATATGTCTTATTTTCTTTTAAATTCTTATTTTAATAGAAAAACATATAGTAAAACATAAGGGGGAGGCATTTTCTTTTTTTTTTCTTTAAAATTTTTTAAGATCTTAATTGGTGATGTCAAAAAGAGAGAGTAGAGAAACAAAATTGGACAATAAGCAAAGCAAAATTGACAAACAAAATTGGGCATTAAACAAAAACAAAATTGATAAAGGCAATAAGTAATTTAATTGTCAAGCTACTCATGATGCTCCTTACAACTTTTTATGCATGTTAGTTAAATAATTGAATATAATATTTAAATAAGTGATGTATCATGTTTCTTCAAATACTTGAAACTCTTAATCAATGCTTCTATATATTTTACTTTTGCTTATGCTTAAGTATTTTATCATCATCAAAAAGGAGAAAATTATTGCTTCAAGAATTAATTTTGATGATTACAAAATATTTAAAAAGATTACTATAATTTTGGCTTGAAAAAAGATTTATTGTATTTCAGGAGCAAAATCATAATTTTATCAAATTATGATTCGAAAACCTCAAGAGTAAGAACAGAAGATTTATGATCTATTGGAGGCAATTTTATATTTTTTGTATTTATATTTTGAAAGAAAATTAACTTTTAAGAAAAGGATCGACCCTTAGGTTGATCCTTGTCAAAAGAAGCTGATTGGCATGCTTTTTTTTTTGGCTGGCATGCCAAAGGGGATGACCTTGAGGTTGACCTCTACTATTTCTGCAAGCTAGAAAATAAAAACCTGGCATTTCTTGACTTCTGCCATAGAGGTCAACCCCAAGATCGACCCCTATGCAGGGGATGACCCTAGGGTCGACCCCTATGCAGGGGATGACCCTAGGGTCAACCCCTACAATGAAAAATCCATAATGGCTATTTTTTTATCTATTTTGACTGCATTTAAAGTTCATTTAAAGCCCTCCAATAGTTCTAATCCTCTTCAAATTTCTCTCTAACTCTTATTGAAGATATATAGGCTCAAAAAGGAGGGAAGAAAAAAAGAGATTCAAGCATTCATTTCAGTCCTAAGCAAAAAGCCCTCTTCAAGCAAAGAAGCTTTCATTTTAAGTTCACAAATCTCTCAAGAGCTCTTTCAAGTCTCCAACAACCTTGAGAAAAATCAGAAAAGCTTTCTCCTTTGCTGTGAAAAGTGTTCTTAAGTTTTTATTTGCTCATTAAGGGAGCTAAACTTGTATTTCATTATCATTAACTCCTATACTCTATTTTGTATTGTTTTAATTTTTGGAAGGATTCCGAAACTTGAGAAGATCTCTCTAAACCTTGAATTGGAGTGTGTAGGATTGGCTTGTACCTGAAAAACAAGCATGCTAGCTTGGGATAACTAGGATTGGAGGTTTCTAATGGTGTATTCAGTTTGAATATGTTTAGTTGATTTAAATTCTCAAGTAGGAGCTTGGAAAGTAGATGTAGGTGCAAGATTGGCACCGAACCACTATAAATCTTACTTGTTTATAGTGTGCTTACTCTCTCTCTCCATCTTTATTATGTTAAATACTTGCTCTCTTACTATTTATCTTTTTAATTCATTTAAATCACTTACCACATACAACTTGTATATCATCACATAATCTTGGCAATCCTAATTTAGTTTTAAAATTTTAAAAACCCAATTCACCCCTCCTCTTGGGTTGCATAGCTTGGTAACACTCTCCAATTTGCAACCTTTCTGTGGTTCAATTTGCCCAGAGTACTAGATAGAGTTCGTCTACCCAAGTTCCTTTTGCCCTTTCCAACCTCACCTTTATGCCTTACAACAATGTCCTGTTAGTCACCTCGGCCTCCCCATTTGCCTATGGGTGAGCTACCGATATAAAGTTATGGGAGATTTTCAGATCCTCATAGAACTCAACAAATTTTGTCCCCATAAACTGGCATCTATTATCCATTATAAGAGTTCGAGGTAGGCCAAATCTATAAATAATTGACTTTCAGATGAAGTCTTGTACTTTAGCTTCAGTAATTTTGGCTAGAGGTTTAGCCTCGATCCATTTGGTGAAATAATTTATTACAACCAGGAGAAACTTCCATTGTTCGAGTGCCATGAAAAGGGATCTGAGTATGTCCATTTTCCATTACGCAAATGGCCATGGGGCACTCAGGGGTGTAAGCTCGAAGGCTGGTTGTCTTTGGATATTTACGTTTCTTTGACACTAGTCATATTTCCTCACATACTCTATAGAATCTTGGTGCATAGTCGATCAATAGTAGCCCTACCATAGTAGTTTGTGAGATAAAGCCCTGGCTTCCAAATGGTTTCCATATATCCTCTTATGGACCTCCCATAGTGCAAAATCTACCTCAGAAGGTCAAAGACATTTCAAGAGTGGGAAAGATTTTGATCTTTTATACAAATTGTTCTCATATAAAACATAACAAGAGGCCTAATTTTTAAGTTTCTGAGCTTTCTTTGGATCTTAAGGAAGGACACCATCTTTGAAATAAATAATAAGTGGATCGATCCAGCTGGGATCATGGTCGACCTGCATTATAGTTTAGGGTTCCTCCAAACTTGGACACTTTAGAACTTCGAAGAAAACTTCTTTAGGTAGTTCATTTGGAGCTAGGATCGTGATAAGTATCACAAATTCATCAATAAAAGTATTAATTTATTAATTAATTTATATTAATTTTTAAAAATTAATGATTAATTTATATATAATTTTTAAGAAATTCATATTTTATTAATTAAAAAATTAATTAAAAATAATAAAATTAAAAAATAAAATTTTATAATCAATAGAAAGAGCTCATTTTTTTAATCATAATAAAATAAGTTTTGAGCAAAATGGAGCTAAAATGGGGAAGATATGAATTTCTAAAGATAAAAAAAAAAAATTAAATAAAAAAAGGAAAATGGCCCAGCCGGCTCCGCAAGCCAAGCGACCAAATATGCCAAGCCAAGCTGACTTAGCCATGGAAGCCATCAGTCAGTCCATGATTCAGGCATCGACCGCCAGCCCCGCAGAAATCGACGAATCATAGAGCGACACGTGGTGGACCTAGACCCTTAAAGGGTGCACAGAAAATCTATCGCGACTCATAGGGCATTTTGGACTTTTCACTCGATGACAAGAGATGCTGATTGGTTGTGGTGTATGGTACAGTCGGTCCATGCAATCCATGGCAATAGTAAGTGCGATCAGATGGATCCAATTGATTGCGGTCAGGATCGAACGGTGGTGGTTATTTTCGGATTTGATTCGAATTCCATCAGCGATCCGGCATGATCCAATGGCCAAAAAATCAGTTGGTGAAGATCCAACGGTCCAGAAAGCTTCTGATAGTGATCAGAACTCCCAACGCATGATTAGCAGCCAGATTTCCTCCATCAACATGCGATCGAATGGCCAGAATTTAATCTAACCTGATTTGGGCTGATACACATCTGATTTTGGTGATTTTTGTTTCGTTGGATTTCTATCAATGGTCAGATTTCATCCAAAGCAATAGAATTAATCCAAGAGTCCTTTTAATTCAATTTTCACTTAAATTTCTCCATATTTCGATAATGAAAGAGCTCCTTAGTCCCACATTGTCTAGAAGAAAACTCTCCAGCCCTCCTAGCTCTATAAAAAGGACTCCAGGTCTCCAAAGTTCATTATCTTCGATCAAGGTGAAGCTTTGGTATAGGAGAAAGCCAGGCTATGGATTAATGGCTAGGCTTCTACACCATCTTTCTATCAATGCCAATCCAAGATCAGAGATTAGGCTATTTTATTTTTTTTCTTTTTAAATTTTATATATTTAAATTCTAAACTTTTAATTAATGAAAATTTTATTTTTTGTACTTTGATTTTAGCTCTTTTTTTTGTTACAATTTAATTTCTACACTTTAATTATTACTTTTTATTTTATTGCAAGTAGATGCTAAAATCTAACTAGTAGATCTTAGTATCAAGTTTAAATTTCTACATCCTTTAATTTTCGCTTTCTAACTTCACTTTTATTTTCAAAACTCTTTTCTTTTCTTTTTTTTTTCAAAGATCAAAGATTTCAAATCTAAAAACACTACCTTTCCTATGGATTCGACCCTACTCATTGCTATCTATGTATTTTTAATTATTTTAAGAAGTCAGATTAAACTGATAAATATGGTGTCTTAACGACAACATCGCATCCTAATCAAGTTTTTGGCACCATTATCGAGTAAGGAATAGATGCTTTTTTTTGATTTCTTTAATTTTTTTATAAATTAATTATAATTTTTTTAAAATATTGCTTACTAACTTTTTATTTATTTATTTTATAGAAAAAAAAGAAAGGAAAAGGAAGAAAGCATCTACTTTTGGTGAGATCAATCATAACCCTAGTCTTCTTTTCTTTTTATTTAATTTATTACTTTATTTTTAAATTAATTAAAGAAAACCATTTAAACCTAATTAAAAGCTTCATGATAAGATTAGAAATTCTAACTGTTTAGAGCATGCATCATATTATTTTTATTTTTATTTTTTGGTGATTGCTGAAGGCAAGGTAAGCCTTTCAGAATTCAATTAGTTACATGCATCTAGTTTAAATTGCATAGAACCCTTTGATTGAAAATTTTTTATGCATATTCATATTAAACTAAATTAAGGGCATAACCTAATTAAACAAGATAAGGTGCAGATTTGATCGTTCTTTCTTGGCCAACAAACAATCAACCAGCATCCTGCATTAACCTAAGCCTTTAATTTTAAAACCAATTAGACATCAGCCCTAGGAGCTCGAGCTTAATAGGATGAAAAACCCTAAGAGTTGAATCAGGTTAAGGTTAGTCAATTTGACTGATGTCTAAAAAAATGGTTCAGGGAAGACTGAGCCCAAAGGAAGGTGGTTTCTAATTGGTTTCGTTAGCTTACTTGGTCAAGCACAATTGGTGTCTAAGGTAAGCAACAGAGGGACTCCCACCAACCTTACACTTACCTGGCCAGTTGATTGGCTATCCTATACTTGGAGTGCTCAAAGGCTAACTTGGAACAGTTAGGAGTTGTCTAGGTCTAGGCTAATCTTAGGTTAGGATTAATTTATTTGAAACTTGTTTGAAAATAAAAACTTTTACTTTAGGTATTTTCAATCTCTATTGCCCTGACATAAGGTTGCCCTGGCATAATGGAAAGTTATGTTGCATGGTTGTCCAAAGGTATGAAAAGGTTAAATTAACTTAGAACTTAAAAAAGAGAGTTTAAAAATAAAATAAAATAAAATAAAAGATTAAGGACATTGAGAATATAGTGAATTCTCCAACACCCGTATGGAGAAGGATTTCAGGTCGACTAGTCAAAACGAATTTAGTTCCTATTTCAGATCCTACAACCTCAACATCCATAATGGATTTAGCAAATCAACCTCAGCCTCAAACCCTTAAGAACTTATATTATCCAGTTGGTTCCGTCCAACCCTCTTGTATCAGGTTGCCCCAATCCATAGCAAATAACTTTGAAATTAAATCTTAAATCATTAACATGCTTCCAAAATTCATAGAAATAGAGGATGCATATATATTCATTAGAAAATTTGAAGAGGTTTGTGCAACCATGAAACTACAACAATTATCAGAGGATGAAATGAAACTAAGATTAATCAATTTTATCCTTAAGGATAATACCAAAAAATGGCTTTATAGTCTTCCAAATCAATCTATCACGACCTGAGAGGACTTTGTGAGAATATTCTTAAAAAAAATATTTTTCTCATCATAAAATAGCTAGAATTAAAAATGAAATAAACCAATTCGATCAATTAGCTAGTGAATCATTTTGGAAATACTTCGATCGATTCAAGAACCTCTTGACCCAATGCCCACACCATGGAATAGAAACTTGGAGGCTATGCCAAATAATTTATGAAGGATTAGATTCAAATTTTTGAACAATGCTAGAGTCCATGTGCTAGGGATAATTTATGTACAAAAAATTAAATGAAGCCCGGCAATTTTTAAAAGACCTAGTCGAGAAAAGTTTATAATGAAAAATAATTTGGAAACCAAAAAAATCCACACCTTCAGGAGATGAAATTTACCAAATTCAAACCTCCCTAGCTATAGAAGCCAAAATTGCAACTTTGACACATAGGTTAGAGGCCTTAGAACTTTAGAGACCAACCAGTGTGAACCAAGTGTCTGCACCCATGTGCAATGGGTGCAATGCACCAGACCATATCCTTGAGGAATGTCCCCTCCCAATGAACCAATTAGATAATGGATGTGCACAAGTGAATGTCACATATTAGAGACTATTGAACAATCTCTATGCACCCACTTATAACCTAGGTTGGAGGAATCATCCAAATTTTTCATGGTCATAAAATCCAAATATGCGGTCCAAGTTTCAATTAGCAGAACCCAAGGCCTAATCCTGTGATAAACATCCTGCCACCATCAGACTTTAATATTAATGAAAAGAAACTTAGTTCTTTAGAGAAAAGCCTAGAAACCTTAGCCAAATCTAATGCTGACACCAATGCTACCTTAAGCAATTTCATGCAAACCATGGGCCAAATTCTAAATTCAAATTCTCAGGCCATAGCCTACTTGAAAATGCAAGTGGGTCGGCTGGCATCTACCATAAGTGAACGTGAATGAGGTAGGCTACCTAGCCAACCTGAACCCAACCCCAAGAATCAAAATGGTAGACCATTCCAAGAAAACCAGGTTAATCAAGTTAATGCTATTCATTCCTTGAGATCAGAAAAATAAGTGGATAATAAGATAAATACACCTGACATTAGAGAAGACTTGAGCGCTGAGTCTGTTGAACCTCCCACTGAACCATTCATAGAAATGACTAAACCATCACCTGAGTCATCAAAATAAGTGGCACCCAAAGTAGAGTTGAAATCCCTCCCTGAGCACCTCAAGTACGCATATTTAGGTCCATAGAAAACCTTGCCTGTAATTATTGCATCAGACCTGAATCCTAATCAAGAGGAGAAATTATTAGCAGTCTTAAGAGAAAATCGAGAAGCAATAGGCTGGACCATGACAGACATTAAAAGAATAAGCCCTTCCATAATTCAACATATGATACACCTAGAGGAACTGGTTAGTACTGGGACTAACCACATAGAAGAATCTGAGTCAAGAATTAGTACTGATGCTAGTTCTAGTTTAAATGAAATAGAAAAAGGAGAAAAAAGAATAGATGATTTACCTGAAACTTATAAACCTAAAATCCTATTCCTTTTAACCCTAGAAGTCAGTTGTTCTTACAAAAATCAAGAGGCATGTAATAAAGAGTCAACGGAGTTGTTTAAGAAAGATCATATTAATTTACCTTCAGAATTAAAATCGCCTTTTATCACCATTCTAAAACCCATTGAATCAAACTTAACTCCTAACACAAAAACTCCATTCATGAGCATTTTAGAAGAATAAATAGGAGAAATTCTTAATAAACATGGGCCTAAGAATGGGATCACAAATTATGTCCCTAAAATTAACAGTAATTATATCAATAATAGAATTATAAATCAAATTTCTAAGATTGGCAATTCAAAATCATTGAAATTTGTCAATCCAATATTAGACATAGGATATTTAAGCTGCATTATGTCTGACTGAAGATGATAAACTTAGCGCTTGTTGGAAAGCAACCCAATATTTAGTTTTCTTTAGTCTAATTTATCTTTTCAGTTGATTTTCTTTTTAGGATAATTTGAATAAGTTGGAGAGAGAGCCCAAATTTTTAAAGGCATGTGCTGGACCAAAAATATAGTCAGGTGTATCCTTTCATATTCTTTATTACATCCTTTATTTTTTCTTCTCCATTAAGGACAATATCGATTAAGTTTGGAGGAAAAAAATAAAAATTTTAAAAATTTTAAGTCCTCGAAAAAGTTAGTATTTAGTATTTAGACACCTGATTATGCACAAGAATTAAATTAAACTAAGCATTTTTAAAAAAAATTGATGCACAGATCAGAAAATCTATGAGATATTGAGGAATTAAGTATTAAGAAAATTCAATAAAGAGTTAAGTCTAGAATATAAAATTTTTTTTCTTGGAGCATTTCTAATTTTTTCTACTAGCATCATAGAAAAGTCTACTTTTTATAGGATTGTGTAGGGTAACTATACATTTCTTCATATAAAAAAATTAAATAAAATAGTTTTTAAGTACTTCTCACTGAGTAATCGGGCCTCTTTGCCTAAGCAAGCATTGAGTTTCACATCAAAAGGTGGGAAGGACAAAGAAGTTTATTGTAAAGCTAGTCTTAACTCATAGTCTATTCGATTTGAGCTAGTAAGCCCAAGGGGTATTCTATACCTAGTGTCCTAAAGCCAACTGGTTTGGAAGTCATTAGCCTAAGACTCGCTACATGGATCAAAAAGAAAGCTTAAGGGATTAAGACACTCAATAGTGGTACAAAAAAAAAATATTGATTTTTCATCGAGTAATCAGATCCCATTGTCTAAGTAAGTAATGATATTCGCATCAAAAAGTGGACAATGTGAAAATAAAAATCAATAATTGAAGGGCGGAAGTAGCAATACACTTGTCTATATGAAAGTTTAGACATATCAGAGATAAAAGTAAGATAATTTAGAAAAAAGTTCAAAAAAATTTAATATTTTCTACTTAATTTTTTTATCGATAAGTATTAATATTCCAATGATATGTCTCACTTAAGCTCTACAGAATATCAATGACCATTTTGAAAACTGTTTAGGTAAAATTCGAAACTCTAAAGTTAAAAGGTATTTAAAACTAAATTCTTTCTTTACTCGAGGATGAGCAAAGCTTAAGTTGGGAGGTGTGATAAGTACCATAAATTTACTAATAAAAGTATTAATTTATTAATTAATTTATATTAATTTTTTAAGAATTAATGATTAATTTATATATAACTTTTAAGAAATTCATATTTTTATTAGTTAAAAAATTAATTAAAAAATAATAAAATTAAAAAATAAAATTTTATAATCAATAGAAAGAGCTCATTTTTTTTATCATAATAAAATAAGTTTTGAGCAAAACGAAGCTAAAACAGAGATGATATGAATTTCTAGAGATAAAAGAAAAAAAATAAATAAAAAAAAGAAAATGGCTCAGTCAGCTCCGCAAGCCAAGCGACCAATGTGCCAAGCCAAGCTGACTTAGCAATGGAAGTCATCAACTGGTCCACGATCTAGGCGTGGACCGCCAGCCTAGTAGAAATCGATGAATCATAGAGCGACACGTGGTGGACCCAGACCCTTAAAGGGTTCTCAGAAAATCTATCACGACTCACAGGGCATTTTGGACTTTTCACTCAGTGATAGGAGACGCTGATTAGTTGCAGTGTATGGTGCAGCCAGTCCACATGGTCCATGGCAATAGTAAAGGTGCGATTGGATGGACCCGATTGATTGTGATCAAGATTGGATGGCGGTGGTTATTTTCAGGTTTGATTCAAATTCCATCAGCGATCTGGAGCAATTCAATGGCCAAAAAATTAGCCGATGAAGATCCAATGGTCCAGAAAGCTCCCAACAATTATCAGGACTCCCAACGCATGATTAGCGGCTAGATTTCCTCCATCAACGCATGATGGGACTGTCAGAATTTAATCCAACCCGATCTAGGTTGATACACATCCAATTTTGATGATTTTTAGTCCATTGGATTTCTATCAATGGCTAGATTTCATCCGGAGCAACAAAATTTATCTAGGACTCCTTTTAATTTAATTTTCACTCAAATTTATTTATATTTTGATAATGAAAGAGCTCCTTAGTCCCATATTGCCTAGAAGAAAACTCTCCAGCCCTCCTAGCTCTATAAAAAGGACTTCAGGCCTCCAGAGTTCATTGTCTTCAATCAAGGTGAAGCTTTGGTATAGGGGAAAGCTAGGCTATGGGTAATGGCTGGGCTTCTACATCATCTTTTTGCCAATGCCGATCCAAGATCAGAGATCAGGCTATTTTATTTTATTTTTTATTTTTTAAATTTTATGTATTTAAATTCTAAAATTTTAATTAATGAAAATTTGATTTTTTACACTTTGATTTTAGCTCTTTATTTTTATTGTAAGTTAATTTTTATACTTTAATTATTACTTTTTATTTTATTGCAAGTAGATGCTATGATCTAATTAGTAGATCTTAGTACCAAGTTTAAATTTTTGCACCCTTTAATTTTTGCATTCCGAATTCACTTTTAATTTCAAAACTTTTTTCTTTTCTTTTTTTTTTAAAAATCAAAGATTTTAAATCTAAAAATACTACCTTTTCTATGGATTCAATCTGACTCACTACTATCTACGTATTTTTAATTATTTTAAGAAGTTAGATTAAACTGATAAACATGGTGTCTTAACGACAACATCGCATCCCTATCAGATGGCTAACTTGGAGAGAAGGTCAGCCATGACATTTTCTGCTCTCTGGATCTATTGAACGTTGAAACTGTTGAAGGTCAGGGTTAGATTCCTCATCTTTTCTAGATACTTCATCATACTTTTCCCTCGAGCTTCATAATTGCCACTAACTTGTCCCACCACCAACTGAGAATCACTATAAGCTTGAAGTCAAACTATTTCTAATTCTTTAGCTATCTTCAACCCCATAATCAAAACTTCATATTCTATCCCATTGTTCATCATGGGGAACTCAAAATGCAATGCATATTCATCGATGATTTCCTCTGGATTAACCAAGATCAGACCTGCGCCTGCATCAGAAGCATTAGATAAACCATCCACATACAAGGCCCAGAAGCCTTTAGGGAGGTTTGCTCTTTCTTCAATGGAGCTCAACTGTAACCATGGCACACTAACTACATTTTGCTCAAGTTCAGCTTCATCCAAAATAGTGCATTCTACTATAAAATCTACTAATATTTGAGCTTTGATCGATGGTTGAGGTTAAAAATTGATGTCAAACTCTGTAAGCTTGATTGCCCATTTTGCTATTCTTTCAGAGGCATCTATTCGATGAAGAACGACCTTAATTGGTTGATCAGTGAGGAGCATTATAGCGTACCACTAGAAATAAGATCGGAGCCTTCGACTATAATCAGTAGAGCATAAGTTAGTTTTTCTAACTTGATGTACCTAGTCTTAGCATCCCTTAGGACTCGGCTTATATAGTAGATCGATCACTGCACTTTCACCTCTTTCTTGACTAAGACGGTTACAAGGGCCGTTGGGGAGACCGCTAGGTATAGAAACAATTCTTCTCTGGGTTTGGACTTGGCCATTAGAGGAGGTGAGCTGAGGTAGCTTTTTAGTTCTTCAAATGCTTATTGACATTTGGGGGTCCAGTAAAAGTTCTTTAGCTATTTGAGAACTTGGAAGAAGGGCATACATCGCTCAGTCGACTTTGAAACAAAATGGTTCAGAGCTGCTACCTTTCCTGTTAGGCACTGAACTTCTTTTATTGACTTCGGGGTGGCCATCTCTTGAATGACTCGAATCTTTTTTGGATTTGCTTCAATTTTGTACCTCGATACTACAAACCTCAGCAACTTTCCTGAAGTTACCCTAAAGGCACATTTGGTCGGGTTCATCTTCATTTTATACTTCTAAAGTGCATTAAAGGTTTCTTCAAGATCGACGATATGGTTTGCTGAAGATCAGCTCTTGACCAGCATGTCATCTATATGGATCTCCATGTTGTGGCCGATCTGCTCTTTGAAGATCTTATTCACTAGGCACTGGTAGGTTGCACCTACATTTTTAAGGTCGAAAGGCATAATCCTATAACAATAGAGACCATGGTCAGTACTAAAAAGAAGTTTTCTCCTCATCTTTCGATGCCATCCGAATTTGGTTATAGTTGGAGAAGGAATTCATAAAAGTGAGGAGCTCATGGCCCAAAGTTGCATCTATAGGTTGATCAATTTTGGATAGGGGGTAGCTATCTTTAAGACAGGCCTTATTTACTTTCTTGAAATCTATGCACATTCTCCATTTATCGTTTGTCTTCTTGACGAGGACTACATTGGAGACCTAGTTTGAATAAGACATTTTTTGGATGAATCCAATCTTGAGAAGCTTGTCAACTTCTTCTACAATTGCCTTTTGCTTGTCTGAAGCATAGCCGCTTATTTTTATCTTTACTGGCCGATGTTTGGGGTTAATAGCCAGATGATGTTCCATGACTTCAGCATCAATCTTGGGAATGTCTGCTGGGACCCAAGCAAAAATATCTACATTTTTTTGCAAGAAAGCAATGAGCTACTCTCTGACATCTCCTCTTAGGCTAGACATATCTGCATAGTATAATCTTCATTTCCATCATTTAAAGAAATTACAACAAGGTCCTCCATAGGCTCACCCTGTTCTTCGATAAGGTCATTGTGAACGTCAAGCCCATCCACTAGACAAGGATCTGGTTGTCCACTTTCTTGTAAGGCAATTGAATAGCAATGTCTTGCCAGGACTTGGTCTCCTCTGACTTCTCCAATCCCATGATTTATTTGGAACTTCACTTTCAGATAATAAGTTGACACCACTGCTCAAAGTGCATTCAGACCAGGTCGGCCAAGAATTGCATTGTAAGCAGATGGAGCCTTCACCACCAAATTGTCCACTTGTGCCTTGGACTATCTTGGGTATCTCTCTACAGCCATGGTTAATGTTATTATCCCTTTAACTGGCACAGCATCACCAGCGAAGCCTACCAATGGAGTGTTCATTAGTCCAAGTCAGTTATTAGGTATGGACATTTTGGAGAAAGCATCATAAAATAACACATTGGTAGAGCTTTCATTATCAATAAGAATGCGGCGTACATCATAGTCAGCTATATTTAAGGAAACTACAACTGCATCATTGTGTGGAAACTGAACCCCTTATGCATTTTCTTCAGTGAAGGCTATGGGTTCTTCGGTCTTTTGCCTCTTGGCCGGCTCTGTCGATCCACTAACTTCCCCTCACCGAAGTCTCTCAGAGATAGTATTAATGATCCTGAGAAATGGCCGATCCTCTTGTTGATCCTCCCTCCTTAATGGCTCTGGCTGTGGCAGTGCTCTCAATCGATCTTCCCTTCCTTCAAGCCGACGTTGGAGAAATCGGCCAAGCCAGCCTCTCCTGATGTGCTTCTCGATCTCATCTTGAGGTTGAATGTATTCTTCAGTATTGTGACCATGATCATGATGGTAGAGGCAGTACTTGTTAGGATTGTGCTTGTCAGAGTGAGTGTGCATCCTCTCCGACCTCGATAGCTGCTTCTTAATTTCCATCAGCACTTGAGTTTTTGGAACATTGAGGGGAGCATAGTTATAGAACCTTCTGACGGAAGAGTTTCACCAGGCCCATCGAACAGGGCTTCTCTACTAACGAGCTTGGAGAGGAATCCAAGCTCGTCTATGCTTAGGAGGAGTTCTGGAGTGCGATCGAGCTTCACTTGACTTTTCTTTAGCTATAGGCTTACTAGATTTGCCCGCTTGCTGCTGTCTTATAGCCTTATCATCCTTCAATTTGAAGGCCTCCTCAGCTCGAGCATAACCTTCAGCCCACACCACCATATCTAAAAAATTCCTGGGTATTTTCTCTCTAGGAAGGATAGAAGATCATTCTTCTAAAGATCATCCTTCAATGCAGTCATGGCTATAGATTGGTCTAACTTTCGAACCTCCAGTGCGACAGCATTGAAGTGGCTGACGTAAGCTCGAATGGACTCCCCTTCCTTCTACTTTATGTTGATGAGGAAGTCTGAGTCTCATCTTGGATGTCGACTGCTTACAAAATGAGCCACAAACTAATGGCTCATTTGGTTGAAAGAAAATATCATACCCAACTTAAGGGCTGAGTATCAGTTCCTCGCTACTCCCTTTAGGGTAGATAGGAAAGCTCGATATAGAATGATGTCTGGTGTGCCATGGAGCAGCATCATGATCCAAAAGGCTAGAAGATGGTCGACTGGATTAGTGGTTCCATCGTAGCTCTCAAATTAAGGAAGCTTGAAGTTCAACGGAATAGATTCCTACATGATTCGCTGGGAGAAAGGAGGGTCAATACAGATATCATCGCTATGGTTGGGGGGAGCATGGCAGAGTTCCGCAATTTATCAATTCATTTCCTAGAATCTATGATCTAGAAGATCCTCTCGATCATGGATCTTAAGGGTCTTCTAGTAGAACGGAGGCAATGATCCTCTGGGGGTGGAGTCATGATCAGAACAAGGGCTCTCCATCCTCTACTTCTCCTTTCCAGGGGTCACCGAATGACTAGCCCAGATGGGCTATCTCAACATCAAATCCTGATATTCTGGTGAAGCTCTCTCTGGTTGAACTGATGCTGAATGTTATTGCATGCCCTGTACTGCTTCTATGGGGCCTTTGATCTACTGGATCGACATGTTGAACTACTCCACATCCACCACTACTATCGGTGGAGGAGCCTGGGGTGTCGGAGATGAAGTTGAAGTAGGTAGATCTGGCAGTGGAGGCAGTAGATCACCTAGTTGATGCCTTCTTGGGTGGCATCTTGTAGAGCCAATCGGAGAAGAAGCTAAAGTAGAGAAGAAATTCCACCGAGTGCTCCTTTTAGAACAAGGGATTAGAAAGGAACTAGGATGAATACCTACCTCTAGCACCAATTTTGTTGGTGCAGAAAAGTATGGATGCCAAAAAGTGCTAGAGTTGGGGATGACGTGGTTGCCATCAGGACCTACAAAAGAAGTTCAAACTAGAGGTGGGGTTGCTCCGATAGGACCGTCTAATGGTCAAGTCAATTCTCTATCAATAGAACTGGAACACTTAGGGAGTTTTAGTAGAATTTTTAGCTTAGAGCAAAAGCATATATGGAGGATCGCTTATATAGATGGAGCTTGTAACAAACTAATAGTGACTGTCGTAACTACCTGGTAGTAGGCCGTTCGAAGCCATATGGAGTTTGTTATGGAGGATGTGGTGTCCATTGTCATGACGTATTAGTTTATTGAAAATTAATAGTCAAAGTTTAGACGGAACAGCTATAGTCAGTAAAAAACTTTACATCACAGTAATTTAGGAGAAGCTCGGACTTTTCCAAGGTCATCTGCATGTTGATTGATATTCGCTGTATTGGAAGTTGAACTTATATAGATGCCAAGGTTTCTCTAGCAACTAGAAGGAGCTTGCCTAGCGACTGGAAGGAGTTCGGTTGGAAGAAGCTTGCCTGGCAACTGGAAGGTTCGAAGGAGTTAGTTCTGGTGGAGTCTAGTTGGCCACTAGAAGGAGTTCGGCTGGATGGAGTCGGCTGATTGCTGTGATAAGCGGTCATAATTAGAACATTTTGGTGATTCCTAACTGCTTCTCTGAGGTTCGGTTGCCTTCAAGGTCGTCTATAACTAAACAACTATTTTGGATTGGAGGTTGATAAGGATAGCGGATTCATCGATTTAGGACAGTGGCCAGGTTCTTTCGAAAAGAAGTTTAGGCTTAATTTGATGATGAAGTTCTTTTGTTAACTCTGGCTTGCATACTCAAGATTCTAGATATAAGAGTGCCTAGATCCGTCATCTTCAATGAGATATAGAAGTTCATTTGAGGAAGAACTCTGACGATCTGTGAGATCCAATTCGTCATGGTTAGATTTGGTTTGAAGGAGATCTAACTGGAAGTTCGGCTAGCTTCTAAGTTGGCCAGACTGGACTACCCAGGAGGTGGATGCTTAGCATTTCAACTGCTTAAGTGGCTGCTTTCATTGTTCAAGTTTGCCCGAGTGAGGCCTGCAATGCCTTGCAGGCTTTGGAGTTAACCTATGCGGTAAAGAAGATCACCCGATAGATTGAAGGTCGGCCGACTTGGGGTTAACTGGAGTAATAATTCATACTGGTAGAAGTTCTGTCATGCTTGATATTGATACTACCATCTGAGGTTACCTCAGGGCCAGTCATTAGGCTGAACTTTGGCAGGAGCAGGTTCATCCCCAACAGTTGTGATAGATTTTCTATAGATCTCTTAGCGGTCTAGGTTCACCACATGTCACATGCTAATTAGCTGTGCCTGCTGAGCTGGACGGTCCATGCCTATTCCATGGACTGGCCGGTCATTCTACCATGCACCAGCTTATTTTTTTAAAAATTTTAAACTTCTAGGCTTCATAATTTTTTCATTTTTTGAGTGAAATTTATTGCGTTGGAACCCATAAATCGAGTTGTTCATATTGATGAGCTTTTTTTCTACAAAATACTAATAAAATTATAATTTTTTTAAATAAATATTAATTAATATATGATTTAATACTATTATTTAGTAATTTGAGATAATTATCAAGCAATCAGGCTAAGATTGAGTCTAATTGAATTAGATTTAATTAGAATTGATTTGAACTTGATTAGATCAAGTTCAATTGATTTATTGGATCAGCTAGTTATAAGGGAGAACAAGTCCTTGTTTAATTAGGACTGGTTAGAAATTAAATCAGATTTAAATTTAATTTAATCTAATTTAATTAGGCTTCTAGTTGGACTAGGATCATTCTTTAAATAAGTTGCATTAATCTAAGTTCAATTTGGTTCAAAAAGATTTTGACCTAGTCTAAATAGAAGAGTTCTAGTTAGACGAGGACTCCTAATCCATTGTTCCTAAGAAGAAAGAACCCATGCCCCTTGATTTTATTCCAGAAGTTTACATAAATTTTTTAATGCCTAAGAAAGGACCCCACACCGCCTATCTGGTTGTTTTGGAATTAAATTTGAGTTGGTCAAATTTGGCAATTGATTTTTATTTGAACTCGATTTGATAGAGTCCCAAAATTTCAAAACACCTATCTCTTCTTTTGGAATTCTTTCTCCACACCTCCTTTTTTTTGTGCACCATATTTCCCTCCTTTTAGGCATGATTTGCTGGTTCTTCATGCTAAAAAGGAATGGGGGCGGCATCCAAAAGTTGGACGTCACCTAGGGTCCTTCCTAGACTACTATTTGACCTAGTCATTGTTTGTTAGAGCGGTGCCTCCTTTTAAGGAGAAGTTGGCATAAAAAATTATTGTAATTCTATGTAAAGGAGAGAGAGAATAGAGGAGAGGCTGTGAGGGATTTGTGTGCCATCTTTCTTGGAGGAGTGGGTTTCTTTGGGACATCAAACGTTGATGTCTTGTTGAGAAAAAAAAAAGAAGAGAAGATGGTCTTCTCTTAAGGTTCTTTTGAGATCCTTTTCTTCTCAATCTTTTATGAGATTTTTTTATGAAAAGAATTAGAGAGAAAATAAGAGAGGGCATAGGAAAATTCTAGAGGAGGTCTCCTCTTGTCCTAGCATGGAGATATATTTAGGACATCAATGGTTGATGTTCTAAAAGAGAAGATGTCTTCTCTTAGGGCTTTTCTCATAACCCTTTTTTCTTTTCTTTTTTTTAGGAGATTCAAGAGTTGGTCCTCTTCCTTTATCCTCCTCCTAAACTTCATCTCTTGGAGTGTCTAAGAGATCTAAGGATAATTTTTTGATCAACCATCAAGAGGGTTCTATGAGAAGCTAGTACTTCGAGCAGATCTTCATTCGACAAACCTTCGATCTACATAACAACTTCATGTGGATAACCTATAGAGGCCGAACATGTTGTGCAACTCCAAGCAACAAGGACAATGATGTTTTCTTAACGATGGTATTCTCGACCCATGCGAAGGTAAAAGATCTAATCTCTTTTCTAACCTAGATGCGATCTAGGATTTCTAGAAGTATTCTACATCTAGGATATTGATATGTTCAATACTAATCACTAATTTATTTTTTAGATTTATTCATACATCATGATATGTCATAGATCTTAGATATAGGATTTAGTAATTAGATCATATAAATAAATAAGTTACATAGTTTAATCTATGTTTTCCACTATATTTAATTTCTAAAAAGTTTCAAAAGATATACATAAAATCCTGCATGGTTTTCCAATAGTGGTATCAGAGCCCTAGGTTCTTTTATGACATGATTATATTTATATTAAAATAATCTAAAAATAATTCTAAAAATCATACATACCGATCATAAGGTTGTTCTGTTGTAAGGTTAACCCCTTACAATGTAAAGATTGTTCTATTATACGTTGATCTGTAGAACTGAATCATGAATAAATTAGATATGATCTAAGTAGTTTTATAACTCAATTTTTGATTTTAAATCTAAAAATTAAATGGATATTTGATCTGTTATTGATTATATAGATTAGATCTAAATAATGTAGGATCGCACATACTAATTATAAGGTTGTCTTACTATAAGATTTACCTCTTACAATATAGAAGTTGTCCTGGTATGTGCTGATCTACATAACCTATATTATAAATATGTTAGATAAGATCTAAAATAATTTATGATTTATTTTTAGATTTTAAATCTAAGATTGATTGGTTTATTATCTGAATTTTTGGTTATTTAGATAAGATCTGAATAATATGTGTTTCATGTTAGATCTGGTTCCTTTTATACATATGCTGGATATGTAGTTTTGATTTTTGAATGTAGAATGTATATGTATGACATATATGCTTTATAAAATTTAAATTGTAAACTTACTTTCTACAAAACTCTAGATTCAAAACCTTAGGATATGATCTAAACATTGAAATAATTCAGATTTAAAACCATGAATTGAGTATGATTCAATATAAAATGTTTATAAACTTGAAAATATTTTAAATAGTTAAATCAAAAATTAGTTCTGAGGTTTCAAACCCCAATCCATTAATCTTGAACTTAAGTAAGAATTAAGTGATTGTTTATGATCTAGGTTTATGATTTGAAGATCCTAATTCAATTTCATAAATCATGGGTTAATGGGTTAGTTGATCAGATCATTAACTGGGTTAGACCTAGAGTTAGATTAAATATGGACTAAGTTAAGAAATTGATCGAACCTAATTAATAGTTAATTAGGATTAGATCATTTCTTTTCTATAGATCAATTTAATAGTTGTAGTTGATCAATATCCATACATCTGACAAATGAAACTGATCATGGCTCAGTGGTTGAGCCCGAGTCTTTAGGCAGACCAAATTAAAATTGATAAATTGATTAGTGTTTAAGGTAAGTCTGGTATTTTCAGATCGATGGTCTTTAATTGACAGTTCACTTACTTGACTATTTATGATGGTATCTAAGATAAGCTTTGGCAGACCCTCCTACTGATCCTATTTATCTAGCCAATGTGGTTAATCAACTTTTGATTAGATTGCTCATTGATTCATGCCAACCCATGTCACATAGAAAATTAGTGGGACTGATCTAGGTGCCCATGGACCAAACTTGATTCTTGTCCTCATCAATGACTTGAGAAGTCAGTAGGAAGATTTGACTTGATGAAATCAGTGGGAGCAACTTGGTCAATGTCTTCTCTATCCTCAAAACACAAATAAATAAAATTCTCCAAATTATTAGGCCCTTAAAATGATAAAATTATGGAGATAATTGAGTCATAGCCTCTCATTAAGATGGATGGTAATGGATCCAATAGTTTGGGTGGACATTGGAGATGCCTTATGCCTGATGTTCATCAAGATATTAGAATTATCATTCATCATATGATGATTAGGTTGCACTCTCTAAATGGTGATTTGGTTAGTTAGAGCCTTCCTTGAGCCTGGTAATCATTCGTTTGATGCACCAAACTCTATCATGTTAATGGTTGGACCTAACTGGGACTTTTAGTGGAGGCACCTTATACCTGCTGAAGAGGAGCCTAAGGCAAAACTAAATTACTAAAAATTATTTGAAAAAAGAATTAGTTGAGAACCTACCCATAAGTGCATACGAGTTAGCCAAAGCTTTTCTTAGGCCTGTATGTAGTCTATGTGAATTTTAGTACCTATTAGGAAATTAAAATAATTTCCCAAATTGAAGGTAGAGGGTACCAATTTATATAAAATAGTGGAAAAATCTTTAGACTAAAGTCCAAGTATCTAGGCTTAAAATAATTCATATACATTAGGTCATTGCTCTCTTTTCTTTAGATTAAGACTAAATCCTAATTGCTTCAATCACTGTCGGACAATGATGTGCTGATGGGATCCAATTTTGATAATTAGTATCGAAAATTGAATTTGGTTTACCAGCATGAAGGGATTCGTGTTGGGGCTTATAAGCCTGGTCAAAATAATAGGTTCAAGACTAATCCAAATCAGGCAAAGAGCTTCTACTACAAGAAGTAAGGTCATAGAAAGAAGAATTATTTGCAATATCTTGCTTTCCTTGATCCAGACATGCTGAATAAGAGAAAAGAGCAAGAAGTTGCTTATTAAGGATGTTATATGATAACACCTTGAAATTTCTCTATTAGTGATTCTACTACCTGGGTATTGGATATCGGCAGTCTTATATAAATGGTTGCAAAGACTTCAGAAAAGTAGAAAGTTTGAACATAATGAGAGATTTCCGAATGTTAATGACTGAAGTCTTGTTCCAATCCTAGCTTTAAAAATTATCGACCTCATTTTTAATATAAATGTTGTCATTTTTAGTGACTGTCACTATTGTCCATTGTTTATGATAAATATGATCTCTATTAATCTTTTGGCCAGAGATGGTTATCATTTATCTATAAAGAAAGATTATTATAATATCATTATGAATGATGTTATAATAATACATTAATAATAAAGAAATGATATTTAATATTTACACAATCTATTAAGTATAATATACACATTTAATAAAAATTCAAGTTAGATAATCTCTCAAATATCAATATTTGGCATTTAGGTTTGGTCATATTAATAAGAATGGGATAAATAGATTAGCCTAAGAGGGAGACCTTGACATTAATGATTGTAAATCATTATTGACTTGTGAGCCTTATCTTCTTGGAAAGATGATGTTAGATATGTGTACCCTAGAAGCCAGATTGGCTGACACTTGTAATACACTTCTAAGGGCAAAATTATAATTTTAACTATAAATAATAAAATGGGTTATTTTCTATCATAGTGTGTATTTCAAATTATCTATGATACATCCCTTGAGTTAATAGTAATGATAGTTCATATTTTCAAGAGTTAAAAATTTAAGACATGAATTTTCATTATTAACTCATAAAATGCTCTCGACCGTAGGATCATTATGAGGATGGTGATTGATCCAAAAGGTTGGTGTATGATCACTTCTTTATAGTAGATGAGTCTTGAGTCTATGGTGTAGAGACACTGAAGTGAGAGTATAGATACTCATTAGAGAATGAGGGCACTGAAGCATGACCACCTCGAGCAGTCATTAGGAAGTCTACCTTCTCGTTGATGACTGGCTCGAAGCTGCAGTAGGTGTGTCTGGTTCTTTGACTCTGAGGTGCATCGACAGTTCACCTTGAGGGTGTTATAGTTTGACTACACCATGACTCGATCTCCTAGCCATTCGAAATCCTGAGGTGTATGTTGGCTATAGCATGTTCATTGTAGGAATTGGATTGCACCAAGATGGAATCTATCTACCTCAGGTAGGATGAGGAGCAGCCCTATGATGATCATCCTGAGAATCAAGTCCATTAAGCCCATGGCCATGGCAGAGTGAAATAATAGAAAGAGTTTCTATTAGGATTTTCACATTGGAAACTTGAATCGAATGATTAAATCATATGACGGGAAATTAGAGGTTTGACGAGATTCACCTTAACCCTAATCTACGATCGGAGGCTCAAGATAGAGAAAATTAATCACATAGGTAGCTGCACCAAGAGGTTCGCTTTCAGTTCTGATGGGTTGCCACCATATACTGCTAGGTGTCACTGGTGGATTTTGGAAGTAATTAGAATGATTTAGATGATCGATCATTCTAGCTTGTCTGAATCAGAAAAGTTCTGATCCATCGGAAAGGTGTTTCGATGATGTCGATGATAGAGATCATGACATATCCCATTACCATATAGAACTGAACCTAACTGGATCACACAAACAAGGGTTTAGATCTGGATATCATCAATTGGACTAACCTAGTTCAATTGGTTCGAATAAGATTCAATTAGGTTCAAGAAAATCGTGCTAGCACACGATTGAGCCTAATGTTCTATTTTAACAATCATTAAAGCTTGTCTCTACTGAGCCAAATGTATTTGGGCTCACTCAAGAATCTTTACTTGGTCTGACTGGAGCTCGTGGAGGTTAGAAAAGGATTGTCTTAATTTATGAGATAAATTTGAGACAACACCTGCCATTTTTCATCACCTACTAAATCTTGTCTTCGAATATTGGTCAAATATTGACCCTGGATATTTAGACATCTGCCCATGTGTCATGCACCCATAGAAGAGAACCTGGGGACTTGTCCCCCTGCTAAAAAGCAGATAGGCAAGTGGTGCATGCCTAGGGAGGCATGTGCCCCATGAGGATAGAAGATGGAGTCCTATATAGATGGGACTCCAGTTGCTTCAGGGAATCAAATTAGGTGGCGCTAAGAAGAGTTGTTTGACCTAGTCTTGGCACCACCTAAGGAGAATTTTGAGGATCTCTAATTTGATTGGAGCAAATGATATTATCCCATCAATCAGATATAGATCTGATTGCACAAAGGGCCGTGACTGGCCGGATGATGTGGCACTGCATGGCACAGCAGGGTATATATAAACCCTGTCTGTGCCTAAAATTTAGTTCTTCTGACTTTAGCCCATGCCACATAGCCCCTCTCCCTCCTTCTCCATGCCACCCTCTGGTTCTCTCTCTCCTCTCCACACCCAAGGGACTTTTGGCA
Organism: Cocos nucifera; assembly: GCA_006176705.1. NCBI lineage: Eukaryota > Viridiplantae > Streptophyta > Magnoliopsida > Arecales > Arecaceae > Cocos > Cocos nucifera. The sequence goes on from QRFJ01000019.1 coordinate 125,321, forward strand.
TGAAGAAGGTGTGATCCAAGCAAGTGAAAGGTGCTAGAAAAGAAAGAAGGCAGCACTACTACAAGAGACAATGACTGTTCTTCAAAAGTCATTTTGAAGATCTTCATGATCAGATCCAGATCTAATTTTTGAAGAATTGATTGAGAAGGAGAAGATCTTCAGATCCTACCTAAATGGATACCGATGGAGGCTAGGCACTTGCGTGGCTACATCCAGAACCTCAAGCAAGCATCAGGATCATCATAGGATAATTGGATTATCCATAATAAAGATATAATTAAATTAAATTTAATTTTACTTTTTATTTTTATTATTCAATCAATAGGATTATATCTAAGAAGTCTCACATTTGATTAGAATCTTAGAAATTTTATTTTGAAATATCCCTCCTAATCCAATCAGATCTGAACGAACCTGACCCTGAAAAAGATTTTTTCCTTCAACTGGTATTAGAGCTAGGTTCCATAATTCATTAGATCTGATTTTAATTTATTTTTAATTTAATAATTAAATAATTTTAGATGTCATATTAGATGTGATTAGATTTAAAATTAGAAAATTAAAAATTAAAAAATCTAGATCTAAGATGTATGAGATGCATGACTAGACTATGAATAGAATTATTCTATATATAGTCTAGCATGATCATAATTTTAATTTAATTAATTATAATTTTTAGATCTATTTATTTACTATTTTTTGATATTATAAATATTACAATTAGATCTAAAAAATAGAAAATAAATTTATTTAATTTTAAATTCATATGAGATATGATAGATGCATGTTTAGACTAGTTGTAGAATAGTTCTACATAATTATCTAGATTAGAATTTAATTTTGATATGATCAATTTAAATCTTAATTTTTTAGATATTTATGAGATAATTTAGATCTTGAAATATGTATAATATGATACATGAGATGTATGCAAAATATATTTTTAGTTAGATTAATTTTTATATATGTGATATATGATGTAGATCTAACTAGTTTTGTAGATTTATCATGTTTCTAATAAAGATGTTCCTCTTGGCCATCCAGTCATAAGAATGAAGTAGGGTTTAAAGGCCCTTTCCTCTCATTCGATGGAGTGTTCTTATGGTGTGTAGGGATGCTACGCATTCGACCTTAATTAGAAATCAAAATTTATTTTTTGCAAAATCTTAGATCCTAAAATCCTAGGATTTTATATACATGTTTTGTTTATGAACCCTAAACTTAATTAAGAATTAAGATTACGAAATATATTAGGTCTAAAATTAAGAATTTTTAGATCTAAGACATATTCATAAAATTGGACACGGGTTGGATAGCTCAATTAGGTCTAGCGATTGATCAAACTGAATCAAGAGTTGGTTAGGTGGGATCAAGAATACTTAAATTGACCAGCCTAATAGGATTAAGTCTAGATCAAGGTCGAGTCACATGAGTGATCGATCAAGTTAAGACTTAATTAGGCTCAGTGGTTACAGTCTAGATTATAGGCTAACCTGATTAATTCTGGCTCAATAATTTGGTGTCTAAGGTAAGTTTGATGGATACAACCGAGTGATTTTTAATTGGAAACTACTCAACTTGAATGCATTCTTATCGAGTTAATGGCATATCCCTTCCATCAATCTCACTTACCTGGCCATGTTTGTCGACCCAATCCTAATCTAAGGTGGCTAACAATCTGAGTTAACCCATGCCACTAGGTTAGTTATAATGGTTATGGCTATATCAAGTCAGGTTTAAAGAGACTTAAATTAAATCTTCCTAAGAAAAGATTAAGTCTAAGATCTTCCACCATTGTAGATGTGTAGGCCCTTTCCGAGATTGATTGTTCTCAACTGATCATAGTGGTTCAGTTGCATCGAAAACATGCAACCATATCTATTAGGCATTGGATGCTATGGGCTGGAGGATGGATTGGGCTTAATATTTAGGATATGGTGAGAGACCCAATTAGGAATCCAATCTGTGCAAATGATGGGTTTGACTTAACTAAGAAGTGGATCAATATTTCAAACACGGTGAGATTCATGAATTAGAGACCAAGTTTGGATGCACCATGATTAGAGAATTATTGGACAAGAGTTGTTCACTCATTGGCTAACCCATCATCAATAACTATTAGGTGAGGTGATGAGTCAGTTGGTGGGACTGCACCACCCACTAGAAATCGATAATCATGGAGATTTTTGCATCTCTACAAAGGAAGTGTAGGAATTTGAAAAAATAGTGGAAGCTAATTTATTTAAAAATTAAATTTCTAAATAAATTAGTCAAGTCTTAATTACAAAATCTAACTAAAAATTTTAACTCTCTATAGAAAAAAGAAAAATATCTGCGTTCAACCCACTAGCCCGTATCCTGGACACCCATAGACTAATCAAACCCAATTACAAGGATTGGCTCCATAACTTCAAAATTATTTTGGATTCTGAAAAGTTGACTCATGTATTAGACCAGGATCCCCTCATCTTACCAACTCGTCTGTCTGCTGAATAGAGAGTGTCTATTGACAAATAGATAGATGAAGATAATAAGGCTAGATACTACATATTGGGCTCAATGTCTGATGAGCTTCAGCGCCAACATGAAGATATCAAGATTGCCCATCAAATATTGGCTCACCTGCAAGAGTTGTTTGATAAACAGAGTCGCATAGCCAAATATCAGATCACTAAATGACTATTTAAGACTAAAATGTATGATGGATAGTCAGTCCAAGATTATTGTCTGATGATGATCAAGAACTTAGAAGAGCTTGAAAAGCTCAGAGTGAAGTTAGACTAGGATCTACAGAATGATATAATTCTGCAATCCTTGACTGATGCATATGGATAGTTCATCATGAACTATCATATGCATAAACTTTAGAATACTCTGACTGAGCTTATGAATATGCTGGTTACTGTTGAGCTTTCTATGAAAGATTCTAAAGGCTCAGTACTTTCTATGGAATAGACTTCTTTTAAGAGAAAGTATTTTGGAAAGAAGAAGAAGTCTATGAAAAAGCAGAAGGTGGAAGGTGAAAAGAAAAAAAAGGCAGAGCAGAAGAAAAAAGCCGCTAACAAAAGAAAGTATTTTCATTCTAATACTGATGGCCATTGGAAGCGGAACTTCTCTACATATCTAGCCATCCTAAAGAATAAGAAGGAGATAGGTCCTTCTGGAGGTATGCTCGTTATTGAATCTAACCTTACGATTTCTTCTACATCCAGTTGGATGCTTGACTCTAGTTGTAGTTCTCATTTGTGCACTTCCATGCAAAGTCTTGAGGATAGCAGGAGGCTGAGGAATGATGAGATGATTTTACGCATCAAAAATGTAGCAAGGGTTACTGTTGTGGCCGTGGGAACCTACCCTCTTCGACTACCATCTGGCTTAGATTTAGTACTTAGGGATTATTATTATGTGCCTGCTGCAAGCAAGAATTTGATTTCTATTTCATGTTTAGCATAAGAAGGCTATGTAATTAGTTTTCTTAAGGACCATTGTAATATTCTTTATGAAAGAAATAAAATTATAAGTGATTTTCTTATTAACGGTCTCTACTAGTTACATACTGATGTATCTATCTTTAATATCAAGGAAAATATGAATGCCATAAGATCAAAATGATCCAGGGATAATCCAAACAATAGGTTTCTATGGAACCTAAGGTTAGGTCATATAGTAGAAGATAGGATTAACAAATTAGAGAAAATCGAATTATTGAGTTTGTTGACTTTCAAGTCATATCTAATTTATGAATCATGTCTTCATGGCAAAATGACTATGCTCCCTTTTGTAGGACTTGGAGAAAGGGCCACGGAACTACTTGCCCTAGTACATATTGAGGTGTGTGGCCCATTTGATGTGCCGACTAGAGGCAACTTTGACTACTTCATAACTTTTATCGATGATTTATCTCGGTATCGATATGTGTATCTTATGAGACACAAGTCTGAAGCCTTTAAAACGTTTAAGAAATTCAGACATGAAGTTGAAAAGCAAACTAGAAAACCCATTATGGTTCTTTGATCAAATCAAGGAGATGAATACCTCAGTCAAAAATTCTTGAACTATCTTAAGCAAAATGACATAGTCTCTCAATGGACTCCATTTGAAATATCTCAATTCAATGGGATTTCAGAATGGAGGAACCGAATCCTATTAGATATGGTCCGATCTATGATGAGCTTCACAAACCTTTTTGATTTTCTTTAGAGACATAGTCTGTTAATTGCTGTATATTTATTGAATAGGATTCTCTCTAAAATCATTTCTACCACATCGTATGAGATGTGACATGGTAAGAAATCAAGTCTGAGTCATCCCAGAATTTGGCATTGTTCAGCTTATGTCAAAAGACAACAAGCAAACAAGTTAGACTATAGGTCCTTTAGAGCTCGATTCATAGGATATCCTAAAGAGTCATTAGGATATTATTTCTATATTTTAGAAGACCATAATGTGATTGTGAGTCGGTATGCCATCTTTTCTAAAAAATAGTTCATTCAAGATGGTGGCATTGGAAAGCAGATCAAGCTCGAGGAGAAAATCTCACAAGAGCAACGAGCTAAGGATCATATGGAACCAAATCAGGTTGAGCCAATACAATCACTACCTCCTCCATCTCATAGATTGGAAAGGATTTTCCATCCCCCTAAGAGGTACTTAGGTACTATTTTAGAGGAAGTAGAGAAAATACTCCTTATAGGTAATGGGGTTCATGATGATGATCACGAAACCTATGATGAGGCGATATTGGATATCGACTTTGAGAAATGGTTAGAGGCAATGAAGTTAAAAATTGACTCGATGCACTCAAACCAAGTCTAGACCTTGGTAGATCCACCTGAAGGTATAATACCTATTGGGTGTAAATAGATCTACAAGAGAAAGATTAGTGGCAAAAGGGTATAGTTAGCGTGATGGAATTAACTATCAGGATACCTTTTCGTCAGTAGCCATGCTAAAATCCATCCACACATTGCTTACTGTTGTAGCCTATTTCAATTATGAAATATGACAAATGGATGTAAAAATAGCATTCTTAAATGGATACCTTGAGGAAGATATCTATATGGAACAGCCACTAGGTTTCACATCCAGTGATGTTGATCACAAAGTATGCAAGCTGCGAAGGTCCATATATGGACTTAAGCAAGCATCTTGGAGCTGCAATACTCATTTTAATGATGTGATTAAATTATTTGGTTTCATCAAGAATGAGGAGGAACCATGTATTTTCAAAAAGATCAGTGGGAGCGCTATTGTCTTTCTCACACTGTACGTAGATGATATCCTCCTTATTGGGAATGATATTTTCATGTTGACCATAGTTAAAATATGGTTATCTAAAGAATTCTCCATGAAAGACCTAGAAGAAACATCCTTTATTCTAGGAATTAAGATCTATAGAGATAGATCGAATAGGATGCTAGGTCTTTCATAGAAGATGTACATAAAGGAAATGCTAAAGAGGTTTATCATGGAAAACTCCAAGAGGGGATTGGTATCTTTCAGACATGGCATTCATCTCTCCAAGAAAATGTGTCTCAACAGACCTAAGGAGATTGAATGCATGAGCAAGATCCCTTATGCTTTAGTAATAGGGAGCCTCATGTATGCCATGTTATGTACACGACCTGATATGGCTGAAGGAAAATCCTAATTTTTCGGACCAGATTCGTTCAAATCTGATCAGATCAAGAGATATATTTCAAAATTTTTTCTCTTTGATCTAGATCAGATCTAGGATATTTTAGATTCGATTCTTATTATTTTAATAATTAAAATAAAATTAGATAAATTAAATCAAATTTAATTTACCTTGAAGTGGGTAATCCTATTATCCGTTGATGATCCTATAAGCAGCAGAAGGTTCTAGATCTAGCCATGTAAGTGCCTGACCTCTATCGGTATCCACTAGGACTGGATTTGGAGATCCTCTTCTTCTCTATCACATCTCCAAAAATCAGATCTGAAACTGATCTGGAGGATCTTCAAAATACCTTTCGAAGATCAGCAGTCGTCCTTTGCAGCAGCGCAACCTTCTAGCTTTCAGTCGCCTTTCTCTCGTTTGGATCTCACCAACCAAGGTCCAAAACTCCTTTTGGACATGGAGAGGAGAGGGAGAAGGTGGGTTTGGCATGGAGAAAGAGGGGAGAGGCAGCCTTGGGGCATGGAGAATTGTTATATTCTTTGAGTTGAGCGCAGGGTCTTATTTATAGACTAAGCGTGATCCAACTCCTCTTCTTCCTAACCAATCACAACTCTTTATGAAATCAGATCTAAATTTGATTGGTAGAAATAGAGTCCCCTAGATTTCTCCTTAGAGGATGCCTAAGATGAGTCAAAGTTGGTTCTTAGGAGAACTCTAATCGGAATCCAAAAAGGAGATGGAGTCCCTATCCAACAGGGACTCCTGGGTGCCTCCAGCTTGGGCACATGCCAAGGGTGGCATGCGCCCTCCTCCTTACCAGGTTCTGGCAGAGGGATAGGCCCCCACTAGCTCTCCAATAGGTGCATGACACATGGACAAAAGTCAGTGTAAAAGGTCAATATTTCACCAGTCAAAGGTCAACTTTTGACCAAAGTCAAAGGACGAGAAATGGCAGATGACAAAAAATGGTAGGTAATGTCTTACAAAATAAGACAACCTTTTTTGACTTGGACAAGCTCCAGTTAGACAAAGTGAAGGCCTCTAAATGAGCACAAACTCCTTTGGCTCAGTCAAGACAA
>QRFJ01000019.1:132966-297800 GCA_006176705.1 Cocos nucifera
AGAGGCAGCCTTGGGGCATGAAGAATTGTTATATTCTTTGAGTTGGGCGTAGGATCTTATTTATAGACTAAGCGTGATCCAACTCCTCTTCTTCCCAACCAACCACAACTCTTTGTGAAATCAGATCTAAATCTGATTGATGGAAATAGAGTCTCCTGGATTCCTCCTTAGAGGGCACACCTAAGACTAATCAAAGTTGGTTCCTACGAGAACTTTAATTGGAATCCAAAAAGGAGATGGAGTCCCTATCCAACAGAGACTCCTAGGTGCCTCCAGCTTGGACACACGCCAAGGGTGGCGTGCGCCCTCCTTGTTACTAGGTTCTGACAGAGGGACAAGCCTCCACCAGCTCTCCAATAGGTGCATGACACATTGACAAAAGTCAAAGTGTCAAAGATCAACATTTGACCGATCAAAGGTCAACTTTTGACCAAAGTCAAAGGATGAGAAATGGTAGGTGACCAAAAATGGCAGATAATGTCTTACAAAATAAGACAACCTTTTCTGACTTAGACAAGCTCCAGTCAAATAAAGTGAAGGCCTCTAAATAAACACAAACTTCTTTGGCTCAGTCAGGACAACTATTTATAATAGTAAAAGAAGAACGTTAGGTTCAATCGAGTGCTAGCACGATTTTCTTGAACCTAATTGAATCTCATTCAGATCAATTGAACTGGATCAGTTCAATTGATGATCACCAGATTCAAACCCTTGTTTGTGTGACCCAGTTAGGTTCAGTTCTGTATGGTAATGGGATATGTCATGATCTCTATCATCGACATCATCGAAACTCCTTTCGATGGATTAGAACTCTTCTGATTCGAACAGCTAGAATGATCAATCATCTAAATCATTCTAATTGCTCCCAAAATCCACCAGTGACACCTAGCAGTATATGGTGGCAACCCATCAGAGCTGAATGCAAACTCTTGGTGCAGCTACCTGTATGATTAAGTCCTTCTATCTTGAGTCCCGATTAGATTAGGGTTAAGGTGAACTCGTCAAACCCTAGTCTCTGTCATATGATGTAACCATTCGATTTCAAGTCTAATGTGAAAACCTAAATAGAAACTCTTTCTATTAATGGCCCATGCTGTGAGTATCACGAGCAGATATCAGTCGAATCAAGGTGAAGAACACTAGGCTTCTGTGAAATCTATCCTTAAGTATTTAAGAAGAACTAAGGATTTGATGATGGTCTTTGGTAATGGAGAACTCCAAGTATAGGGATATACAGACTCGAATTTTATGCCCGATATAGATGATCAAAAGTCAACATCTCAGAGTCTATTTGTGTGTAAAGGTGGTGCTGTCAGTTGGAAGAGTTCCAAGCAGACAGTGATAGTAGATTCCACCATGGAAGTAGGGTACATCGCTGCATCAGAAGCTGCAAAAGAGGCATTCTGGTACAAGAAGTTTGCCGTAGAGATCGGAGTGATGTCATCGAATGCCATTCCTTTATACTATAATAATAATGGTGTCATAGTCCTTGCTAAGGAGCCAAGATCTCATCAGAAATCCAAGCATATCGAGCAACGATACCACCTCATCTGCGATTACCTTGAGAAAGGTTATGTCGAGATCAAGAGAGTCGACTCTGCAGACAATGTGGCAAACCCACTTATAAAGTCGTTAAGCCGGTAGAAGATCGAAGCCCACCTTGACAAGATGGGACTTAGATTTGTAACCAATTGGCTTTAGGTCAAGTGAGAGTTTGTTAGATATGTGTGCCCTAGAAGCCAGATTGGCTGACACTTTTAATACACTTCTAAGGATAAAATTATAATTTTAACTATAAATAATAAAATAAATTATTTTCTATCATAGTGTGTATTTCAAAGTGTCTATGATACATCTCTTGAGTTAATGGTAATGATAGTTTATATTTTCAAAAGTTGAAAATTTAAGACATGAATTTTTATTATTAACTCATAAAATACTTTCGACCGTAGGATCATCATGAGGATGGTGATTGATCCAAAAGGTTGGTGTACGATCACTTCTTTTGGATAGATGAGTTTTGAGTCTACGGTGTAGAGACACCAGAGTGAGAGTATAGGTACTCATTAGAGAATAAGGGCACTGAGCGTGACCACCTCGAGTAGTCATGAGGAAGTCTACCTTCTCATCGATGACTAGCTCAAAGCCAAAGTGGTGTATTTGATTCTTTGATCTAAGGTGCATCGATAATTCACCTTGAGGGTGTTATAGTTTGACTATACTATAACTCAGTCTTCTAGTCATTTAAAGTCCTAAGGTTTATGTTGGCTATAGCATGTTCATTATAGGAATTGAATTGCACCAATACGAGATCTATCTACCTCGGTAGATGAGGAGTAGCCCTATGATGATCATAAGAATCAAGTCCATAAGCCCATGGTCATGGCAGAGTGAAATAATAGAAAGTGTTTTTATTAGGATTTTCATATTGGACTTGAATCGAATGATTAATTCATATGACAGAAATTATGGTTTATCGAGATCACCTTAACCCTAATCTGGTCGGACCTCAAGATAGAGAAACTTAATCACACAGGTAACTGGACCAAGAGGTTCGCTTTTAATTTTAATGGGTTGCCACCATATGCTGTTAGGTGTCACTAGTAGATTTTGGAAGCAATTAGAATAATTTGGATGATCGATCATACTAGTTATTTGAATTAGAAAGGTTTTGATCCATCGAAAGGTATTTCAATGATGTCGATGATAGAGATCACGACATATCACATTACCATACAAAACTAAACCTAACTAAGTCACACAAATAAGGATTTAGATCTAAATATCATCAATTGGATTAATCTAGTTCAATTAATTTGAATAAGATTTAATTAGGTTCAAAAAAACCATGCTAGCACACGATTGATACTAATGTTCTTCTTTAACAATCACTAAAGCTTGTCTCGACTGAGCCAAATGTGTTTGGGCTCACTCAAGAATCTTTACATAGTCTGACTGGAGCTTATCCAGGTCATAAAAGGATTGTCTTAATTTATGAGATAAATTTAAGACAACACAAATCATTTTTTGTCACCTGCTAAATCTTGTCTTCAGACATTGGTCAAACATTGACCCTAGATACTTAGACATCTGCCCATGTGTCATGCACCCATAGGAGAGAACCTAGGGACTTATCCTCCTACTAAAAAGTAGATAGACAAGGGGTTCATGCCTAGGAATGCATGCACCCCATAAGGATAGAAGATGGAGTCCCATATAGATTGGACTCCAGTTGCTTCAGGAAATCAAATTAGGTGGCACCAAAAAGATTTATTTGACCCAGTCTTGAAGCCACCTAAGGAGAGTTCTGAGAAACTCTAATCTGATTGGATTAGATGATGTCATCCCATCAATTAGATTTAGATCTGATTGCACAAAGGGTCGTGATTGGCCAAGATGATGTGGCACTGCATGGCGCAGCAGGGTCTATATAAACTCTATCTGCACCTAGAATTTTGTTCTTTTGAATTTAGCCCATGCCACATAGTCTCTCTCCATCCTTCTCCATGCCACCATCTAGTCCTCTCTCTCCTCTCCATGCCTAAGGGACTTTGGGCATGAAGAAGGTGCAATCCAAGCAAGTAAAAGGCACTAAAAAAGGAAGAAGGCAGCACTGCTGCAAGAGACAATGACTGTTCTTCAAAAGCCATTTTGAAGACCTTTAAGATCGGATCTAGATCTAATTTTTGAAGGATTGATTGAGAAGAAGAAGATCTTTAGATCCTATCCGAGTGGATATTGGTAGAGGCCAGGCACTTGCATGGCTACATCCAGAACCTTTGGCAAGCATCTAGATCATCACAAGATAATTGGATTATCCAAAACAAAGGTATAATTAAATTAGATTTAATTTTAATTTTTATTTTTATTATCAGATCAATGAGATTAGATCTAAGAAGTCTCAGATCTAATTAGAGTCTTTAAAAAAAAATTTTAAATATCTCTCCTAACTCAATTAGATCTGAACGAACCTGACCTGAAAAAAGATTTTTTCCTTCAGACGATAAGATCATCTTTTACTAAAAAAGGAGAATAAGCTGGTGAAGTTCTGAGTTTCATGCATAGTGATGTATGTAGACTTATGAACTCAAGTGTCAAAGAATAATATCAATATTTCATTACGATTGCAGATGACCTATCTTGATATGGGTATGTCTAGCTTGAATCATTTGAAATATTCAAATGATTCCATAATAAAGTAGAAAAATAAATCAGGAAAAGTATTAGAACTCTTCAATCAGATCGAGGAGATGAATACTTATCTAGCAAGTTTTTGACATATCTAGGAGAGAGTAGGATTCTCTCATAGTGGAATCCTCCTAGAACACCATAGGTATTTGTATATCGAAAAGGAGAAATCAAATTTTGTTAGATATGTTTTGATTCATGATGGGGTTTACTAGTCTGCATATTTTATTTTAGGGTTATGCTCTTGAGACTACTTATTTTGCTCTAAAAAATATTTTAAGTAAATCTATCATAAAGACTCTATATGGGATGTGGATAGATCGTAAATCTAGACTCTCTCACCTTCAGGTTTTGAGTTGTCTAGTCTACATCAAATGTTTGCAGGTAGATATACTTGGATCATAGTTTGATAGATGTTTATTTATAGGATATCCCAATGAAACTAGGGGTTATTGCTTCTATCATGCTGAAGAACAAAAGTTGTTCTCAATAGTAGGACATTCCTTTAGGAAAAGGAGTATCCTAAAGAAGAAACTTATGCTTGTCAAGTTGAACTTGAGAAAGTTCGACCAATAGAAAGTACCGACACAATCTAGTAAACCTACAAAATTAGATTTGATCAAATCAAACCTGGAGCCCATTAAAGTGTCACCATTAAAGAGATTTAGTAGAATACCGCATTAGCTGGATAGATACTTTGGTATCTAGGTCTGAAATGGTAATCCTATTGAGCTCGATGAGAATAATAAGGATCCAATTATCTATATGAATGCCATGTAGAGATTTGACTCTAAGAAGTGGCTTGGAGCTATGAAATCCGAATTGAAGTCCATGAGGATCAATAGTGTATGGACACTAGTTAATCCACCTGAAGAGATAAAATCCATTGGGTGCAAATAGATTTTCAAAAGGATCAGGCACAAATGGATAGATGGAGACCTATAAAGCCCGTTTGGCTATCCTCTCAGAGTTGGAAATATGCATTTTGAATGTATGTCTTCATTATGAATGAAGAGGAACCCTACATCCATAAATGGATAAATGGTTCTATAGTATTATTCCTTATGTTGTCTGTAGATGACATTCTCTTAATCAAGAATGACATTCCAGCATTACAAGAAATAAATGTTTAGCTATCATCTTAATTCTTCATGTAGGATCTGGGAGAAGCATCCTACATCCTAAGGATGAAGATCTATAGAAATAAATCTAAAAGAATGCTTGGATTTTTTCTATCTATGTACAAGACCAAATATGACATACTCACTAGAGATAATGAGCAGATACCAGTCTGATTCTGGTGAGAACCACTGAAAGATTGTATAGATAATCCATAAGTATTTAAGAAATACTAAGATCCAGTGACTTAAAACTTGTGGGATGTTTTGATTCTAGTTTTTAGTTAGATCAAGATGACAGTAAGGGAGTATCAGGTCATGAATTTATCCTATATAGAAGGAGTAATCTACTGAAAAAGTTTGGAGCAAAATACTGTAGCCAGTTTTGTTAGCAAAATAGGGTACATCATGGCATCTGATGCTATCATGTAGGTTCTGTGGTTGCAAAGACTCATTAGCAAGCTGAGAGTGGCACCCTCCATCAATTGTCTAGTCCTAATGTAGCACTGGAGCCATAGACTATGCTAAAGAATCAAAGATGCACCACAGGACTAGTTTATTCTGCAATGCTATCACCTTATTCAAGGGATTTTGGATAAGGATGACATTGACCTTCAGAAGATCGATGAAAAAGGAGAACTTGACCGACCCATTTGCTAAATACTCAGAACAAAGGAGTTCGATGAACTCATGTGGAAGATAGAATATTGATATTATTTTGATTGGTTTTAGTCCAAGTGAGAGTTGTTAGTAAATATGTTCTAAAGCCATTCACCTATGTTGTAGATAATTGAAATTAGTATATGAATTATCAAATAATAATAGTTATTTGACTTTTTTATCATAAAAGTTCTATCTTTCTTAAGTGAACTCCTATGTTATGATGAAGTCCTTATAACCATAATTAATCAACAAAGAAGGATTTATTGGATGGTTCTTAAATTTGTTTATAATCAAATGATAAGTTATTAACTAGGATGATAACTTATCGAGTATAGCTCACTGTATGTCATGTGCATTGGTTGTCCTCATAACCAAGTGGTGTGGAGACACCGGTATGGTATGCAAGTGGGATGTAGGAGTACATCTGTACTGAACGTGATCAACGTAGTACTCTACAATTAAGAGTAGCCAGCTAAGACCAAAGGATATAAGTGTCCCTCCAACCTAAAATTAATATGGTGACTTACAAAAAACTCACTGTACTTTGATGCTAGACTACCTATATTTCTAATATAGGATCAAAAGGTTTCTAGGTGTAGACAAGTACTTGAAAAGTTGTTGTGTGAGTCAAGATGGGATTGACCATGCCTGATTAACTTTAGGAGCGAATGTCTCGCTGTGTTTCAATTTAGCAAAATCTAGGCCTAGGTAATCATCGTAAGGAGTCACAAAATTTGCAAACTTTGAAACACAATCATGGATGACCTATATGAGTGTTGATAGCTAACTCAAAGTCATCCTAAGCATTATTAGTCAAAGGGATGAATTATATAGTAATCATAGACCAGGGTTCTAAGAATATTGCTTTGCATATATTCGACCTATCCAGACATCGAGTACTATTACTAGTTGTTCATTTCGATTGCTACAGGAATTGATTCCTATGCTACCAACTAAGGTTTGAACCTATGGGGTCACACACATAAGAGGTTGTTATCTGATCGAATGTTGATCAATGATTAAGTTGTTCAGTAATTGAATCATTAATGCAATTGATGATCGATCAAGTGCAAGTATTGTAGGAGGATTGATTGGCAATTAGATTGCTAATTGACTCAATTTGATTGAGCAATCAGGCTAAGATTGAGTCTAATTAAATTAGATTCAATTAGAATTATATTGAACTTGATTGTGTCAAGTCTAATTGATTTATTGGATAAGCCAATTGCAAAGAAGAATAAGTCCTTGTTCAATTAGGACTTAAGTGCACCTAATTTTTAATTTGATTAAAAATTAAATTAGATTTAAATTTAATTTAATCTAATTTAATTAAGCTCCTAGTTAGACTAGAATTATTTTTTAATTAGGTTGCATTAATCCAAGTTCAATTAGGTTCAAAATAATTTTGACCTAGTCTAAATAGAAGAGTCCTAGTTAGACTAAGACTCCTCCTAATCCCCTGCACCTAAGAAGAAAGATCCCATACCCCTTGTTTTTATTCTAGAAGTTTACATAAATTTTTCCATGTCTAAGAATGGTCCCCACGACCCCTATTTAGTTGTTGTGGAATTAAATTTGATTTGGTCAAATTTGGCAATTGGTTTTGATTCGAACTCTAATTGATAAAGTCCCAAATTTTCAAAACACCTATCTCTTCATTTGGAATTCTTTCTCCACACCTCCTTTTTTTTTGTGCACCATATTTCCCTTCTTTTAGGCTTGATTTGTTGGTTCTCCACACTAAAAAGGAATGGAGGTGGCATCCAAAAGTTGGACGCCACCAAGAGTCCTTCTTAGACTAGTATTTGACCTAGTCTTTGTTTGTTAGAGGGGCACCTCTTAAGGAGAAGTTGGCATCAAAAGTTCCTGGAATTCCATGCAAGAGAGAGAGAGAATAGAGGAGAGGGCATGAGGGGTTTGTGCCCCATCTTTCTTGGAGGAGTGGGTTTTTTTTGGACATCAAACATTGATGTCCTATTGAGAAGAAAAGGAGCAGAAGATGGTCTTCTCTTAGTGTTCTTTCGAGAGCCTTTTCTTCTCAATCATTTATGAGTTTTTTTATGAAAAGAATTTGAGAGAAGAAAAGAGAGGGCATAGAAAAATTCTAGAGGAGAAGGTCTTTACATATGCTATCATGGAGATGTATTTAGGACATCGATTGTTGATGTCTTGAAAGAGAAGATGTGTGTTCTCTTAGGGCTTTTTTCTTAATCCTTTTTCTTTTCTTCATTTTGGGAGATCCAAGAGTTGGTCCTCTCCCTTGATCCTCCTCCTAAACTTTATCTCTTAGAGTGTTCAAGAGATCTAAAGATAATTTTCAATCGACCATAAGGAGGGATCTACGAGAAGCTAGCACTTCAAGTGGATCTTCATTTGACGAACCTTCGATCTGCATAGCGACTTCGTGTGGACAACCTATAGAGGTCGGACACACTATGCAGCTCCAAGCAATAAGGACAACAATATTTTTTCAGCTACAATATTCTCGACCCGGGTGAAGGTAAGAGATCTATTCTATTTTCTGAGCTAGATGCGATCTAGGGTTTCTAAAAGTGTTCAAGATCTAAGGTATTGATATGATCAATACTAATCACTGATTTATATTTTAGATTTATTCATGCATCATAATATGTCATAGATCCTAGATGTTGGATTTAGTAATTAGATCATATAAATAAATAGGTTCAATAGTTTAATCTATGTCTTCAGCTGTATCTAATTTCAAAAAAGTTTCAAAAGATATGTATGAAATCCTGCATGGTGTTCCAACAAACCTCAAAGCGTTCGGGATGTTGTCTGTGATGCAGTCATGAAGACTCTTTGGGATCCATGGCTACATGATCAACTGGGCTCATTATCCCAACCATCACTCAGGTAATGCTATTAATAAACTCTTTTACTTATTTTAAGTTTTCATATTTAGAAGCTTCATTAATTTAGACTAGGCTAGAGTCGAAAAAGGGGATCCAGGGGCTAAAAATTTAATCTAACCATCCAATTGATGGGCCAGGAGTGTCTATAGTTTCGTATCATCAAATGGAGCATGTAGGAATAATTTGTTCGAGAATCAGATGAGAGTATCGAAAGATATACCTTCGCATCAAAAGATATACCTCTGTATCAAAACTAATAAATAATATTTTATTTTCTTTGTTTTAGGATGTTAGGATATCCAACTCTCATCCACCAGCTACTGAAAATGAGCAGGAAGATAAGAAGAATGTTACTTGATTTTTTTTAATTTATATACAATTTTGATACTTAATAAAGTAGTATCTCAATGTAAAATTATATAATTTATATTTTTAATATAATATAATTAATTTTATATTTATGATTGTGTTAAATACTTATTATCTTATTTTTCATAGGTTTTAGAAAATATTATTGTTTGGTAACAAGTTTTAAATTATTTAATTATATTTTTTAAAAAAAATTCAAAACTATTAGTGATGACATTAGCAATTGCAGATTACCATCACTAATAGTTTTTTTGAATTTTAAAAAAATAAAAGAGATATTAGCAATAAAATTACCATCACTAATAGTTTTTTTGAGTTTTTTAAAATAAATTTAAAAATTATTAGTGATGGCATTAGCGATAAATTAAAATTCCATCACTAATAGATTTTCATCAATTTAATTAATAAAAATTAAAATTTTTGTGACGCATCTTTGTCCCTAATGCCATTACTAATTAGTTATTAGTGATAGCAATAGTTATCATCACTAATAATAGCAATTACCGACAAAGATATATCAGTAGGACTTTTAGCGACTGCTTGCCGTCGCTCATAGCATTGGCAATGGCAAATTGACTATTAGCAATGGTAATTAGCTATCGCTAATAATCAGTTTTCTTGTAGTGGCATGGGATCGGCCCATGCGAGAGCCTACATATTGGTGCATATGGGCCGCACGTGCAGGTGCGGGCTGCATAAGTGCCCAACTCGCTCATGTGGTCCATCATATTATGCAAGATCCTTGACATTGTTGAGGCTGAAGAAAGAGTGGGATGTGCCTCCTTCCTCCAAGCTTGGAGGCACGCCCCCTAGGGCACCTTGGCATGTGAAGAAACTAGAGAGAGGAAGAGATGTGGGAGAAAATGTTCTTTGTTACTCTTTATCTCACAACCTAGGGTTTACAATATACATGTATATATATACCTGTACATGGACTAAAATCCTAACTCATAAAAAACTTCCTGAGCTAACCCAGTTCAAATGCAATCATCCAAATCCATGTACACCAATGGTCTGATCATGCACTCAATTCCATATACCCAAATCTAGTCCAAACTCTGAGTAGCCCTCATGAGACCAAAACTAGGGCCTCATGATCGCAGAGGACTGAACCTCCACCCTAGGACCAAAATTGGTCATAGTCCTAGGACCAAAACTAATCCTACACACCTATCCTAGTCTCCTTAAAGCCAACACCCTGGCTCCTCCTATGGCCTCCTAAGGCTTGGGAGCACCACTAATCCTAACAATCTCCACCTTGGTGTTCCAAGCCTTGGCAAACTCTGCGTGAACTATCTGCACCATCCTGCTAGCTCCAAAGCTGACACCATCCTCTCGAAGCTACCTCGCCTCCCAATTTGCAACACTAACCTATGCTCCATAGCTCCTGAGACTCATGCTCCAACATACTCATTGGCTTTGAACTGATGTCCTCTTGCTCTGACCCTATAGCTGCAACACCAACCTATGCTCTGTAGCACACCCAGACAGCTCCTTGTGCAAACTCTAACGCTTCCACAAATCCTATTCAGTTGCTGTGCACCCTTGGAGACCTTTGGGATACTTGCCTCCACAGCTGAAGACCTGGCTTGCTCCTTTGCACCACCCTGAAATTATAGGATCCCTTTTGCTTGGCAGTTGCATCACTTTTTCTAAACTTTTTTGGAGAATCTATAGCTTCCACCAATAGCACATACTGTACCATCTGACATAATCTCCTCAGAACTATGCCTGTCCACCTATACATGCCACACCACCTAGAACTATTCATCACCGACATTGGTGCTAGGATATCAATCCTCCTGCACCCCTCCACTCTGAACTTATGCTAAATTTTTCTCCACTTGTGAAGCCACCACTCCAAAGCTCTACCAATACTCAAAGTCCATCTCATGCTACAAAAGATCCTGACTCTATCATCGAGTCACTCGAGGCCAACCACCCAAAGCTGCATTGTTGGGCTCGTCGCTGTCCTTCGAACCCTTCGCACTTCGTGGATCCCTCTGAAGCTGTCTAGGATACCTTCATAGCTGAGATGAACCAAAATGATTATAGAAGGAGAATGTTAGGCTCAATCATGTGTTAGCATAATTTTCTTGAACCTAATTAGATCCAATCCAAATCAATCGAACTAGATTAGCCCAATTGATGACATTCAGATCCAAACTCCTGTTTGTGTGATCCAATTAGATTTAGTTTCATATGGTAATGATATATGTCATGATCTTTATCATTGACATCATCGAAATATCTTTCAATGGATCGAAATCTTTTTTATTCATACAATTAGAATGATCGATCATCAAGATCATTCTAATTGCTCCCAAACTTCATCAGTAACACCTAGCAGTATATGGTGGCAAGCCATCAAAACTAAAAGTGAACCTCTTGGTGTAGCTACCCATATGATTGGGTTCTTCTATCTTGAGCTTCGATAGGATTAGGATTAAGGTGAACTCGTTAAACCCAACATCTATCATATGAATTAATCATTCAATTTGAGTTCAATGTGAAATCTAAAAGAAATATTTTCTATCATCTTCACACTGTCATGGCCATGGGCTTATGGACTTGATTCTCATGATCATCATAGGGCTACTCCTCATCTACCAAGGTAGATAGATCCCCTATTGGTGCAGTCTAATTCCTATAATGAATATGCTATAGCCATCATACACCTCAGAATTTCGAATGGCTATGAGACCGAGTTATGGTGTAGCCCAACTATAATATTCTCAAGATGAATTACCGATGCACTTCAAGTCAAATAACCAGAGACACCACTACAACATCGAGTCAGTTATCGATGAGAAGATAGACTTCCTTATGACTGCTCCAGGTGGTCATGCTAAGTACCCTCGTTCTTTAATGAGTATCTATACTTTCGCTCCAGTGTCTCCACACCATAGACTCAAGATGCATCTATGCTAAAGAAGCGATCATACACTAACCTTTTGGATCGATCACCATCCTCGTGATGATCCTATAGTCAGAAGCAGTTTATGAGTTAATTATGAAAATTTATATTTTAAATTTTCAACTCTTGAAAATATGAATTGTCATTCGATTAAGTCAAAAGATGTATTACAGAAACTTTAAATACACACTATGATAAAAAAATAATTTTTTTATTAATTTATAGTCAAAATTATAAAATTATCCTTAGAAATGTATTACAAGTGTTTAGCTAATTTGGCTTTTAGGGCATACATCTAACAAACTCCCACTTGATCTAAAGCCAATTAGCTATAAATCTAAGTCCCATCTTCTTAAGGTGGGCTTCGATCTTCTACTGGCTTAATGGCTTTACCAGTGTCTCCACTGTTAGATATATGTGCCCTAGAAGCCAGAATTGGCTGACACTTGTAATACACTTCTAGGGGCAAAAATTATAATTTTGACTATAAATTAATAAAATGGGTTATTTTCTATCACATATGTGTATTTAGTGTCTGTGATACATCCTTTGAGTTAATGGTAATGATAATTCATATTTTCAAGAGTTGAAAATTTAAGACATGAATAATCATTATTAACTCATAAAATGCTCCCGACCATAGGATCATCACGAGGATGGTGATTGATCCGGAAGGTTGGTGTACAATCGCTTCTCTTTAGTAGATGAGTCTTGAGTCTACGGTGTGGAGACACCGGAGCGAGAGTACAGGTACTCGTTAGAGAACGAGGGCACTGAGCGTGACCACCTCGAGTAGTCATTAAGGAGTCTACCTTCTCGTCAATGACTGACTCGATGCTGCAGTAGTGTGTCTGGTTCTTTGACCTGAGATGCATCGGCAGTTCACCTTGAGGGTGTTATAGTTTGACTACACCATTACTCGGTCTCCTAGCCATATGGAACCCTGAGGTGTATGTTGGCTATAGCATGTTCATTGTAGGAACTGGATTGCATCAAGATGGAATCTATCTACCTCGGTGGTAGAGGAGCAGCCCTATGATGATCATGAGAATCAAGTCCAGAAGCCCATGGCCATGGCAGAGTGAAATAATAGAAAGAGTTTCTATTTAGATTTTCACATTGGACTCGAATCGAATGATTACATCATATGACAGAGACTAGGGTTTGACGAGTTCACCTTAACCCTAATCTGATCGGGGCTCAAGATAGAAGAACTTAATCACACAGGTAGCTGCACCAAGAGGTTCGCATTCAGCTCTGATGGGTTGCCACCATATACTGCTAGGTGTCACTGGTGGATTTTGGGAGCAATTAGAATGATTTAGATGATCGATCATTCTAGCTGTTCGAATCAGAAGAGTTCTGATCCATCGAAAGGAGTTTCGATGATGTCGATGATAGAGATCATGACATATCCCATTACCATACAGAACTGAACCTAACTGGGTCACACAAACAAGGGTTTGAATCTGGTGATCATCAATTGAACTGATCTAGTTCAATTGATCTGAATGAGATTCAATTAGGTTCAAGGAAATCGTGCTAGCACTCGATTGAACCTAACGTTCTTCTTTTACTATCATAAATAAGTTGTCCTGACTGAGCCAAAGGAATTTGCTCATTTTCAGAGGCCTTCAATGGTTTATTTTCAGTCTGACTAGAATAAGTCCAAGTCAAATTATTTGTAAGAACATTACCTGCCATTTTTCCTCACCTGCCATTTGGACTTTGGTCAAAAGTTGACCCTTTGAGAAATTGAAGGTCACATTGATCAAAAAATTTTGAAACTTTTTTGAAACATTTTTCTTTGACTTTTGGCACATGTCAGGCATGATTTAGAATTTGGGTGTGCAAAATTTTGGGTTGGAGGTTCCAATTTGGTTTTGAAGAGTTTGATTTTGATCCAAACCTTGAGGGAAGAGTCCTGTTGGACAGGATTCTTCCTTCTCCTTTTGGACCTTCCTAATGGATTTCTAGCTCAAGAACCAAATTGGGATCTAGAGTTTTTTTAAGGGGATCTAGGGGTCTAATTTCCCAATGGATCTGAATTCAAAAGATTTGATTGATCAAAAAGAGGAGTTGGATGGTGCTAGTCTATAAATAAGAACCTTCCAATCAAATTGCCTCAATGTAATTTAATTTTTTCCACACCCAAGGCTGCCTCTCCTCTTCCTCCATGCCAAACTTCCTCTTTCTCCTCTCTCTCCATGTCCAAAAGTTTTGGACTTGGTTGAAGGATCAAGGAGGCAAAGAAGATCTAGCAAGAAGCTGCGCTGCTGAAAGGCTGATCTTCAAAAGAGTTTTGAAGATCCTCCAGATCAGATCCAGATCTAATTTTTGGAGGATGTGATAGAGAAGAAGAGGATCTCCTAGATCCAGCCCGAGTGGATACCGGTAGAGGCCAGGCACTTGCGTGGCTAGATCCAGAACCTTCCGCTGCAACAGGATCATCACAGGGTAATAGGATTACCCAAATCAAGGTAAATTAAAATTAAATTTAATTTAATTTTATTTTTAATTTTAATTATAAATAATTAAGAATTAGATCTAAAATCTAATATCTGATTAGATTTAAGAAAAAAAATTTTTGAAATATATCTCTTGATCTGATCAGATCTGAACGAACCTGGTCCGGAAAAATCAGGATTTTCCTTCAACTGGTATCAGAGCCATGGTTCTAAATTATTTAGATCTAATTTTTTAATTTTTATTTAAATTAAAAATTTTAGATGTCACATGAGATGTGATCAGATCTAAAATCAAAAAAATTAAAATTAAATGATTTGGATCTAAGATTAGAAAATATGCATGACTAGTTCTAAAATAGAATAGTTCTATAGAATAGTCTTGCATGCATGTCTTTGATTTAATTTGATTAAATCATATTTTAGATCTATTTATTTTTATTTTTTTTGATATTATAATTATTATAATAACATCTAAAAAATAGCAAATAAAAATTATTTAATTTTTAAATATCATATGAGATATGATTGATGCATGTCTAGACTAGTTGTAGAAATAGTTCTACATAATTGTCTAGATTAGAATTTATTTTGATTAGATCAATTTAAATCTAATTTTTTAGATTATTATGAGATAATTTAGATCTAAAAATATGCATGATTATGATACATGAGATGTATGCAAAATATGCCATGATTAGATCTAATTTGTATATGAGATATATGATATAGATCTAAAACTGTTTTGTAGTATTACATGTTCCTGATTAAGGCGTTCCTCTTGGCCGTCCGGTCATAAGAATGAAGAAGGGTTTAAAGGCCCTCTCCTTCCATTCGATGGGGTGTTCTTATGATGTGTAGGGGTGCTGCGTGTTCGTCCTTAATCAGAAACCCAAAACTTACTTTCTGCAAAACCCTAGATCCTGAAACCCTAGGATTTATTGTGCATATTTTTTATTTATGAACCCTACTTAATTAAGAATTAAGATTATGGAATATTAATTAGGTCTAAAATTGAGAATTTTTAGATCTAAGACATATTCATAATACTGGGTTCGGGCTTGGGTAGCTCAATTAGGTCTAAGCGGTTGATCAAACCGAATCAAGAGTTGGTTAGATGGGATCAACAATGCTTAAATTGACCAGCCTAATAGGATTAAGTCTGGGTCAAGATCGAGTCACGATCAAGCAAGACCTAATTAGGCTCAGAGGTTAGAGTCTGGATTGTAGGCTAACCCAATTGGTTCTGACTCAACAATTTGGTGTCTAAGGTAAGTTTGGCACATACGACCGACTGGTTTTTAATTGGAAGCTACTCGACCTGAATGCGTTCTTGTACGAGTTAATGGCATATTCCTTCCACCGGTCTCACTTACCTGGCCATATCTGTTGACACACAGTTCTGATCTGAGGTGGTCAATAATCCGAGCTAACCCATGCCACTAGGTTAGTCATAATTGTTATGACTATGACAAGTCTAGTTTAATGAGACCTGAATCAATTCTCCCTAAGAAAAGATTAAGTCTGAGGTCTTCCACCATTGTAGATGTGCGGGCCCTTCCCGGGGTTGATTGTTCTCGGCTGGATACAGTGGCTCAGTTGCACCGAAAAGATGCAACCATGTCTATTAGGCATTGGATGCTATGGGCTGGAGGATGAGTTGGGCTCAATATTTTGGATACGGTGAGAGACTCAATTAGGAACCCAGTCTCTATGCAAATGGTGGGTCTGACTTAACTAAGGAGTGGATCAATATTTCGGATACGGTGAGATTCATGAATTAGAGACCAAGTTTGGGTGCACCATGATTAGAGAATCATTGAACAAGAGTTGTTCACTCATTGGCTAACCCATCACCAATAACTGTTAGGTGAGGTGATGAGTCAGTTGGTGAGACCGCACCACCCACTAGAAATCATTAATCGTGGAGATTTTTGCATCTCTACAGAGGGAGTGTAGGGATCCGAGAAAATAGTGGGAGCTAATTTGTTTAAAAATAAAATTTCCCTAAATAAATTGGTCAAGTCAATAATTACAGTATCTAACTAGAATCTTTGACTCTCTACAGGAAAATGTCTGCGTCCAACCCATTGGCACGTATCCTGGACACACATAGACTGACTGGACCCAATTATAAAGATTGGCTCAGGAACTACAAAATTATTTTGGGTTTCGAGAAGTTAACCCATGTTTGGACCAGGACCCTCCCACCTTACCAGCCCGTCCATCCACTGAACAGAGAGCGTCTCTGGAAAAATGGATAGACGAAGATAATAAGGCCAGATATTACATGTTGGGCTCGATGTCTGATGAGCTCCAGCGCCAACATGAAGATATCGGGACTGCTCGCCAAATGTTGGCTCACCTGCAGGAGATGTTTGGTGAACAGAGTCGCGCAGCCAAATATCAAGTCACGAAAATGACTTTTTAAGGCTAAGATGCGTGATGGGCAGTCAGTCCAAGATCACTGTCTGACATGATGATCAAGGACATGGAAGAGCTTGAGAAGCTCGGTGTGAAGTTAGACTTGGATCTGCAGAATGATATTATTCTGCAATCCTTGACTGATGCATATGGGCAATTCATCATGAATTACCACATGCATAAACTTCAAAATTCCTTGGCCGAATTAATGAATATGCTGGTTACCGCTGAGCTTTCTATGAAAGGTTCTAAAGGCTCAGTTCTTGCTATGGAACGGACTTCTTCCAAAAGAAAGTCTTATGGAAAGAAAAAGAAGTCTGTGAAAAAGCAAGAAGGTGGAAGGATCAAAGAAGAAGAAGGCAGAGCCGAAGAAGAAGGCCGATGTCAAAGGAAAAGTATTTTCCATTGCAACAGCGACGGCCATTGGAAGCGGAACTGCCCTACTTACCTGGCCACCCTGAAGAACAAGAAGGAAGGTCCTTCTGGAGGTATGCTCGTTATTGAGTCTAACCTTACGGATTTCTTCTGCATCCAGTTGGGTGCTTGACTCTGGTTCTAGTGCTCATCTGTGCACTTCCTATGCAGGGTCTTGAGGATAGCAGGAGGCTGAGGGATGGAGACATGATCCTACGCATCGGTAATGGAGCAAGAGTTGCTGCAGTAGCCGTGGGAACATACCCTCTTCGATTACCATCTGGTTTAGACTTAGTTTTGAAAGACTGTTATTATGTGCCTGCAGCTAGCAGGAATTTGATTTCTGTTTCATGCTTAGCACAAGAAGGCTATGTGATTACCTTCTTTAAGGACCATTGTAACATTCTTTATGAAAGAAATAAAATTGCAAATGGTTTCCTTATTAATGGTCTTTATCAGCTACATATTGATGTACCTATTTTTAACTATCGAGCAAAACGTGAATGCCAAACAAATGACCTAGGGATAGTCCAAACGATACAGATATCTATGGCACCTGAGATTAGGTCATATAGCAGAAGATAGGATCAACAAATTGGAGAAAAATGGGCTATTGAGTCCATTGACTTTCGAGTCATATCCAACTTGTGAATCTTGTCTTCAAGGCAAAATGACTAAACTCCCTTTTGTTGGACATGGGGAGAGGGCCACAGATCTCCTTGCCCTAGTACATACTGATGTGTGCGGCCCATTTGATGTGCCGGCTAGAGGCAATTTTGTCTACTTCATTACCTTTACCGATGATCTGTCTAGGTATGGGTATGTGTATCTTATGAGACACAAGTCTGAAGCTTTTGAAAAGTTCAAAGAATTCAGACATGAAGTAGAAAAACAAACTGGAAAACCCATTAAGGTTCTTCGATCAGATCGAGGAGGTGAATACCTTAGCCGGAAAATTCCTAGACTATCTTAAGGAAAAATGGCATAGTCTCTCAATGGACTCCACCAGGAACACCTCAACTCAACGGGTTTCAGAATGGAGAAATCGGACTCTATTGGATATGGTTCGATCCATGATGAGCTTCACAGACCTCCCTGATTTTCTTTGGGGACATTCATTGTTAACTTCAATTTATCTACTGAATAGGGTTCCCTCTAAAACCGTTCCTACCACACCGTATGAGATATGGCACGGTAAGAAACCAAGTCTGAGTCATCTCAGAATTTGGGGTTGTCCGGCTCATGTCAAAAGACAACAAGCGGACAAGTTAGAGTTTAGGTCCTTTAGAGCTCGATTCATAGGATATCCTAAAGAGTCATTAGGATACTATTTCTACATTCCAGAAGACCACAATGTGATTGTGAGTCGACATGCCATCTTTCTTGAAAAATAGTTTATTCAAGATAGCGGCATTGGAAAGCAGATTAAGCTTGATGAGAAAGTCTCACAAGTACAACGAGCTAAGGACCAATTGGAACCAAATCAGGTTGAGCCAATAAGAACACTACCTCCTCCACCTCGTAGATCGGAAAGAGTTTTCCATCCCCCTGAAAGATACTTAGGTATTATTTCAGAGGAAGTAGAGGAAAATGTTCCTCGTAGGTAATGGTGCTCATGGTGATGATCCCAAAACCTACAACGAGGCGATATCAGATATCGACTCCGAGAAATGGCTAGAGGCAATGCAGTCAGAAATTGACTCGATGCACTCAAACCAAGTCTGGACCTTGGTAGATCCACCAGAAGGTATAGTACCTATTGGGTGTAAATGGATCTTCAAGAGAAAGATTGGTGCAGATGGGAATGTGGAGACATTCAAGGCTAGACTAGTGGCAAAAGGTTATAGTCAACGCGAAGGCATTGACTATCAGGATACCTTTTCCCCAGTAGCTATGCTAAAATCCATCCGCACATTGCTTGCCTGTTGCAGCCTATTTCGATTATGAAATATGGCAAATGGACGTGAAAATGGCATTCTTAAATGGATATCTTGAGGAAGATATCTATATGGAACAGCCGCTAGGTTTCACATCCAGTGATACTGATCACAAGGTTTGCAAGCTGCAAAGGTCCATATATGGACTTAAGCAAGCATCTCGGAGCTGGAACACTCATTTCAATGATGTGATCAAAAAGTTTGGTTTCATCAAAAATGAAGAGGAACCATGTGTTTTCAAAAAGGTCAGTGGGAGCGCTGTTGTCTTCCTCGTATTGTACGTGGATGACATCCTCCTTATTGGGAATGATATTCCCATGTTGACAACAGTCAAAATATGGTTGTCCAAGGAATTCTCCATGAAAGACCTAGGTGAAGCATCCTTTATTCTAGGAATTAAGGTCTATAGGGATAGACCGAATAGGATGCTAGGACTTTCACAGAAGATGTACATAGAGGAAGTACTAAAGAGGTTTAGTATGGAAAACTCTAAGAGGGGATTAATACCCTTCAGACATGGTATTCATCTTTCCAAGAAGATGTGCCCTAGCACACCTGAGGAAATAGAACGCATGAGCAAGATCCCTTATGCTTCTGCAATAGGGAGCCTCATGTATGCCATGCTATGTACACGACCTGATATAGCCCATGCTGTGAGTGTCACAAGCAGATATCAGTCAAATCCAGGTGAAGAACACTGGACTTCTGTGAAATGTATCCTTAAGTACTTGAGAAGAACTAAGGATATGATGTTGGTCTTTGGTAATGGAGAACTCCAAGTCCAGGGATACACAGACTCGGATTTCATGTCCGATATAGATGATCGAAAGTCGACATCTGGAGTCTGTTTGTGTGCAATGGTGGTGCTGTCAGCTGGAAGAGTTCCAAGCAAACTGTGATAGCAGATTCCACCATGGAAGCAGAATATATCGCTGCATCAGAGGCTGCGAAGGAAGCATTCTGGTACAAGAAGTTTGCTGCAGAAATTGGAGTAATGCCATCAGATGCCATTCCTCTATACTGCGACAACAATGGCGCCATAGCCCTTGCTAAGGAGCCGAGGTCTCACCAGAAATCCAAGCACATTGAGCGGCGATACCACCTCATCCGCGATTACCTCGAGAAGGGTTACGTCGAGGTCAAGAGAGTCAACTCCACAGATAATGTGGCAGACCCACTTACAAAGCCGTTGGGCCAGCAGAAGATCGAAGCCCACCTTGAGAAGATGGGACTTAGACTTGTAGCCAATTGGCTTTAGGACAAGTGGGAGATTGTTAGATATATGTGCCCTAGAAGCCAGAATTGGCTGACACTTGTAATACACTTCTAGGGGCAAAATTATAATTTTGACTATAATCAATAAAATGGGTTATTTTCTATCACATATGTGTATTTAGTGTCTGTGATACATCCTTTGAGTTAATGGTAATGATAATTCATATTTTCAAGAGTTGAAAATTTAAGACATGAATAATCATTATTAACTCATAAAATGCTCCCGACCATAGGATCATCACGAGGATGGTGATTGATCCGGAAGGTTGGTGTACAATCGCTTCTCTTTAGTAGATGAGTCTTGAGTCTACGGTGTGGAGACACCGGAGCGAGAGTACAGGTACTCGTTAGAGAACGAGGGCACTGAGCGTGACCACCTCGAGTAGTCATTAGGAAGTCTACCTTCTCGTCAATGACTGACTCGATGCTGCAGTAGTGTGTCTGGTTCTTTGACCTGAGGTGCATCGGCAGTTCACCTTGAGGGTGTTATAGTTTGACTACACCATTACTCGGTCTCCTAGCCATATGGAACCCTGAGGTGTATGTTGGCTATAGCATGTTCATTGTAGGAACTGGATTGCATCAAGATGGAATCTATCTACCTCGGTGGTAGAGGAGCAGCCCTATGATGATCATGAGAATCAAGTCCAGAAGCCCATGGCCATGGCAGAGTGAAATAATAGAAAGAGTTTCTATTTAGATTTTCACATTGGACTTCGAATCGAATGATTACATCATATGACAGAGACTAGGGTTTGACGAGTTCACCTTAACCCTAATCTGATCGGGGCTCAAGATAGAAGAACTTAATCACACAGGTAGCTGCACCAAGAGGTTTGCATTCAGCTCTGATGGGTTGCCACCATATACTGCTAGGTGTCACTGGTGGATTTTGGGAGCAATTAGAATGATTTAGATGATCGATCATTCTAGCTGTTCGAATCAGAAGAGTTCTGATCCATCGAAAGGAGTTTCGATGATGTCGATGATAGAGATCATGACATATCCCATTACCATACAGAACTGAACCTAACTGGGTCACACAAACAAGGGTTTGAATCTGGTGATCATCAATTGAACTGATCCTAGTTCAATTGATCTGAATGAGATTCAATTAGGTTCAAGAAATCATGCTAGCACAATGACAACATTTTTTACTATAAAATCCGAGGAGCCAAATTTTTTTTCCATTTAGGGCCTTGCCCTAACTTTTGGATATATGATATGGTACGAGTTATACTTTGGGTGTGCAAAATTTTGTGATTTTTGGAGTTGCCTAGACAAAGTTTTGATAGAGTTTGATTTGGATCAAACTCTTGAGGGAAGAGTCCTAGACGCACATGGACTCTTCCTTATCCTTTCATGCTGCCACCTTCCAAATGGGTTTTTGGCATCAAAACTAGATGGAATCTAGAGTTTTTTTATGGAGATCAGGTCCAAGAGTCCCAATGGTTAAATTGATAAGGTTTTTGGTCAAAAAGGGACTCTTTATGGCGCTATCTTATATAAGAACTCTTCTCACGAAATTGCCTCAACGTAATTTATTTTTTCCACACCCAAAGGAGCCTTCCCAATAATATCCACACCACCTCTATCCTCTCTCTCCCTCTCTTCTATATGCCTAAAAAGTTAGGCATAAATCTGAGTTGAAGGTCCAAGGTTTTTGGCATATGATTCAACATCTACGCGATGGTGTTCGTGAGATGGATAGGCTGCCCTCAGATGTCATTTTAAAGGCTTTTCAAATTAGATCCAGATATAATTTTTGGAGGAGAGATTCATGAGGACAAGATGTTTAGATCCTACCTGAGTGGATACTTATAGAGGCCAGGTGCATGTGTGGCTCCATCCAGAACCTCAGGAATCAACAGGATCATCGCAGGATAATTAGATTACCAAATTAGGTACTTAAAATTAAATCTGATTTAATTTTATTTTTAACTTTTAATATCAGATCTCTATGATTAGATTCAAAAAGTCTCAGATCTAATTAAAATTTTTTTAAAAAAATTAAAATATTTTTTTAGATCTAATTAAATCTGAATGATCCTGTGTCGAAAAAATAGGTTTTTCCTTCAATGGAACCATTGTTATCGTAGTATAGAGGGATGGCATCTGATGGCATCACTCCAAGCTCTATGGTGAACTTCTTATACTAGAACACATTCTTCAAAGCTTTCGATACAGTGATGTATTCTGCTTCCATGGTGGAGTCTGCAATCGCCATCTGCTAGGAACTCTTCCAACTGATAGCTCCATCATTGCATATAAATAAATTTTCAGATGTCAACTTTTGATCATTTATGTTGGACATAAATCCAAGTCTGTATATCCTTGGACTTGAAATTCTCCATTACCAAAACTAGAAACATATCCTTAGTTCTTCTTAAGTACTTAAGGATACATCTTATAGAAGTTCAGTGCTCTTTACCTGGATTCGACTGATAGCTGCTTGTGACACTCATAGCATGATAATATCAGGTCGTGTACATAGCATGGCATACATGAGGCTCCATATTGCCAAGGCATTAGGGATCTTGCTCATGCATTCAATCTCCTCAGGTGTGCTAGGGCACATCTTGTTGGACAGATGAATGCCATGTAAAGGATACTAAACCTCTTTTGGAGTTTACTATGCTAAACCTCTTTAGCACCTCCTCTTTGTACATTTTTTTATGAAAGTCCTAGCATTCTATTTGGTCTATCTCTATAGACCTTAATTTCCAAAATAAATGATGCTTCTCCTAAGTCCTTCATAAAGAACTTCTTAGACAACTATATTTTGACTATAGTTAACATGGGAATATCATTCCCAATTAGGAGAATGTCATCCACGTACAGTACGAGGAAGACAACAGCACTCGTACTGATTTTTTTGAAAACATAGGACTCCTCATTTTTAATGAAATCAAAAATGATTTGATTACATCATTGAAATGAGCATTCCATCTTCGAGATGCTTGCTTAATTTCATATATGGATCTTTGCAGCTTACATACCATATGATCACTATCACTGGATGTGAAACCAAGTGGTTGTTCTATATAGATATCTTTCTCAAGATATCTATTTAAGAAGGCCATTTTCACATGCATCTGCCATATTTCATAATCAAAATATGCTGCAATAGCAAGCAATGTATGGATGGATTTGAGCATGGCTACTGGCAAAAATGTATTCTGATAGTCAACGCCTTCACACTGACTATACCCTTTCACTACAAGCCTTACTTTGAATGTCTCTACATTTTTATCGGCACCTATCTTTCTCCTGAAGATCCATTTACATTTAACAGGTACTATACCTTCAGGTGGATCTACTAAGGTTTAGACTTGGTTTGAACACATTGAGTCAATTTCTGGCCTCATTGCCTCTAACCATTTTTTGAAGTCGATATCTAATATCGCCTCATCATAGGTTTTGAGATTATCACCATGAACCCCATTTTTTGTGAGAAATATTTCCTCTACAACCTCTTTAGTAGTATCTAAGTACCTTTCAAGAGGACGAAAAATTCTATTTGATCTATGAGGTGATGGAGGTAGTGTTTGGACTGGCTCTAACTGATTAGGCACCATGGGTTCCTTAGCTCATTGCTGATCTTAGATTTTTTCCTCGAGCCTAATCTATCTTTCAATACCACAATCTTGAATAAACTATTTTTCAAAAAAGATGGTGTGTCAACTCATGATCACATTATGGTCTCCTAGAAGATAGAAATAATATCCTAATGACTCTTTAGGATATCCTATAAATTGAGCTCTAATGGATCTGGACTCTAATTTGTCCGCCTATTATTTCTTAATATTGATTGGATAATCCCAAATTCTGAGATGACTCAGACATGATTTTTTACCATGCCATATCTCATATGGTGTGGTAAGAATAATTTTAGAAAAAACCCTATTCAGTAGATATATAGCTATCATAAGACTACGTCCTCAAAGAAACTCAGGAAGGTCCATGAAACTCATCATGGATAAGACCATATTTAATAGGATCCGATTTCTCCATTCTGAAATTTCATTGAGTTGAGGCATTCTAGGTAAAGTCCATTGTGAGACTATGCCATTATCCTTAAGATAGTCTAAGAATTTTCAACTAAGGTATTTGTCTCCTCGATCTGATCGAAGAGTCTTAATGAATTTTTCTGTTTGTTTTTCTACTTTATGTCTGAACTCTTTGAACCTTCCAAAGGTTTCAAACTTATGTCGCATCAAATACACATACCCATACCAAGATAGATCATCGGTAAAGATGATAAAGTAGATATAATTGCATCTAGCTAGCACATCAAATGGGCCACACACATCTATGTATACCAAAGCAAGTAGGTCTATGGCCCTTTTTTCATGTCCTACAAAAGGAAGCTTGGTCATTTTGCCATGAAGGCATGATTCATAAATTGGATATGACTTGGAAGTCAATGGACTCAATAGACCAAATTTTTTAATTTGTTAATCTTGTCTTCAGTTATATTACCTAGTCTAAGGTGCCAAAAATACTTATCGTTTAGACTATCCTTAGGTCACTTTGATCCTATGGCATTCACATTTTGCTCGATGTTAAAAATAGAAATATCAATATGTAACTGATAGAGACCATTTATAAGAAAATCACTTGCAATTTTATTTCTTTTAAAAAGAATATTACAATGGTCCTTAAGAAAACTAATTACATAGCCTTCCTGTGCTAAACATGAAATAGAAATCAAATTTATAATTGTTGTAGGCACATAAAAATAGTTCCTATGTACTAAATCTAATTCTAATGGTAGTCAAAGAAGATAGGTTCCCACAGCCACAGTAGCAACTCTTGCTTCATTTTTGATGCATAGAATCATCTCACAATCCCTCAACCTCTTGCTATCCTCAAGACCTTACATTGAAGTACACAGGTGAGCACTAGAACCAGAGTCAAGCATCCAACTGGATGTAGAAGAAATCATAAGATTAGATTCTTTAATGAGCATACCTCTAGAAGGACCTACCTCCTTGTTCCTCAGGCTGGTCAGGTATAGCGGGCAGTTCCACTTTCAGTGGATGTTAGTATTGCAATGGAAATATTTTTTCTTGTTAGCGGCCTCTTCTTCGGCTCTGCCTTCTTCTTTTTCCCACCTTCCATCTTCTGCTTCATCATGATCTTCTTCTTTCCAAAAGACTTTCTCTTGAAAGAAGTCTGCTCCATAGCAAGCACTAAGCCTTTAGAATCATTCATGGAAAGCTCAGCAATGACCAGCATGTTCATAAACTTAGCCAAGGTATTTTATAGTTTATGCATATGGTAGTTCAAGATGAACTGCCTATACGCATCAGTCAAAGATTGTAGAATTATATAAATCTGCTGATCCTGATATAACTTGACATTGAGCTTCTCAAGCTCTTCTAAATTCTTGATCATCATCAGATAATGATCTTGGATCGACTGTCCATCACGCATTTGAGCCTTAAAAAGTCTCCTAATGACTTGATATTTGGTTGTGCGACTCTATTCACCAAACAACTCTTACAGGTGAGTCAATATTTGATGGCTAGTCTTTATATCTTCATATTGGCACTAGAGCTCATCAAACATTGAGCCCAAGATGTAATACCTAATTTTAGTATCTTAATCCATCCATTTTTTTAGAGATGCTCTCTGTTCAGTGGATAGATAGGTTGGTAAAGTGGGAGGATCCTATTTCAACACATGAGTCAACTTCTCAAAATCTAAAATAATTTTGAAGTTCTAGAGCCAATCCTTGTAGTTAGATCTGATCAGTCTATGGGTGTCCAGGATACGGGCTAGTAGATTAGATGCAAATATTTTTCTACAGAGAGTCAAAGTTTCTAGTTAGATTTTATAATTAGACTTAATCAACTTATTTAAAAATTTTTATTTTTAAATAAATTAGGCTTTCACTATTTACTCAGATCCATACACTCTCTTGGCAGAGAAAATCTCCATGATTATAGATTTTTAGTGGATGGTGCGGTCCCACCGACTGGCTCATCATCTCACCTAACAGTTATTGGTGATGGATCAACCAATGAGTAGATAACTTTTATCCAATGATTTTCTAATTATGGTGTACCAATTCTTGATTTCTAATTCATGAATCTTATCATGTCCAGAATATTGATCCAATCCTTAGTTAAGTCAGACCCACTACTTGTATGAATTGGATTCCTGATTGGGTCTCTCACCGTATCTGAAATATTGAGCCCAACCCATCCTCTAACCCATAAAATTCAATGCCTAATAGACATGATTGTGTCTTTTTGATGCAATTGAACCACTATATCTAGCTAAGAACAATCAACTCCAGGAAGGACCTGCACATCTACAATAGTGGAAGACCTTAGACTTAACATTTTCTTAGGAAGATTTAATTTAGGTCTCTTTAAACTTGACTTGACTAAATCATAACAATTATGACTAACTTAGTGGCATGGATTGGCTCAAATTGTTAGTCATCTCAAATTAGAACTGGATCAACGTAAATAGCCAGGTAAGTGAGACCGATGGAAGGAATATTACATTAACTCGATAAGAATGTATTTAGATCGAGTAGCTCTCAATTAAAAACTAGTCGATTACATCTGCCAAACATACCTTAGACACTAAATTATCAAATCAGAACCAATCAGATTAGCCTACAATTCGAACCACAAAGCCAAATTAGGTCTTGACTTGATCGAGTCATATCTTAATGTGATTCGACCTTGATCCAGACTTAATCCTATTAGGCTGATCAAATCTAAGCTTTCTTTGATCCCACCTAACCAACTCTTGATTTAGTTTGATCAACTGTTAAATCTAATTGAGCTACCTAAGCCCGAACCCAATTTTATGAAAGTATCTTAGATCTAAAAATTCATAAATTTTAATCAAATTAATTTTATAATATTAATTTTTAATTAAGTTTGGGTTTATGAAAAAAATATATAAGAAAATTTTAGAGTTTCAAGATCTAGAATTTTGTAGAAAATAAGTTCTGATTTCTGATTAAGGATGAATGCGCAGCACCCATACACGTCATAAGAACACTCCATCAAACGGGAGGAGAGGATATTTAAATCCTACTTTATTCTCATGATCAGATAGCCAAGGAAAATGCCTTAATCAAAAATATATTTTTTAGTACAAAACAAGTTAGATCTAAATCATATATCACATATACAATCAATGATCTAACCTATACATGCCTTACATACATCTCATGTATCATAACTTAATTAAACATGCATGCTTTTAGATCTGATATATTACATATTATATCTAAAAAATAAAATTTAAATTGATCACATCAAAATAAAACTATTCTAGACAGTTCATAGAACTATTCTACAACTAGTCTAAGCATGCATCTTTCATATCTCATATGAATAAATTAAAAATTAAAAGTTCTATTTTCTATTTTTTAGATCTAATTACAATATTTATAATATTAAAAAAATAAAAATAAAATAGATCTAAAATTATATTTAATTAAATTAATAACATGATTATATTAGACTACACATAGAACTATTCTATTCCTAATCTAGTCATGCATTTCATACACTATAGATCTAAATAATTTAATTTTTAATTTTTTAATTTTAGATCTAATTACATCTGATGTGATATATAAAATTTTTTAATATTATATCATAAATAAAAATAAAAATTAGATCTAAAATAGGTTTGAAGAACTACTAACCTGGCTCTAATACCATTTAAAGAAAAATCTCATTTTCTGCCACATGATCGTTCAGATTTGATCAGATTTAAGATGAATTTTTCTAAAAACAAATTTTATCATCCGATTAGATCTAAGAGTTCTTAGATCTAACTATGATGATTTTATATTAAATATAAAAATTAAATTTAAGAAAGAAACATCTGATGTACCTAATTAGTGTAATCTGATTATCCTGATGATGATCCTGATGCTCCTGAGGTTCTAGATCGAGCCACGCACGTGCCTGGCCTCTACCAGAGTCCACTCAGATTGGATCTGAAGGTCTTCTTCTTCTAAATCAATGCCTTAATGATCAAATCTAAATTTAATCTAAAGGTTCTATAAAAATCATTCTGAAAAAATAGCAGTCTTCTCTTTCAACAGTGCTGCCTTCTTTTTGATCTGGGTGCCAATTTTTTTTGGACCACTCTTGGACTTGTGCCCAACTCTTTGGGCTTGGAGAAAGGAGAGAGAGGATTAGAGGGAGGCATGGAAGAGAGGAGGGCAGCCTTGTGGCATGGTGGATGGGCTAAGAGCTCTCAACCCTAGGTGTAAATAGGGTTTAAATAAACCCTATTGCGCCATGCAGTGCCACATTACCTCGGCCAATCAAAGGCCTTTATTTAATCAAATCTAAATCTGATTAGTAGGGTGATGTCATCTGATCATATTAGATAGAGTCCCTCAAAAATCCACTAAAGTTGGCGCCAATACTGGAGAAACCCAGTGAAGTTGGCACCAAAGAGTTCTAGGCCATTAAGTTACCCTGGAGTCCCATCTATATGGGACTCCATATTATCCACATAGGGCGCATGGCTAGGATGGCATGCACCCTCTCTCTTTCCTCTTTTAGTAGGAGGACAAGAGCCCTAAGTGCTCTCCAATGGGTGTATGCCATATGGCCCTGTGTCTAAGTGTCCAGGGTCAACTATTGACCAATGTCTGAAACTAGAAAATGGCAGGTGACAAGAATTGACAGGTGTTATTTTAAATTTATTTGATGAATTAAGATAATATTTTTTTAACCTAGACAAACATCGGTTAGATTAAGACAAGGTTCTTGAGTGAGTCCAAATAGATTGGGCTCAGTCAAGATGAACCAAACTGATTACAAAAGGAAAATATTAGGCTCAATCGTGTGCTAGCATGATTTTCTTGAACCTAATTGGATCCAATCTAAATTAATCAAACTGGATTAGCCCAATTGATGACATCCAAATCTAAATTCTTGTTTGTGTGACTAAGTTAGTTTCAGTTCTGTATGGTAATGAGATATATCGCGATCTTTATCATCGACATCATCGAAATACCTTTCGATGGTTCAGAACTTTTTTGATTCATATAATTAGAATTATCAATCATCAAAATCATTCTAATTGCTCTCAAAATTCATTAGTGACACCTAGCAGTATATCGTGGCAAGCCATTAGAATTAAAAATGAATCTTTTGGTGTAGCTACTTGTGTGATTGGATTCTTCTATCTTGAGCTCCGACAGGATTAGGGTTAAGGTAAACTCGTCAAACCCAACATCCATCATATGAATTAATCATTTGATTTGAGTCGGATGTAAAACCTAATTGAAACTCTTTCTATCATCTTCACACTACTATGACCATGGGCTTATGGACTCGATTCTCATGATCATCATAGGGCTACTTCTCATCTACCAAGGTAGATAGATCTCCTATTGGTGTAGTCCAATTCCTACAATGAACATGCTATAGCCAACTTACACCTCATATTTTTGAATTGCTATGAGATCGAGTTATGGTGTAGTCAAACTATAATACCCTCAAAGTGAACTATCGATGCACCTCAGATCAAAGAATCAGACACACCACTGCAGCATCGAGCCAGTCATCAATGAGAAGATAGACTTTCTTATGACTGCTCAAGATGGTCATGCTCAGTACCCTCGTTCTCTAATGAGTACCTGTACTCTTGCTCTGGTGTCTCCACATCATAGACTCAAGACTCATCTACACTAAAGAAGCGATCGTACACCAAGCTTTCAGATCGATCACCATCCTTGTGATAATCCTACAATTGGAAGCAATTTATGAGTTAGTTATGAAAATTCATGTCTTAAATTTTCAACTCTTGAAAATATGAACTATTATTCTATTAACTCAAAGGATGTATCACAGACACTTTAAATACACACTGTGATAGAAAAATAACTCTTTTATTAATTGATAGTCAAAATTATAAAATTATTCTTAGAAGTGTGTTACAAGTGTTTAGCCAATCTGGCTTCTAGGACACACATCTAATAGCTGCATCGTCGAGCCTCTCTCAATTTCGTACCTTCAAAGAAGCACTACTGTAGTATTTCAGTGCTCTCTGCCTCATCTCAACACCACCTTCCATAGGTATCCAAGTCCTCTCTTGCTGCACACAACTCATCCTCCGCCTAAACCATGACCTTTTTTGATGCTTCTACAGAAGAAACCTGATCAAGGATATGCTTGGCTGCTAGATGCCCCTGATGCTCCTTGAGACCCTCTGGCTCTCCCTGAGACCTACTCTCAGTCACCCTGAGATGCTCTTAACACTCTCTACTGAGATACCTTCTTCGACTGTTGCACCATGATAAGATCATGATGTTGTCGTTAAGACACCATATTTATCAATTTAATCTGACTTCTTAAAATAATTAAAAATATGTAGATAGCAGTGAGTCGGATCGAATCCATAGGAAAGATAGTGTTTTTAGATTTGAAATCTTTAATTTTTGAAAAAAAATAGAAAAAAATTTTTAAAATAGAATTTAAAGTCAAAAATTAAAAATTAAAATTATAAAATAAAAATTAAATTATGCAGAAAAGTAAACTTGGTACTAAGATCAACTAGTTAGATCTTAGCATCTAGTTGTAGTAAAATAAAGAGCAATAATTTAAAATGCAGAAATTAAATTACAATAAAAATAAAGAGCTGAAATCAAAGTACAAAAAAAAATAAAATTTATATTAATTAAAATTTTAAAATTTAAATACATAAAATTTAAAAAAAATAAAATAAAATAAAATAGTCTGATCTCTGATTGTGGATTGGCATTGGTGGAAAGATGGTATAGAACCCCAACTTTTTCTCTCAACATCAGTTGCCTCGAAGCAGCCATTAACCCAAAGCCTGGCTTCACCCTATACCAAAGCTTCACCTTGATCGAAGATTATCAATTTTGGAGGTCTGAGGTCTTATTTATAGGTGTTGGAAAGTTGAAAACTTTTTCTACAGGCAATGTGGGACTAAGAAGGTCTTTAATCATCAAAATATAGAGAAATTCAAGTGGAAATCAGATTAAAAGGAGTCCTAGATGAATTATGTT
Source organism: Cocos nucifera (assembly GCA_006176705.1). Lineage (NCBI taxonomy): Eukaryota > Viridiplantae > Streptophyta > Magnoliopsida > Arecales > Arecaceae > Cocos > Cocos nucifera. Next base: position 164,645 of record QRFJ01000019.1, read on the forward strand.
GCTCTAGATAAAATCTGGCCATCAGATATGGATCAAACGATCCAAAAAATATCAAAATTGAATGTGTATCAACCTAGATCAGGTTAGATTAAATTTTGGTCATTGATCACGCATTGATGGAGAAAATCAGACCATTGATCATGTGTTTGGTGTCCTGATCATCGTCGGGAGCTCTCTCCACCATTGGATCATCCCCTGGATCAAGCGCTGCCGTTGGAAGGCAATCCACGTGAAGCTAATTTTGAATTAAATTCGATTTTAAACCTCCACCATTCGATCTTGACTGCAAGCTACTACAACCATCTGATCACATAATTACTATTCCCATGGACCGCGTGGATCGGCTGCACCATACAATGCAATGAATCAGCACCTTCTATCATCAATTGAAAAGTTCAAAATGCCCTATGAGCCATGATAGATTTTCTGTGAACCCTTTAAGGGTCTAGGTCCACCACATGTGGCTTCGTGATTCGTCGGTTTCTGCTGAGCTGGCAGTCCACGCCTGGATCGTGGACAGACTGATAGCTTCTGCAGCTGAGTCAGCTTGCATGGCTGGCTTGGTGTGCTGGCTTCATTGGCTTGGCTCGATGCATTTGGATGCACCAGCTGATATAGCATGATAGCTTGAGTTGGTTGAGCTGTACGTTATTTTTATTTATTTTATTTCTTTAGAAATTCATATCTTCTTCGTTTTAGCTCCATTTTGTGCGAAACTTATTTTGTTATGATCAAAAAATAATCTCTTTCCATTAATTATAAAATTTTATTTTTTAATTTTTATTATTTTTTAATTAATTTTTTAATTAATAAAAATATAAATTTCTTAAAAATATATATTAATTAATTAATAATTCTTAAAAATTAATATAAATTAATTGATAAATTAATATTTTTATTGGTGAATTTATGGTACATATCACATCCCCCAACTTAAGCTTTGCTCATCCTCGAGTAAAGAAAGAATTTAGTTTTAAATATCTTTTAACTTTAGAATTTTAAATTTTATCTGAGCAGTTTTTAAAATGGCTATTGATATTCAGTAGAGTATAAGTGAGATATATCATTAGGATATTAATACTTATCAATAGATAAATTAAGTAAAGAACATTAAATTTTTTCTGAACTTTTTTTAAATTATCCCAGCTTTATCTCTAATTTGTCGAAACTTTCATATAGGCAAGTGTATTGCTACTTCCATCCTTCATTTATTGATTTTTATTTTTATATTGCCCACTTTTTGATATGAATATCATTTCTTACTTGGGCAACGGGATCCAATTACTCAGTGAGAAATTAATTAATTAATTTATTTATTTATTTTAATATTGTACCACTATTGAGTGTCTTAAGCTCTTAAGCTTTCTATTTGATTCATGTAGCGAGTCTTAGGCCAATGGCTCCCAAACCAATTAGCTTTAGGGAACTAGGTATAGAATATCCCTTGGGCTTGCTAGTTCGAATCAAATAGGCTATGAGTTAAGACTAGATTTGGAACGAGCTTCTTTGCCCTTCCCATTTTTTGATGCAAAACTCAATGCTTGCTTAGACAAAGAGGCCCAATTACTCAGTGAGAAGTACTTGAAAACTATTTTATTTTAATTTTTTTATATAAAGAAATGTATAGTTATCCTACACAAGCTCATAAAAAGTAGACTTTTCTTTGATTAGTAGAAAAAATTAGAAATGCTCAAAGAAAAAACTTTTTATGTTCTAGACTTAACTCTTTATAGGGTTTTCTTAATACTTGATTTCTCAATATCTCATAGATTCTTTGATCTGTGCATCAATTTTTTTAAAAAAATACTTAGTTCAATTCGATTCTTAAGTGTAATCGTGTCTAAATACTAAATACTAACTTTTTTGAGGACTTAAAATTTTAAAATTTTTATTTCCTCCCCTCCAACTTAATCAACATTGTCCTCAATGGAGAAGAAAAAATAAAGGATGTAATAAAGAACATGAAAGAATACACCTGACTCAGTATATTTTTGGTCCAGCATATGCCTTTGAGAATTTGGGCTCTCCCTCCAACTTATTCAACATGTCCTAAAAAATAAACTAAAAAGATAAATTAGATGAAAAAAAAACTAAATATTGGGTTACCTCCCAACAAGCGCTAAGTTTACCGTCTTCAGCCAGACACAATACAGCTTACTATCCTATGTCAAATATTGGATTGATAATTTCTAATAATTTTGGATTGTCAATCTCAGAAAGTTGATTTATAATTCCATTATTGATATAATGGTTGTTAATTTTAGGAACATAATTTGTGACCCCATTCTCAGACCATGTTTATTAAAAATTTCTCCTATTTGTTCTTCTAAAATGCTCATGAATTGAGTTTTTGAATTAGGAGTTAAGTTTAATGCACTGGGTACTGGAAGGGTGTCTAAAGATGGGTTTAATTTTGGAGGTAAATTAATGTGACCTTATTTAAACAACTCCATTGACACTTCATTACATGCCTTTTGATTTTTGTAAGAAGAACCGACTCTAGGGTTGAAGGGAACATGACATTAGGTTTATAAGTCTCGAGTAAATCATCTATTCTCTTTTTTCCTATGTCTATCTCATTTAAACTAGAACCAGCATCAGTACTAGTTCCTGGCTCAGGTTCTTCTATGAGGTTAGTCTCAATACTAACCTGTTTTCCTAAATTTTTATTTTGGCTAGCATCAGTACTAGCCTCTCTCACTTGGTCTTCGTATGGATCCATAAGAATCCTATAGCTTTTAAGTTCAAAAATTATATTAGCATTCTCAAATTAAGGATTCTTAAGTGAGACATTAGATTGATAACTTGGTCCAAGTGGTTTGTGGACATTAGATGGGTTGTTTGAAATTAGTAGGCTCGATAGTTGATCTAGTTCTCTTCTCGTGTTAGACTCAACTAATTATCCTATTTGAGCTTCTAGCTTGGCAATAGATTCTTATTGAGTCAAGATTGATTATTGTTGATTCAGAATTAATTATTGAAGTTGGTTAAATCTATCATCGACTAGATTGGTCTGTTGAGGAGGTGGGTATGATAGCTGGTTGTTATATGATGGCTGGGTAAACTGACTAGGCTGACCATTATTATAGGCATAGTTTTGATATTGGGGCCTATTTTGATAGTTTTAGATAGATGAAATTTGGGTCTGAATCTAAGTCTGTTGGGATGTCCAAGAGAAATTAGAATAGTTACTCCAATGTTGGTTATATGAATTTGAAAGGAGATTATTAATCGGCTTGGAGTAGCCTTGAGTAGCTTGAACTTATTCCTGGATAAAATGTGAAAACTATGCAGCATGATGGGTTGGGCTAGGTGATGTGAATTGTGTAGGAGATTGTTGACCTAGAATTAAGAGTTGATATAATTTTTGGGCAAGAAGGTCAACTTTATCTAATTTTTGGACTATTAGGGTTCAGATTAGCCATTTGATTATTAGGTTTAATGTGAATCAACCATTCAATTAAGTTCAATTAAATCAGAAAATGCGATTTCCTACCATGCATGTATTAGTGTAACCCTAATGTATGGTTCAAATTTTTTTAAAATTTTATATTTATATTTATTATTTTATTATTTTATTATATTTTAATTTTTTTTAATTATTTATTATTTAATTTAATTTAATTAATTATTTTAATATATTTTTTAGTTAGTTTAATTTAATTTTTATTTTATTTTTAGAGGAGAAAGGATAAAAAAGAAAGAAGAGTTCTAAAGAAGAGGTCCTAAGGAGTCCTAGAATTAAGAAGAGAGAAAAGAATTAGGTTTAATTAGGTTTGATGTTGGTTAGTAATCAAGTTGGTCAATCAATCCTGACTAAGGGTTATCCTAGATCTATACAGCTCTTAACTGCCAAGGTCATCTTTAAACCCTCCATGTGTAAGATTAGCCAATCAACTAGTCAAGTAAGTGTATGGTCCGTGGGAGTCCCCCCGTTGCTTGCCTTAGACACCAATCATGCTTGGCCATGTAAGCTAACAGAACCAATTAGAAATCACCTTCCTTTTGGCCCAGTCATCCTTAAACCACTTTCCTAGACACCAGTCAAATTGACTAACTCTAATCTAGTTCAACTCTTAGGGCTCCTTTTTCTATTGAGCTCGAGCTCCTAGGGCTGATGTCTAATTGATTTTAAAATTAAAGACTTAGATCAATGTAGGATGCTGGTTGGTTGTTTGTGGGCTAAGGAAGGTTGATCAAATCCCCATCTTATCTTGTTTAATTGGGTGTTGTCCTTAATTTGATTTAAAGATGCATATGCACAATCACTTTCAACAAGGAATTCTATGCAACTAAAGTAGGTGCATGAAATTGATTAAACTTAAGAGCTTACCTTATCTCCAGCGATCACCAACAAAAGTAAAATAAAAATAAAACTAATATATTGCATGCTCTAAGCAATTAGGATTTCTAATCTTGTCATGAGATTTTTAATTAGATTTAAGTGGATATATATTTTTTTAATTTAATTTAAAAATAAAATAATTAAATAAATAAAATTAGAAAAGGACTAGTGTTAGGATTGATCTCACTAAGCAAAACTGAATGATTTGTTCCTTGCCTTGGTTCTTTTTGTTTTTTAACCTCTTTTTCTGTAAAATAAAAAAAAGTTAGTAAGTAGTATTTACAAAAAAATAAAAATTTTATTTATAATTTATTTACAAAAAAATCAAAGAGATCAAAAATTTATTGTTCGTATCTTTCTCGACAACAATGCCAAAAATTTGATAAGAATGCAATGTTGTCGTTAAGACACCATTTTTATCAATTTAATTTAATTTTTAAAATAATTAAAAATACGTAGATAGTAGTGAGTCGGGTCGAATCCATAGGGAAGATAGTATTTTTAGATTTAAAATCTTTAATTTTTGAAAAGAAAAAAAATATTTTAAAAATAAAATTTGAAGTCAAAAATTAAAAATTAAAATTATGAAGTAAAAATTAAATTATGCGGAAAAGTAAACTTGGTACTAGGATTTACTAGTTAGATCTTAGCATCTACTTGTAGTAAAATAAAGAGTAATAATTTAAAGTGCAGAAATTAAATTACAATAAAAATAAAGAGATGAAATCAAAGTACAAAAAAAAAATTACATTAATTAAAATTTTAGCATTTAAATACATAAAATTTAAAAAAATAAAACAAAATAAAATAACGTGATCTTTGATTATGGATCGGCATTGATGGAAAGATGGTGTAGAAGCCTAGCTTTTTCTCTCGGCACTAGTTACCTCGAAGCAGCCATTAACCCAAAGTCTGGCTTCACCTTGTACCAAAGTTTCACCTTGATCGAAGATTATCAATTTTGGAGGCCTAGGGTCTTATTTATAAGTGTTGGAAGGCTAGAAATATTTTCTGCAGGCAATGTGGGACTAAGGAGGTCTTTGATCATCAAAATATGGAGAAATCTGAGTGAAAATCAGATTAAAAAGAGTCATGGATGAATTATGTTGCTCTGGATGAAATCTAGCCATCAGATATGGATCAAATGGTCTAAAAAATACCAAAATTGGATGCATATCAGTCCAAATCAGGTCGGATTAAATTCTGACCGTTGATTGCACATTGATGGAGAAAATTTGATCGCTGATTGCGTGTTTGGAGTCTTGATCACCGCTGAGAGCTCTCTCCACCATCAGATCATCCCATGGATCAAGCACTACCGTTGGAAGGTGATCAGCATGAAGCTGATTTCGAATCAAATTTGGTTTTAAACCTCTACTGTCCGATCTTGACCGCAAGCTACTACAGCCATCCGATCGCGTAATTACTATTCCCATGGACCGCGTGGACTGACTGCACCATACACCATAATGAATCAGCACCTCCTATCGCTGAGTGAAAAGTCCAAAATGCCCTGTGTGTCATGATAGATTTTCTGTGAACCCTTTAATGGTCTAGGTCCACCATGTGTCACTCCATGATTCATCGATTTTTGCTGAGCTGGCAGTCCATGCTTGGATCGTGGACCAACTAACGGCTTCTGCGGCTGAGTCGGCTTGCATGGTTGGCTTGGCGCGCTAGCTTCGTTGGCTTGGCTCGATGCATTTGGATGCTCTAGTTGATATGGCACGATGGCTTGAGCTGGCTGAGCCATACGTTATTTTTTATTTAATTTTTATTTATTTTATTTCTTTAGAAATTCATATCTTCTTTGTTTTAGCTCCATTTTATATGAAACTTATTTCATTATGATTAAAAAAATAATCTCTTTCATTGATTATAAATTTTTTTTAATTTTTATTATTTTTTAATTAATAAAAATATAAATTTCTTAAAAATATGTATCAATTAATTAATAATTCTTAAAAAATAATATGATATAATTGATAAATTAAAATTTTTATTGGTAAATTTGTGGTACTTATCACACCACCAAGCCTCTCCCAACCCTTGTGCCTCCAAGATAGCGCTATTGTATCACTCTAGTGCTCTCTGACTCATCTCTACATCACTCTATAGCCGTCCAGTCCTAACTTACTGGACCTCCATGGATCATCCATCTCCATCACCTCCAAGGCTTCACAAATCTGTGCTCTATTCAAAGCATTGAATACATCTCCAACTACTTTCCTACCTTCTTGCAATCAAAGGATGTATAGTCTCTTCTTCAGCCTTCCTTCAACCATTATCCTATGGAAAACCTCTCTTCAATCATCAACTACCCCACACTACCCATCTTTATAGAGAACACTAATGATTTCTATTGAGATACCTTCCTTGGCTGCTGCACCATTGAGTCTCTTTCAACCCTTGCATCTCTAGGACAATGCTACTGTATCACTCTAGCGCTCCCTGCTTGTCACCCATCATACATTCCAGCCTTTCCTCCAAGACCGACCAGCAAATCATGCACCCAAATCATTCACCTTAGAAAAAATCCTTTTCATTAATCCTTTCAGCATCCACCTTCAACTCACTGCTTTCGATTGGCCAAACCATAGCAATAATAAAGGTAGATCTGAGACATACCATGGAATACTCATATAGATTCCTAATTTCATCTTATATGACTTCTCCTTCTCTTCCATGCACCATCAGGCTCTGATACCAAATGTTGGCACATCACCATGGCATCATCTAGCTCTAATACCATGTTGCAGAAACCCCTAATCTTTAGCATGGATATGGAGAGACCATTGTTCTCTAAGGCAGTATACCATAGATCATCACCTAGATCTATACTAGGATGCCTCCCTCCTTAGGCTTAAGGAAGGTGCCCCCTCTCTCTAGGTCTTCTTCAAGAACCTAGGAAAACAAGTACAGAGAATAGAGAAAAGAGAAGAGAGATTGAGGAAGAAAAGATCAATATTGATTGCTTCAATGAAAAAACTAACATCTATGTATTTATACATAGCAATTAAGCCTGACCAAAACCTCCTCGGGGTAACCCAATACATAAAAGCACTCACCGAGTCCATATACACCCCATGTCTCCCATGCTCTCATCCCTTGGATCTAAATCTGACTCATACATGAGTTAGCTACCTTAAGACCTCTCAAACCAAGCCTTAAGATCCTTAGGATAAGTTCCTATCCTAGTCCCAAATAAATCCTCCGCATAGCTCTGCCCATGCACTGAGTCGGCTCAGTCTCAGCATTGAGCTGGCTAATCTGAGACTGGGTTGGCTTAATTTCAGACTAAGCAAATTCAATTGCATGCCATGCCTGTAGTTTCGAAACATGCCTTTCTGTTTGGCCTATCCTATAAGAGTTAGCCGACCCAGTCTGAGACTGAGTCCGCTAACTTGCAAAAAAAAAAATTTCTACAGTCTTCATGCTCCGACTTTGGTTTCTTACTTTATCTTTTATCTCAGATTTTCGAAGCACCAACCAAGCCCCTTAACACCTAGATCTTGAGCCCATGGAGGGCTAAACACCACCTCCACACTAGGACAACTCCTATCCTAGTCTCCTCGGAGCCAACACTTTGGCTTCTTCCATAGCCTTTCAAGGCTTAGGAGCACCACTAATCCTAACACATCACAAATCACCGACTCATAGCCATCCACATGTACTAGGCGGCCATTTCCCACCAATTTTCTATAGTCTATGGCCTATTTCATGGATTGGATGTGTGATTGGATGGCTCTGGAGTGAGCTGATCATGATCTGATAGTCCAAGCATGATTTGGGACTGATTTGCACAATCAGATGGCTCTAGAGTGAGCCAGTCATGATCGGACAATTAAGAATGATTCTCAGGTATGTTTGGGACTAAGCTTTCTACTAAAATATTATTTTAATAATTTGGAGTCTACATAACTCTGATTGAAGAGATGTTAGTTGCATCGAAGAGCTGATGATATTTTTGAGGTGCTGAGAGACTTTTTGAGAGATTTCAAAGAGCTTTTATGAGAATTTTGAAACTTTTTATTGAAAAATTCTTATATAATGGTTGAGTGGTAAGTTTCTCTTATATTTATTTATTTTTATCTCTCTCATAGTGAAGTTTGCATGCCCTATGGAGGTAGGCTTAAGGCCAAATTTACGTATATTTTATTATACTTATTTTATTATCTTTCTTCTTTTTTTCTTGCATGGTATGGCATCTATTTTTCTTAGACCCTATTATGATCTTGAGTGGATGATCCATGTTCTATAATTAAGAGATCTACCCCAATAAGTGGTATCAGAGCTTGGTTGCCATGGTCAATAGGTATCGGGCGATCTAGATAGAGGTGGTGTTGATTGAGATTAGAAGATGGAGAAGATAAGCATAATCAAAGTGGAGATCAACTGATTTGATGGAAAGAGTAATTTCTTCTTATGACAAGCAAGGATGAAGGACATGCTCATCCAACATAGATTGATCGACACTCTCTTGAATGAAAAAAAGTCAAACACTACAGAAGAGAGGACTTAGGAGCGGCTATAGATTAAATGGTGAGTATCATCTGCATGTACCTGATGGGTGAGGTGATGATCCATGTATTTGGTGAGACATCCACGATGGTGCCGTGGTCGAAGCTCGAAGAGTTATACATGGTAAAATCTGAAACCAATATGCTATTCCTTTAAAGGCAATTTTACCAGCTATAAATGGATGAAGGTCAAAGCATGCAAGAATATCTTAACCACTTCTAGAAGATTCTCACTAATTTTCTCAATGTAGGCGAGAAGGTTGAGGAGAAGATTAGGGCATTGGTCTTGCTAGCATCGGTTCCCCCTTTGTATGAGTTCTTGGTGACTGCTCTTCTAGTAGAAAAAAGTACCATCAAGATGGATGAGATCATTACAACGATTCTCCAGAATGAGGTTCTTAGGAGGAAGAATCCAACTTTGAGCTTAGATGGCAGCAACTTAGCTTTGAAGGTTTCTAGAGGAGTAGGTGACAGCAGATAAAGTGGTAGAAGATTGTGAGGAGGACAATCCAGATCTAGGATAAGAGACCAAAGCGAGATCAGGTGCTACTAGTGCGATGAGTTGGAGCATCATGTTAGAGATTGCCCATAACTCAAAGATCAGATGCAGGCTACTGTGGTGATGGCCAGTAGTGATATAAAAGGTAGTGATGATGTCCTTCTAGTGACTAATGAGGTATCTACTTCTTCCTCCTAGTAGATTATAGATTCTACTTATTTCCATCATGTATGTTACAAAGAGAAGCTATTTAACTCTTTAAAGACCAGTGAGGCCACTGTGTTCCTATCGGATGGATCGAGCTATGAGATTAAGGACAACGGGATTATCAGGATGAAACTCCATGATAGAATAGTAAAGAAGTTGGATGAGGTCCGATATATACCTAGCTTTAAGAAAAATCTAATCTTACTGAGCAAACTGATTCGACCAGCTTTAGATGAAATGCTGATGGAGGACTCTTGAAGGTCATCTATGGTAGTAGGATAGTAATTAGAGAAAGAAAATATGGAGTATATTATCTCATGGTGGGGAGCCTAGTGCAAGGTAGAGCTCTAGGTGGAGGTAGATCGGACATAAGATGGAAGACTTAGGAGGACAAGAGATGATGTCATAGAGTGAAGTTCCTATTACCACAGGAAATTTTTTTGAGTAGATCTTTGGTCAATGTGGATACAACCCACGACGAAGGCGGGATGAGTAGTCTAGCTCGACTTTCATATTTGTCCATCTATAAGACAGTAGACATATCTCAGGGCATGGAGGCGAGATGGATCATAGGTTCTCAAAGATAGATGGAGGCCGAATGTCAAATTGAGATGGAGATTATTAAGAAAAATACCTTAAATTCTTCCATAATAATCCTACAGTGAGGTTTATGATGACAAACAGAGTCCAACGACCCCATGAATAGTCCAAACAAAGTCTAAATGCAAGAGATGTATGCGAGAGAATGCAAGGAGCATGCGGGGCTACCAAAGGGGAACCATGGGCTGGCGTAGGCCCAGCCCAATAGCATGCAGTGCTCTAGGCTAGCCACATGCTAGGCTAGCCCAAGCGAGTGCCTGCATGCAGGCACGTGCAAGCATGGGCACCAAGCTTGCTCATGTGGTCCGTCATGGACCACTAGCTCACAGCCACCCATGTGGACTGAGTGGCCATTTCCCAATGGTTTTCATGGTCTAGAACCTATTTCATGGATTGGATGCATGATCGGATGACTCTAGAGTGAGCTAATCTTGATCTGACGGTCCAAGCATGATTTGGACTAATTTGGGGCTGATTTGCATGATCAGATAGCTCTGAAGTGAGCCAATCATGATCAAGTGGTCAAGAATGATTCTCGGATGTGTTTGGAACTAGATTTCCTACTAGAACACTATTATGATAATTTGACAGTGATTGATAAACTATTTATTTCATCGAAGAGCTAGTGACATCTTAGAGGTGCTCAGAGGCTTATTGAGAGATTTCAGAGAGCATTAATGAGGGTTTTGGGACTTCTTATTGAGAGACTCTTATACAAGAGTTGAGTGGTAAGTTTCTCTTATATTTGTTTATTTTTATCTCTCTCATAGTGAAGTTTGCACGCCCCATGGAGCTATGCTTAAGGCTAAACCCATGTATATTTTATTGCATTTGTTTTATGGTATTTCTTCTTTCTTTCTCACATGGCATCGATATTTATCTTTTTTGGATGCTATTGTGATCTTTGATGGATAATCCATGTTCCACAATTGAGAAATCTATCCCAATTGATGGCTCATGATCATATTATGATCCTCTGGAAGATAAAAATAGTATCCCATGGATTCCTTACGATATCCTATAAAGCAAGTCCTAAGCGACCTAGTCTCTAACTGATCCACCTATTGTCGCTTGAAATTGGCCAGATATCCCCAAATGTTGAGATAACCCAAACTCAATTTCTTACCATGCCATAACTCGTATGGTATGGTAGGAATGGATTTAGAGAAAATTTGATTTAAAAGGTGAATGGCAGAAAGTTAACGCATGTCCTAGAGAAATCTTGGAAGATCAGTGAAGCTTATCATGGACCAAACCATATCCAATAGAGTCTGATTTCTCCTTTCAAATACCCCATTGAACTGAGGTATCCCTAAAAGTGTCTACTATGAGACTATACCATTATTTTTAAGATAGGCTTGGAATTTTTCACTAAGGTATTCACCTTCTTGATCAGATCGAAGAACCTTTATGGGTTTTCTGATTTGTTTCTTTGCTTCGTGTCTGAACTCTTTAAACTTTTTAACAGTATCAAACTTGTGCTACATCAAATACACGAATCCATACCATGAATAATTATCAATAAAGGTTTTGAAGCAGATATAGCCATTCCTAGCCTTTACACTGAATGGACCACACACATTAGTGTGCACTAGGGTTAATATATCAATGGCCCTTTCCTCTTGTCCTACAAAGAGTAGCTTAGCCATCTTTCCTTGAAGATAGGACTCACAAACTAGATAAGACTTGAAAGTCAATGGCCCGAGTAGACTATCTTTCTCTAATTTATTAAGTTTGTCCACTCCAATATAGCCTAGTCTAAGGTGCCATAAGTCTTTTAGACCCTACGGTATTCATGATTTGCTCATTAATATTTACACTCATATCCACATGCAAATGATAATATCCATCAATCAAAAAGACACATGCAATAATTTTATTTCCAAAATAAATTAAACGAATATCTTTATTGAAATGAAAATTATAATTATCCTATGCTAGCACAAATATAGAAATCAAATTCTTGCTGGCTATAGGTACATAAATTTTTTTTTTAAAACTAAACTAATTCTTAACAATAACTTTAAAGAGTAGGTCCCGATGGTGATCGTAGCAACTCTTGCCCTATTGCCCATTCAAAGAATGATCTTGCCTTCTCTCAGTCCTCTAACCTCTTCAAGACCCTACATTGAAGTGCATAGGTGAGTACTCGAACCATATTCTAGAACCCAACTAGAAGAAGAGGAAACCATTAGATTAGTTTCAATTATGAGCAAATCAATTGTACCTTTAGAAGGTGCATCCTTCTTCCTTTTTTTATTGTTGCTAGGTATATAGGATAATTTTTCCTCCAATAGCCTTCAACATTACAGTGGAAACATTTTTTCTTATCGCTAACCTACTTCAGAGCTTTCTTCTTCTTCCCACTCTTGGTTTTTTGCTTCTTTGCAGGTTTCTTGTTTTTCTTCTTCCAAGTAGACTTTATCTTGGAAGAAGCCTGCTCCCCAATAAGAGCTGAACCCCTTGAGTTTTTCAAGGTGCCTTCTGCTATCACCAACATATTCAACAGCTCAAGCAAGGTGCTATCAATCTTATTCATATGGTTATTCATAATGAACTACCAAGATAAATCAGAAAGGGATTAGAGAATCAAATCCACCTGCAATTCTCTAACCATGTTCACTTCAAGCTTCTTAAGCTCCTCTATGCCTTTGATCATTGTCAAACAATGATCATAGACCGACTACCCGTCATGCATCTCCACTCTAAAATGTCTCCGAGAGATCTTAAAAAGAGCCGTGCGACCTACTCACCATACAACTCTTGTAGGTGAGTCAAAATCTCCCTAATAATCCCGATATCTTCATGCTGATGCTAAAGATCATTGGACATCGACACCAAAATGTAGCTCCTAATCTTATTTTCATCATCCATCCATTTCTCAAGTGCAGCTCATTAATCATGAGATGGACGAGCTAATAACATAGGCATTTTCTAGTCTAGGACATTGGTTAATTTATCAAATCTAAGAACAATTGTCAAGTTTCTGAGCCAATCTGTGTAATCAAGGCTGGTCAACCTGTTGCTATCTAGGATTCAGGCTAGGGGATTTGAACTCAACATGGTTAACTATAGTTTCTAATTAGAAGTTTGTACTTATAATAATATTTGTTATAAGGACTTTGATAAACAAACAAGGCTCCCACTACTTTTATGGATCTCCCACACTCCTCGAATGGAGAAATGAAAATCTACACATGATCAGTTTCTAGTGGGTACTGTGGTCCCACTATCCACGCACACTTCATCTAATAGTTATTGATGAACATAAACTAATAAGTAGATAGTACTTTGTCCATTGCTTGACTAAGTAAGATGCAGCAGGTTTGGTCTCTAAGTTCTGTGGCCTCATCTAATAGTTATTAGGACATTTTTTAGTTAAGGCAAATCCACCGTACACTAGTGGGCGCAAAGTCATTAGTGGGTCCCTCACCTAACAATTATTGGGCCCTACCCCATCTCTACCCTGGGACATTCAATGCCATAGAATGGTTGTACCTATCCTATGCAATTGAATCACTATAACAAACTGAGAACGATCAACACCAAGTAGACACCTACATCTTTACAACGGTAGAAGACAGTTAGACTTAATATTTAATTGAGGAGACTTAGGTTCAGGTCTCATCCTTAATTAGTCATAATGGTTATGATTAACCTAGTGGCATGGACTAGCTTAAATCATTAGCAACTTAACTCAAGACTTAATCAACCAAATTGGCTAGATAAATGCGATTGATGGGAGGGATATGCCACTAACTCATCGTAGACTCAATCCATACGAGTAGCTCCTAATTAAAAACCATCAGTCAATACTGCTAGACTTATCTTAAACACTAATTGGTCAATAAGAATCGGTTAGGTTAACCTACAATTCAGGCTTGAACTGCTAAGCCAAATTAAGCTTTTTATATTTAATCGATAACATGTGGCTATTAATCGATCTGACCATACTACAACTAATTGGATTGTTCATGAGCATATTTGACCTAATCCTAATCATCATTTGATTGATTTGATCAACCGCTTAAATCTAGACCTAATTGAGCTACCCATGTCCTTAACCTATGTTTTATGCATTGAAATTTAGATATTAAATTCATAATTTTAAATCATTTAATTTTAAGTCTTAATTCTTAATTAAGTACATTATGAATATGGTTTAGTTTAGATGTCAAAATAATCTAAGCTAATTAAATTGTATCATATATAATTTCATTGTCAATAGACTCGAGTCGACTCACCCTGGAACTCAAGTTGGCTTGTTTGTGAGGATCAAAATTGTGGGCTTCAACCTACTCAAATTGAGCCAAATCATATGCAAATGATTCGACCTACCAAATCATATGCAATTGGTTTGAACTTGAGTTGGCCTGAATTAAATTTGAGTTGACTCCGCTGACTCACAAGCTATAATTTAGGATCTCATACAACATATCCCAGGGTTTCAAATCTAGGAATTTGCAAAAATTAAATTTCAAATTGTTGGGGTTAAAATAGCTCCCACTGAAGTCTGGTGGATTGCTTGACCTTGATATAGTACTATTTGAAGTACTGGTGTTTATGTTCGAGCTTCAGCCAAACTACCTCTTTGTTCAAGTTGAATTCTGGAAGGCCAATCTGTAGCTCATGAATGCCAGACAATCAGTCTTCCTAGCGACAACCCTTAGCTCTCTTTTCTTGATTGCAGAACCTATTGAAGGCATGCTGAACTTCGGCCTAACAAGCTTGAATAATGAAAAGAGCTACCATCCAGCTAATTCTGATCTTTGGCTCAAGATAGATAGCAAAACTCCATCAAGTATTGAAACCCAGTATAGCCCAATCTTGCCTGATGGTCGACCTTGAAGACAGCCAAATTCCTTCACCATAGACATCAAATCTCATCAATCTCACAAATCAGGGACCTCGTCCATCCAAACTCTTCTCTAGCCAGACTCCTCTCTAGCCGATCTTCTTTACTCCACTTTATGAATAATAAATCTTGGCACTCCTGCACTAAGGACCACGATCGGATGAGCTTGAGTCGATAAAAGGACTTCTCTAGTAACATAAATCCGAACTTCCTGTAGAGGGTATGACCATGGTCCTAATAAAAAAATCCATCATTCTTTCCAACTTTTGACTTCGTGGAACAATGCTGATGTCCACCTTTAGCTCAGCTTAAGAGTGGCTGAACTACTAAAAGCAGTTAGAGCAGTACCGCCAAGAAGCCCTGAGTCTTAACATTTATCCGTCTCGGCTCCCAGTAGATCTTGGATCTCTACTATCCTTATCGAACTCCTTTGAGAAAGCCTGACTGCAGTCCTCATTAAAGATCCTACCAACCCCTCTCTGGCCTTCAGTCTGTTATGGAATCAACTCGCTCTGATACAAAATTATTGGGATATTACCTACTCTGATACCATTAATTATGGATATAGTACCAAATTATTATGACAGAAAGAAGAAAAAAATACAATAAGAAAATAATCAAGTACATGGATCAGCCTAAAGACTCACCTCCATGGGGTATGCAAAGATTCACTATGAAAGAGAAAAATAGGTACAGAAAGAGAACATCCACTCTCAACTCACCATACATAAATCTCTCTCAGCTAGAGGCTACCATCATAAAAACTCTCTCAGAATCCCAAGGAGACCCATAGAAGCTATAAGATGCTCTGTCCTCACAGCCTCCTTGTCGGATGCTATGCACCTATTGCTTCTCTCTCTCATGGGATGCACATACTTGACGCTCTACCAAGCTCCTCTTGATCGCTGTCTGAGTCTCTCTACGTGCCTCTCACGCCACACGTGCCACCTTTTATTTGCTCTACAGCATCTTAACCCTTTAAATAGGATGAGAATCCTCTTCTTAGCACCTCATAGGAGACTAACAAGGCTCGTTCTCCTAATATGTGTCGAACATGTTGTTGATGGAGTCTTGGAATATTTTTCATATGAGAATTTATGATGCTCCCAATACTTGGGAGGCCACGGAAGGAGTCATAGTGTTGGCTCTAGAGATTCCAAGGGCTTGGTTGGTGTTTCGGAGACCTGAGATTCAAGATGAAGCAAGGAATCAAAGCCAAAAAATCAAGACTGTAGAAAAAAAAAATTTTATAGGTTAGCCAGCTCAGTTCAAAACTGGATCAGCTAAGTCTCAGTGCATAGGCAAAATAGAGAGCTATGCATTCGGGATCGCTAGCATGGCATAAAACTAGGCCGACTCAGTTTTAAACTGAGCCAACCCAGTGGAACTTAGTCGACTCAGTGTTGAGACTAAGTCGACTCAGCGCGCGGGCAGAGTTACGCGAGGGTCTATTTTGGGCTTGGGTCTGGGTTGATCCTGGGGATCTTAAGATCTAATTTAAGAGGTCTTAAGGAAACTAACTCATGTATGGGTTCGATCTAGATCCAGAGGATGAGAGCATGGGAGTCATGGGTGTACATTGACTCGGTGAGTGCTTTCATATATTGGGTTAACTGAAGAGTTTTTGATCGGACCTAATGGCTATGTATAATTATATAGGTTGTATTAGGATTTCATAATGCAGTGAATGATGTAGAATACAAACTTTTTCTTTCTTAACTCTTTTCTTCTCTTCTCTCTAGAGTTGCCGCCCTAGGGTTCTTGAAGAAGCCCTAGAGAAGGAGGGCATCTCCCTCAAGCCTAAGGAGGGAGGTGCCCCATCACAGATTTAGGTGGAGGATCGATGGTTTGTTGCCCATAGAGAACGTTATAGGTTCCTTTAGGTCTGTGCTAAAGATCAGTGGCTTCTGCAACATGGTATCGAAGCTTGTGATGTAAGGATGATTAGCATTTGAGTGATATCATGAAACATCAATTGATATTAGGAAGAGGTGATGCCAGTTGGTGTGCTTACAACTGGTATCAGAGTCTGATGGTGCATGAAAGCAAAGGAAAAGTCATACAATATGAAATCAAAAATCTACATAAGGATTTTATGGTATGTCTCAAATCTATCTTGTTGTTGCTGTGGTTTGGCCAATCAAGAGCAACGGATTGAAGGTGGAGGTTGAGAGGATTAACAAAAAGGAATTTTCTCAGGGTGGATGGATTTGGTGCATGATTTGCTGATCAATCTTGGTAGAAAGGTTGGGGTGTATGACGGTTATGTGACAGGCAGAAAGCGCTGGAGTGCTGCAGTAGCATTTTTCTAGAGATGCAGGACTGAGAGAGGCTCGATGATGTAACAGTCGAGGAAGGTATCTCAATAGAGAGCATCAGGGTTCTCTAAGAAGATGGGCAGTGTAGGGCTATTAAAGAGAGATTTTCCAAGGGATAATGGTTGAAGAAAGGCTAAAGAAGCGACTATACGTCCTTTGGTGTTAGGAAAGTTGAAAAGTAGTCTGAGATGTATTCAATAGTTTGATCAGAGCATGAATTTGTAGAGCCTTAGGATTGATGGAGATGGATGATCCATGAAGGTCCAGCAGGTCAGGGCTGGATGGCTGCAAAGCAGTATAAAGATGAGTCAGGAAGCACTGGAGTGCTGTAGTAGTGCTTTTCTAGAGGCCTAGGGCAAAGAGAGGCTCATGGTGCAGTAGCCGAGGAGTGTATCTCAGTAGAGAGTGTCAGTGGCATCTTAGAAAGATCAGGTGCAGGTCTCAGAAAGAGCCAGGGGGTCTCAGAGAGAGCCAGAAAGTCTTAGACAACTGCGAGTATCATGGATCAGGTTTCTTGTGCAGGGGCACTAGGAAGAGTCGTAGTTCAGATGGAGGATGGTTCTCTAAGGGCAACTGAAGCGATGGCTGGTGTAGAGGTAGAAGAGAAGGACTAGGATAAAATTTTCTAGTATTTAGTCACTGGATTCAGAAGAGTTGGATGAGCTCTTGGGTTTTGGAGGTGCCCATGGGTTACGGAGGTATCCAAGATGGCTTCGAAGGGGTCCATGGAGTGCGGAGGGTTCGAAGGGGCAGCGATGGTGTTCGAGATACAATAGCAGGCCCAGTAGTGCAGCTTTGGTTGGTTGGCCTCAAGGGACTCGATGATAGAGTCGACTTTTATGGCATTAGGTGGACTGCGGATATGGGTGGAGCTTTGGAGTGGTGGCTTCATAATTGGAGATGAATTTGACATGAGTTTAGAGCAGAGGGGTGCGGGAGGATCGATATCCTAGCACCAGCATTGATGATGCACAATTTTAGATAGAGTGGCATGTGCAGGAGGATAGGCATAGTTTTGAGGAGACCATGTCAGGATTTGCAGTGAGTGTCGGTACAGAAACATTGCGGGTTCTCCAAGAAAAGTCCAAAAGAAGTGATGCAGCTGCTAAGCAGAAGGGATCCTACAATTTTAGGATGGTGCAGAGGTACAAACTAAGATCTTCAACAGTAGAGGCGGTCATCCCAAAGGCCTCAAGGATGCACAATAGCTGAAGAGGATTGATGGAGGCGATGTTTGTATAGGTGTTGTCAAGTGTGCAGGGACAGTGTGATCGTGCAGGAGGGCAATGTTGAGAGATTTGCCAAGGCTCGGGGCACCAAGATGGAGATTGTGAGGATTTATGGTACTTCCATGCCTTGGGAGGCTACGGGAGGAGTCACAGTGTTGGCTTCAGAGATTCCAGGGGCTTGGTTGGTGCTTTGGAGACCTGAGATTCAAGGTGCAGTAAGGAACCAAAGCTGAAAAATCAAAAT
Source organism: Cocos nucifera (assembly GCA_006176705.1). Lineage (NCBI taxonomy): Eukaryota > Viridiplantae > Streptophyta > Magnoliopsida > Arecales > Arecaceae > Cocos > Cocos nucifera. Next base: position 183,462 of record QRFJ01000019.1, read on the forward strand.
TATAGAAAGAAGATTTTATGCAGGTTAGCCGGCTCAATCCAAAGCTAGATCGACTAAGTCTCAGTGCATAGGCAAAATAGAGAGTTACATGTTCGGGACTGCTGGCATGGCATAGAACTGGATTGGCTCAGTTTCAGACTGAGCTGATCTAGTGGAACTTAGCCGACTCAGTGCTGAGACTGAGCCAACTCAGTGCACGAGTAGAGTTATGCGAGGGTCTATTTTGGGCTAGGGTTTGGGTTGATCCTAGGGGTCTTAAGGCTTGGTTTGAGAGGTCTTAAGGAAGATAACTCAAGTATGGGTCGGATCTAGATCCAGAGGATGAGAGCGTGGGAGACATGGGTGTACATGGGCTTGGTGAGTGCTTTCATGTATTGGGTTAGCCAGAATATTTGTTGATCGGGCCTAATGGCTATGTATAAATACATAGGTTGTATTAGGATTTCATAATATTGTGAATGCTGTGGAATATAGACCTTTTCTCTCCCGCAACTCTCTTCTTCTCTTCTCTCTAGAGTTGCCGCCCTAGGATTCTTAAAGAAGCCCTAGAGAAGGGGGGCATCTCCCTCAAGCCCAAGGAGGGAGGAACCCCATCATAGATTCAGGTGGAGGATTGGTGGTTTGCTGCCCATAGAGAACGTCATAGGTTTCTTCAGGTACGTGCTAAAGATCAGGAGCTTCCGCAACATGGTATCAGGGCTTGTGATGCTAAGGATGATTGGTGTTCGAGCGATATCATGGAACATCAATTGGCATCAGGAAGAGGTGATGCCAATTGGTGCAATTATATTTCGATCTTCAGATCCTGATCGCAACCCTCCATGGCTGTTGGATCTTGTAGTCCATACACAACTCCCATAGACTCCTTGGATTAATCATAATCCAAGACCAAATAGAAAAATCCTATTGTGTTATGTTCATCTCCATCGAGCCGGCTCGGTTAGGGGTCGAGCTGGCTCGACTGCATCTTGTCCGGATTCCTACTATCTATTTGCCTAAGTGAGCTGGCTCGATTGTGGTTCGAGCTGGCTCAATCTCAATCCAAGCTAGCTCGACTATGTATCAGAGCCGACCTAATTGTTGTACTGAAAATTGATTCTATTTTTGTTGTGGATCGAATTCGAGGTATCAAATCCTAACAATCTCAACCTCAACTTGACATTCGACCTCAATCTGACTTTGAGTGCTTGTGATCCATCTCGCCCCCATGCCCTAAGGCATGCCTGCTGATCATGGATGGGCAAATGTAGGAGTCGAACCAGACCGCTCGATCCCATCTCTATCATGGGCTGTGTCCACTTTGATCGAAGATCTGCTCGAAGAATTCTCCTACAATAATAGAAACTTCACTCTGCGATATTGCCTCTTGTCCTCCCGAGTCTCCCATCTTATGCCCAATCCATCTCCACCTGTAGTTCCACCTTACACTGGGCTTCCTCTAGCTCCTGAAGCTCCACCCATGCACTGGCTCCTAAAATCAGGAATGTATTGGACCTCCCCCAATCTTCTCACACACCATCATGTGTCTTCCAACTAACCATTTCGATGCCTTTGATCGCACAGCTTGATCCATCTGGTAGATAAACACTGCCATCACTGCTCTCCAGAAAGTCAAACTGCTCCTTTCTGCAACAAACATGATATGTGCATGCAGAATCTAAAAACCACTATTGGGAAGAACTAGAGACCTCATCAGATATCTTCAGGACATCATCCTCTGATTCGCTACTGGCTGTCATTGCAGTAGTCCTCATCAAATATCTCTAGAATATCATCCCTGAATTATGGGCAATCCTTGACTCAATGCCCCAACTCGTCGCACCTGTAGCATCTGATCATGCTTTGATCCATCATCTTGAACCTAGATCGTCCTCCTTGTGATCCTCTGCCGCTCCATCTACTGCCTCCTACTCCTTCAGAAACTGCCAAAGCTGAGCTGCCGTCATCTGAGTTCGAAGCTAGATTCTTCCTCCTAAGAACCTAATTCTAGAGTATTGCTATAGTGATTTCATCCATCTTGATGGTGCTCTTTTTCACTAAAAGAGCAGTCACCAAGGACTCACACAAAGGAGGGAGCAACGCTAGTAAGACCAACGCCCTGGTCTTCTCCTCAACTTTTTCACCAACACTGAGGAGGTTAGTGTGGATCTTCTAAAAGTTAGATAGATGCTCCTACTCGCTCTAGCCTTCATCCATCCATAGCTAGTAGAACCACCTCCAAAAGAATAACGTGTTGGTGAGTGACTTTGCCATGTACAACTCCTCGAGCTTCGACCACATCACCATTGATAATGTCCGTCAAGTACATGGATCACCACATCATCCACTAGGTACAAGTGAATCATGCTCACCGTCTGCATCTGGATCAACTTTCAATCCTTCACCTCTATCGTGGCTGGCATCTCATCATACAAGAGAGCATCGATTAACCCATGTTGGATGAGGACATCATTTATCCTTACTTACCATAAGGAGAAATTATCCTTCCCATCGAACATGTTGATCTTCATCTTGATTATACTTATCTTCTCCATATTCTTCAATCTCTATCCACTACTAAAATCTATGCTCCGATACTATTTGGCTCTGATACCAATTATTATGGTATCAACTTGCTCTAATACCAAACTATTGGGATATCAGCTACTCTGATACCGCTTGTTAAGAATCTAGTACCACATTATTGCAATATGAAGAAGAAAGAAATAAAATAAGAAAATAATCAAGTACGTGGATCAGCCTAAAGGCTCGCCTTCATGGGGCATGCAATGCTTCACTATAACAGAGAAAAATAGGTACAAGAGGAGAACATCCACTCTCAACTCATCGTATATAAATATATTTCAACTAGAAGCTACCCTCACAAAAGTCCTCTTAGAATCCCAAGGAGATCCACAGAAGCTACAAGATGCTCTACCCTCAGAGCTTCATTTCCATATGCTATACATCTATTTCTTCTCTCTCTCATGGACTGCACATACTTAGTGCTCTACCAAGCTCCTTTCGGTGGCTACGTGAGTCTCTCTACGTGCCTCTCATGCCACAGGCACCACCTTTTATTTGCTCCATAGCATCTCAACCCTTTAAATAGAATGAGAATCCTCTTCTAAGCAGTTCACAGGAGTTCTAACTAGGCTCATTCTTCTAATATGAGTTGAACATGTCCTTGATGGAGTCTTGGAATATTTTTCAACTTTTAGATCATGATCACAACCCTCCATGGCCACTGGATCCTATGGTCCACGTGCAACTCCCGTAGACCCCTTGGATTAAACACAATCTGAGTCCAAATAGAAAAACTCCATCGTGTTTTGTTTGCTTCCATCAAGTCGGCTCGATTAGGGGTCGAGCTAGCTCGACTGCATCTCTTCTGGACTCCTACTGTCTGTCTACCTGAGAGAGCCGGCTTGACTATTCTTCGAGCCAGCTCAATCTCAATCCGAGCTGGCTTGATCTCAATTCAAGCTGGCTCGATTGTGTATCAGAGCCGGCCTGCCTGCTGTGCTGAAAATTGATTCTCTTATTGCTATGGGTCAAATTCGAGATGTCAAATCCTAACATAGTCAAAATGCTCATATTTGCTCTCAACCGATCGTGAAGGCTGTGGAACTCCTGAAAGTTGTTCAAAGCAATCTTATCAGAATCTAATTGCAAGTCCACTTGGAAGCCAACATTCGAGCTTAGCCAGTCAGACTCTGAATTCTCCATCCCAATATGAATAGCCTACTACTAGGCACTGACATCTCTGACCTCTCATCCGAATCCCAACAAATAAAATTAAACCACCTACAGGTCACGACAAATGACAGCCCATCCTCCATAATAAACTCTTAGTGGCTGAAATAGCCTACAACATTTTGTTATGACTATCACTATCATTTTGTTACAAGCTCCATCTATAAAAAGGATCCTCCAAATATGTCTTTTTTCTCTAAGCTCTCCTCTCTACTCTAATTTTCTCCTCAGTACTCCATTCATTGTTGGTCTGAAAATTAACTTGACTATCGGAGGGTCCTGCTGAAGCCACCTACCTCCAATTTGGACTTCATCTTATAGGTCTCATTGGGGCTCTCATCTCCTTAAGCTCTAAGCAAAATGCCGCTTGAGAAGGTTTCCTCTCGGCGAACCACTGCCTCTGCCACCAGAACTAGGAACTGGCGGATCCACCTACTCCGACCCTATCGTCGGCACTTCAACCTCCTCAACCCCCTTCACCAGCAGCCATGGTGGATCTAAAGCACTTTAACTTGCTCATACAATAAGTTAAGGGCTCATACAACAAGTTTAACTTGCTCATACAGCAAACTCTAGTACCAGCTCAGTCGGAGAGACCGTTGCTAGAGTATCAAGATCTGACACTAGGAAGACCCACCTAGGACAGTCGGCCAGTGATCCCTAGATAGAGAAAGGAAAGAGCAAAGAGCCCTTGTTCCGACCATGACCACTCCTAGAAGGTCTCTGCCACCCTCCAGCCAGTCACACTTTAGGATCCATAATCGAGATGATACCCTCAATTGGAAGCACCAAGAAATGAATCGATGAATTGAGAAACTCCAACATGTGGCCCCTGCTTGCAATGATGATATCGGTGTCGATCCACTCTTCACGGCCCAGATCATGCAGGAGTCCATCCTACCAAATTTTAAGCTTTCCCAGTTTGAAAGCTATGATGGGACCACAGATCTCATAAAGCACCTCAAAGCTTTTCAAATGATGATGCTGCTCCATGGCATGCCGGATGCCATTCTGTATAGAGCTTTTTTCTTTACTCTGAAGGGAGCAGCAAGAAATTGGTACTTGAGCCTTAAATTGGATACCATTTATCCTTTTGATCAAATGAGCCATTAGTTTGTGGCTCATTTTGTCAGCAACTGACATTAAAAATGAGGTTCAGACTTTCTAACCCATATCAAGCAAAAAGAAGGAGAGTCCATCCAAGCTTACGTCAGTCACTTCAACACTACTACTCTTGAGGTTCGAAATCTGGACCAATCTATCACCATAGCCACACTGATGGACAGCCTCTAGAAGAATGATCATCACTTCTTCCTAGAGAAGAAGTATGCTTGGGACTTCGCTGACATGCTAGCTCAGGCTAAGGGTTATGCTCAAGTTGAGGAGGCTTTCAAATTGAAGGATGATGAGGTCGTCGAAGAGCGGTAGGTGGACGAATCCAGTAAGCCTGCGATTGTTAAGAAGCCAAGTGAAGTTTGATCATGTTCTAGAACTCCTCCAGATTGCAGACGTGGTCGGACTCCACCTCGAGTTTATCGGCCAAGAAGCCTAGACTAGAGGACATGATGGAACTCCCCACAGGAGATTTTACAACTACTCCCTCCTGAATGCTCCAATGACCCAAGTGCTGATGGAAATAAAGGAGCAGCTCCAAGGTCAGAGAAAATGCGGACTCATCCTAGCAAGCGCAATCCCATGAAGTACTGCCTCTACCATCATGACCACGATCATGATATTAAAAAATGCATCCAACTCCAAGACGAGATCGAGGAGCTCATTAGACAAGATCAGTTGGACCACTTTCTATGACGTCAGTCGGACAGGAGAGAAGATCGGCTTAAGGCACTGCCACAGTCAGAGCCACCTCGAAGGGATGAACCATAAGGAGATCAGCCCCCACTTGAGATCATTAACACTATTGCTAGGGGACATCGATAGGGGGAGGCCAGTAGATCAGCAGAGCTAGTAAATAGACAGAGGGCTAAAGAATCCATTATTTTTTCTGAAGAAGATGCACAAGGGGTTTAATTTTTGCATAATGACATGGTTGTAGATACTTTGAATATTGCTAATTATGATGTAAGCCATGTTTCGATTGATAATCAAATCTCTATTGATATTTTGTTTTATGATGCTATCTCCAAAATGAACAAATCTAATAGTCATTTGGGACCTATGAACTCTCCATTAGTAGGATTCACCAATGATGCTATAATAATTGAAGGAATAATCACTTTACCATTTATGGCAGGTCGATACCCAAAACAATCAAAAGCTCAAGTTGATTTTCTGGTGGTAAAGGCTTCCTCCGCCTACAATGCGATTCTTGGCTTGCCTAGTTTGAATGCACTTTAGACTGTGGTCTCAACTTACTATTTGAAGATTAAGTTCTCGACAAGATATGGGATCGGAGAAGTCGAAGGAGATCAAATTTTGGCACAACATTGCTACATAATTGCTCTATAAGGGGGAAAGCAGCCAAATCCTTGCCCGATGGATGGACTTAATGCTCATGATGATTTGATTGAAGAATGGGAGGAAATAATTGGTGATCTTATTACAATTTCCCTGAATGATGGGCATGAAGACCACTCGATTCAAATTGGCTCTAATTTGCAAGAAGAGTTCAAAACGTAGCTTGTTACTTTTTTATGAAAGAATGCTGATGTCTTTGCTTGGGTCCTTGTAGATATGCCTGAAATTAATGTAGAAGTAATGAAACATCGTCTGACTGTAGATCTGAAATGCCGATCCATGAAGCAAAAAAAGCATAGCTTTGCATCAGAATGGCAAAAGGCCATTGCAGATGAGGTCGACAAGCTTCTCAAGGCCAATTTCATTTGAGAGGTGTCATATCTAGACTGGATTGCAAATATGGTCCTTGTTAAGAATGCAAATGATAAGTGGAGGATGTGAATAGATTTTATAGATTTGAACAAGGCTTATCCAAAGGACAGCTATTCCTTTTCTAGAATTGATTAACTGGTAGATGCAACTTCGGGCCATGAGCTCCTCACTTTCATGGATGTCTTCTTCGCCTATAATCAAATCTGGATGGCACCAGAAGATGAGGAGGAAACTATTTTTATTACTGACCATGGTCTTTATTATTATAGGGTCATATCCTTTGGGCTCAAGAATATTGGTGCAACATATCAATGCCTAGTAAATAAAATTTTCAAGAAGCAGATTGACCACACATGGAGGTTTACATGGATGATATGCTTGTCAAAAGTCGATCTTCAACAAATCATATCACTGACATAGAAGAGACCTTGAATACACTGTAGAAGCATAAGATGAAGGTCGGGAAGAGCACAAGGAAGGAAAACTAGGAAAAAGTAGAAAGTTAGAGAGAAGATGCTGCTTAAATAGTCAAAGAGGTCCTGAGATAGTTATGATTACAAATTCCTTCCATCAAAATGTCGTCCATCACATGTCCCACTCATCATTACTATGATAGATGTTTAATAGTACATTTATGGTGATGTACATGAAGCTTCATACATGGAGCTCCGTGCTGGAGAGAATTTCAAAAATAAAAACCTTTTTGGGTTGTTCAGCATTGAAGAAACTTTGGCATTAATTCAGAAAAGCCAAAACTTTTCATCTTTCGAGATCAGAAAGCCAGAAAAGAACTTTGACAAGCATAGTTCTTGTACTCCCTTCATCCAAACTTCGAACTAAAGAGTAGGGGGACAAATGTTGAGGATAAAATAGCTCCTATCAAAGTCCGATGGATTGATTGACCTTGATATGGTACTATTTGAAGTAGTGGTGTTTAGGTCCAAGCTTCAACCAAACTGTCTCCTTATTCTAATTGAATTCTAGAAGGCCGACCTCCAGCTCATGAATGCCAGACAGTCAGTCTTCCCAGCGACAACCCTTAGCTCTCTTTCTATGATTGCAGAACTTGTCGAAGGCATGCTGAACTTTGGCCTAACGAGCTTGAACAATGAAAAGAGCTGCCATCTAGCTAATTCTAATCTTTGGCTCAAGATGATAGCATAATTCCATCAAGTATTGAATCCCAGCATAGCCCGACCTTGCCTGGTGGTCGACCTTGAAGATGGCCAAATTCCCACACCATAGATAGCAAATCTCATCAATCTCATAATTTAGAGACCCAATCCAGCCAAACTCCTCTCCAGCCAAATTTTCCTCCAGCTGAACTTCTCCACACCACTTTATGAATGATAGATCTTGGCACTCCTACACTAAGGAGCACGACCAAACGAGCTTGAGTCAGCAAAAGGACTTCACCAGCAATATAAATCCAAACTTCTCCTAGAGGGTATGACCATGGTCCTAATCAAAGAATCCATCGTTCTTTCCAACTTTTAGCTTCCCAAAATAATACTGATGTCCACCTTTAGCCAAGCTTGAGGGCGACTGAACTACTGAAAGCAGTTAGAGCAGCACCACCAAGAAGCCCTAAGTCTTAACATTTATTCATCTCAGCCTCCAGTTGATCTCAGATGTCTACTATCTCAATCGAGCTCCTTCGAGAAAGCCTAGCCATGGTCCTCATTGAAGATCCTACCAACCCCTCATTAGCCTCCAATCCAAATTCTCACACCTGCTCTCAGCCAACCTTGAAGGTGGTCGAACTCCTGAAAATTGTTAAAAATAGTCTTAGCAGAATCCAATTGCAAGTCCACTTGGAAGCTGACCTTCGAGCTCAGCTAGTTAGACTTCGAATTCTCCATCCCAATATAAACAACCTACTAGGCATAGACATCTCCGACCTCTCATCCGAACTTCAATAAATAAATCTAATCGCCTACAAGTCACGATAAATGATAGCGCACACTCTATAACAAACTCTTGATGATCTAAATGGCGTACGGATATTCTATTATGATTGTCATTATTATTCTATTATGAGCTCTGCCTATAAAAAGAATTCTTCAGATACGTCTTCTTCTCTAAGCTCTCTTCTCTACTCTAATTTTTTTTTAAGTACTCTATTTCTTATTGGCTAAGAAACTAACTTGATCATCGGAGGATCTTACCGGAGCCACCCACCTCTGGTTTGAACTTCATCTTGCAGGTCTTGTCAATGACCTCATCTTCTCTAGCTCCAGCGAACTCCAACATCCAATCATCTTTTGTACCAACACAGATCATGCGTATAAAATCTATACATCAAATATATAATTCTCATGATCTAAAATTAATTAGAAATATATATCAACTATATACATCAAAAACAAAATGAAGATCTAAAACATGCATCGCATATATACACTTAGGATCTTCACAATAAAACATGTATTTTATTTATTTTAGATCTAATTTTCTTTTATATATCATATATATAAATAATAAATTAGATCCTAAATAACTTAATTTTAGATCTAAAATTTATTTAAAATATATTAGAATGACATGGCTCTGATACCACTACTGGAAAGTAGGTGGTAAGCATGCTTATTTTTTCAGATTACAAGAATCGTAGCAGAAAGAGACTTAAAAATAATTTTTAAATCATACAAAGCATGCATGCTGAGCTAAATCACAACTATCTTAGGATTGTCTAACATCCATAAATAAATTTACATTTAGATCTAAAATTTAAAATAGAAAGTTAGAAAGTATACCTATTGCTTTTTTCTCCTTTCTTTGACTAGATCAATTGGATCTCCGAAGCTCCTATCGTAGCCGCACAAGCACCCAGCCTTTGTTAGTATCCACACAAAGCACATTTTGATTAGAACTTCAAAATCCTCAGGGTGCTAGCTCCCTTGCAGGCTTGATTATTTGGCTTAGATCTAAATCTATTTTTCGAAACAGATTCTGCAGCTTTCACGAGACTGAGAGACCCACCAAAAAGAATCAAGAACTCTTTCTTGATTCCTTTTCTTCTCTCTAAAAAGGATTCTTTCTCTTCTCTCAGATCTAATATGAAAGAAGGAGAGGTGTGGGTGTGGAAAAGGGAGGAATAAGAAGAAGAGGAGGCAGCACAACTTTCTTACGGCAACTAGAGAAATAAGAAACCTCTTAAGATTAAAAGTGCTGCACGCCCCACACCCTTCTTATTATATTTTGTCACACAAAACAAATAGATTTCCATGCCTCAATCACATGAGAATAGGGCTAGGTAAGATAGGGTTTAAACTCTTATCATATAAGAGTCCTAATCTACCAAATCGATGAGGTGGTGCCTCATCCAAAATCCTAAAACACCTCCACATGCATGCCAAGAAAGATGTGCATGAATAATCACTGCACAAGCCACATTCTAGTTGGCCAAGAAGAGAAAGAAGCCCAAAAAACCTGGGCTCCAATGGTCAAGGTCAATTGGGTTCAAACTAGATCCAAATCCATTCCAAATTAAGCCCGAATTGAATCAAATTTGAAAGGTTGTCAAACCTGAATTTTTCAGGATTGAAATCCAAATCTAGTTTGGATAATTAAACCCAATTAATCAATAAATTAAATTAAATAAAATCTAATCTAATCTAATTTAAATTAATTAAGATTTAATGCATAATTTAATCATCCCCAAATTAAATTATAACACCTATAATAAAATCAACTTGCTAACAATTAGCAGCCTCCAAATCTATAAAGTTTACAAATTAGCAGTTTCTAAAATTTGAACCATCAATCAGATTAATAATTTGAGCAATATTCAAACCATTGATCGGTTGAACTTCTTTTGTGTGTGACCTCTTAGGTTCTATTCTATCTAGAAGTGAGACTACCATAATCTCTATCACTATATCATTGAAACTCATTTCGATGGACTAAAATAATTCCGACTCAACCCAACAAAGATCGTTGATCCAAAAATAATCCTGGTGAGTTCTCACAATCTACTAGTGATATATAGTAGCATGTAGTAGCAATCCAGTAGAATAGAAAAGTATGAACCCCTACGTGTAGTTAACATATGATTCAATCCTTCTATCATAAGTTCCAACTTGATGGAGGTCATGAAAAACTTGTCAAATCCCATTATTAGTCATATGCTAGATTGGCTTGACTCGAGTTCATTCGTGAATCCCATGGAAACTCTTTTCTAGTATTCACACTTGCTTCGACTGAAGACTTCTTGAACTCAATCTTGGTAACCGCATAGAACTTCTCCTTTTCTACTAAGATCGATAGATTTTATCTAGATGCATCCTACTCTAAATAGCAAACCTAAATCTGTTGAAGCTAATATATATAGCAAAGACCCGAATGGCTATGGACCAAGAGAACATGCAATCAAATCCAATAGCCTTGCTGCGAATAGCCAATGCACCGTATGTCAAAAGATCGATCACACTACTGCAGCATCGAGAAGAACCACTAATGAGCGAGTAGACATTCAAGTGGTTTCTTATGATGGTCATGCTCAATGCAAGTTAATCTCTAGCAACCACCTATACTTTCATCCCAGTGTTCCCACACTACAGACTCGAGATCCATCTATCCGAAAGGGAGGCGATCCATGCATCGATCTTGATGAGATTAATCACTATCTTTCATGATGATCTTATGATTCAGAGCATTTAGAAACTAACTACTAATAATATATGTCTTAAATTTTCAATACCTTGAGAATATATAGAATCATCTTTATTAATTTTTTGGATAAATCATGGACACATAAACATGATTGAGAATAAAAATTACTTTATTGATAATAATAGATTTATAAGTATAAATATAAGTCCTGGAATTACATATGTGTCAGCCAATAATTATCTTCTAGGGCACACTTTTAACACAAGCTAGATAATTGATTTTAGGATATAATTCTCAACTACTCCTACTTGGATTATAGACAATTTGTACAGTATCGCATAGTCATCTTAAATTTATATTCTTCAAACTCCTTGATGTCGAGGGCTTTAGTGAATGGATCGGTCAGGTTCTCTTTTTTGTTAATCTTTTGAAGCTTGACATCATCTCGATCCATGATCTTTCGGACTAGGTGGTAGCAACGTAGAATATGCTTCGTACGTTGATAAGCCTTTAGTTCTTTCGACTGAGCTATGGCTCTAGTACTATTGTAGTAGAGTAAAACTAGACCATCAATGAGGATGCCACTCTTAGCTTATAAATGAATTTTCTCAGCACATAACTTTATTTATAGCATTCAATGCCGCAATATACCCTACCAAGCATACTGAATCGGCCACAGTGTGCTACTTGAAACTTTTCTAGTAAATTGCATCACCATTTAGGATAAACATGTATCCCAACATAATTTTGCTATCATTATGATCTGACCAAAAGCTAGAATTAGTGTATCCTACAACTTTTATGTCAGATTCTTCATAAACTAATCATTGATCCTTACAATTTCTCAAATACTTAAGGATAGTTTTTGTGACCTTCTAATGGTTCTCACCTAAATCAGATTGGTATCTACTCACTATCCCTAGTGAGTATGCTATATATAATCTCATATAGATCATGGCGTATATTATAGAACCCACCGCTGAGGTATATGAAATTCTACTCATACGCTCTCTCTTTTAAGGGGTTGACGGATAATTCTTCTTCGAGAGAAATTTCATAGCCTATCAAAAGATAATCCTCCTTGAAATTCTACATGTTGAACCATTTCAGCACAGTATTTATGAACATGGACTGGGAGAGTCTAAGCAGCCTATTAGATCTATCTCTATAGATTTTCATCCCTAGGATGTAGGTTGCTTCTTCCAAATCCTTCATGAAGAACCGTGATGATAACCAAATAGTTATTCCTCATAATATAGGAATGTTGTTAACCCTAAGGATTGATTTTGTTGAGTAACAAATATTTGAGTATATGTTTGGACTAATAAATTCTTTAAGACCTTGTTTTAGGATGAATTATAGAGTATTGAGAAAAAAATCTTAAAAAGTACATTTAAGAATCAATAAAAAAAATTGGAAGCTTTTGAAGTATGAAATACATCTAAAACAAGGTTGAACAAGGATATTCCAAGACCAAAATTGAAAAGATATTTGATTGATAAAAGTCAAAAATTTTTAGCAATAAGTGCAGTTGAGTTGACTCTAAGAAGTTGCTATTCGACTTGAGCTGAAATAAGAAGAAAAAGTATTCTAGCATGCAAAAGTTTCAGTCGGCATGCTCTCGAGTCAACTCATGATTCAGCATGACTCGACTTGAGTGAATAGTGGCAGAAAAGAAGATTCTTTAAAAATATTCTACTCGAGCAAAAGGCTTGAGTCGACTCGAGTTGGTCGAGTTGAGATCTCAGAAAAATATAAAGAAGCCAATTTTTGAAACAAAGTTCGGAGGTAGACTCGTAGATGATTGAGTCGACTCGAGGACATAGTCGAGTTGACTCGAGTTCCAACGACTAGTTTTCTATAGAATATTCAGAATTGCATAGTCTACTTTCTAATGGCCAAATTCAGACTCCTTAATGGTTAGAAACATCTCTCTAACCTACCAAACATTGGAAAAGACCTACAAAATACTTGGAAGACAAAACTTGACACATCAATCATTGAGAGGAGTCAAAAAAGTAAAAAAATCCAAAGAGCATTGAAAAGAGAACATTCCATTCCCAACTTCTTGAAACATCAAATTAAGCGATTCCTTCTAGCAAGAAGATAAGTTCATCTACTCAAAAGCTTCCATTAAAGAAGATTTAAAAGCTTTATCGATATTCTTACTCATTAAAGGAGCTTTGTGTTCTTATTTATTGTTTCTTCTTTGTATTTATTGTAACTAGCTTCAATACGATTTTGAAGCTAAAGAAAAGGCATATTCAAGCCTTGGAATTAGATTGTAAGCCAAAGATTGGCTTAAAAAATGCTTGTGGTTGGTGATTCGGTGTAAAACTAACTAGATTTTGGATATTAAGCCTAGGAAAAACTATCTAGCTATAATTTTAGATCGATTATAGTAAAATTTTCAAGTGAGTCTTGAGGAATAGATGTAGGTGCAAGGGGCACCGAACCACTATAAATTTCTTAGTATTTATGATTGTTCTTTATCTCTTGCTTTCCATTGCTCTTATATTTTAGAATACTTTATTACATTAGATTACAACATTCACCAACACTTTCTGTTGGTGCAGAAATTAGTTAGGATGCCAGAGGTAGCGGGAGTTGAAAAGATGAGGTCACCGATAGGATCTCAAAATAAAATCCAAACCAGAGGTGGATGGCTCCGACAAGATCTTTGGATGCTCAAGTTAGTTCTTTGACCAATTGGAATGGAGTGCTCAAGAAATGAAGAAGCAGAGTAATGGAGAGGGAAGAGAGCTTCTAGAAAAATATATCTAGAGAGTCCATTTTATAGACGGAGCATGTAACAAACTGATAGTGACAGCCATACTTATTCGATAGTGGGCTACTGAGGCCATGTGAAGTTTGTTACAGAGAGTGGGCTATCATTTATCACAACTTGTAGGCAGTTGGGATTTATTTGAAGAAGCTTGGGTAGAGATTGGGGATCTTTGTGCCTGTTGGTTGATTACAACTGTTGGCAAGTTGGGTTCAGGATTGGCTGGCCGAGCTTGAGAGTCAATCAATGTATAGCAAACTTACATATAGTTGAAGTTCATTGAAGTGCTCTCTTATGACTTTGAAAATTTTGGCCATATTCTAGGTTGTCTGTAGGTGGGCCCTTTTCGACTGAGTCCAACTAAAAATAGCATGACTGAAGGAGTTTGTCCGAAAAGAGCACCGCTAAAGGAGTCCATCCAAAAGGAGCATAGCTGAAGTAGTCCATCGCAGCTAAAGGAGTTTGTCTAGAAGGAGCACAGCTGAAGGAGTTCATCCGAATGGAGCGTGGCTAGAGTGTTCGTCTAGAAGGAGCACGAGTCCATTCGAAAGGTGCGTGACTAGAGGAGTTCATCATTTACAATATGGGACTACATCCATCTTCAAAATTCATCATCGATCAAGGTCGGGGGGACTAAGCTCTGATACTGTCAATCATTCTAAGTCAAAATGCAGGGTTAGTAAAATAATAGTTCTCCTTTACTATCCTAGATCATCTGGCCAGGCTCTAATATGCTTTTGGCAAGTTCTGCAACATGGACTTGTTGTTGAGAAGATTGGCGAATTCCCACAGAATTGAGGTCAACAATCAAGGACTTCGACGGAATTTATTTTACCCCCAACACTTGTCCTCCTACTTCCGAGTTTAAATTTCAGATGAAAGAGGTACGAAAACTACTAACACTGAAGTCTTCTGATGCTAGTCCTGTTCTTGCTCTTGAAAAATGAAACAATTTGGCCTTTTCTGAATTGGTGCCCATGTTTTTAATGCTGGATGACCTAAAGAGATGAAATCCTTTAAAAACTCACCTGGCACGAAGCTCTATATTACGATGCAATTATTGCCCTGATAGACGTTTGGGCTGAGTGTAGCATGCGGTAGGCTGGGATCGGCTAATGAGGGTCTGTAATCATAACTTTCTCTAATTTTGCACATCTATTTAAGTCCTTCTTTTCCTATTTGGCTCTTCACCTCCATCTGAGTCTTCCTTCGTCCTTCATTCATTCTTCTCCATCTCCGAGTGTTCCGCTCTTTTTATTAATTTTTTGGCCATCAATGACTGATTCCTACTCTCTTGACCATCTCTCCACATTCTTCGGACACCTTATTTCTTCTCTTTCACAACCCTTCCAGCTATTGGAGTCCCTCTTGGCTGCATCTCATCTTTCTAGTCATCTCCTTACCAATGTAGGTTAGTCCTCTATCGCTCTCTCTTCTTTTCCTTTGTTTTTTGACCTTTTAGTCTTCTATATGAGTTTCGCTGTTCTTCCCATAAGATTTTATAACCTTTTTCTCATCACTTTTCCAGAGATTATTTTTAAGTTTCCTTTAATTTAAATGTCTTCTGAAACTTCATGGTCATCTAGTTCTAGGAGTCCGTCTAGTCCATCTTTCCAAAATCCTAACTCCAAAGAAAAAATCGAACTTAGGGATGTACCCTGACCAAACTTCATACCCGAAACCATTTCTTGTTCCTCATCCCCTGACGACCTTTCCTCAATTAGAATCCAATATGGAATCCCACCCAAGTATGAATTAGAACTTTCTGGACCAAATGATCGAGCTTGTTCCCCTCTTCTAGGCTATTTCTATCTGTTTTTAGAGTCTTTTCATGCCGGACTTAGACTTCCTCTCCCCCCTTTCATAATTATCCTCTTTTGCTTTTTAAATATTTTTTTTGCCTTCATAGTGCCGAACACCTTTAGGTTCATTATTGGCTTTATCTTCCTTTATCTCTCTATTGATATTCATCCAACCATTTTCCTACTCTGAAACTACTATACTTTTAAGCATCATCCTACTGCAAAGGACTGGTGGTACTTCTCACCCCAGCTCGGCAAGAAAGGATTCTTAAAAGGAGCTCTTTCTTTTATTCACAACTAGAAGAAGAAGTTCTTCTTTGTATCCTGCCCAACTCTAGAGTTAGGGCTTCCCTCTTGGGGTCTTCTTAGAGAGTTGATTCGCTGAGCTTCCGGATTAGATAGGCAAGTTCTTCACTCCTATAATAAACTAAAGAATTATAAATTTCCATCACTTTTCGAACATCTCTATGAGCAACTTCTATTCAACTTCGGTTAGTCATCTTGATCCAATAGGTATTCAGCCAAAGTTTATGAACTACCCTTTTTACTTTTCTTCATTAACCATACTTTTCTTTTCTTTATAGAGATGGACGCCAAGGCCATTGAGCTACTTTTGAAGGGGCTCCAGCCCCACAAAAGGAGAGAGAAAGCACCCAGCAAGGGCTTGAAGAGGGCAAGGGTCGAAATTCCAAGCCCTGCCGCCTCCGCCAATGCTACCATCGCACCCAAATTTGCCGATACCACTTAGGTTGCCTCGATCACTATGATCGATGCCACCACCAAGGTTGCAAGGCCCTCAATGTCCCCAAGCCATTCTGCTGAGATTCATCTCCGAAGCCTCCTATCAAAAGGGAATAGGAGGCCAAGAAGATGAAGACCAGAACGACCTCAAGAAAATCTTGATGAAAGGCTCATCGCAACGGGCCTAATGGTTCCGACAAGGAGCTGGGGGAGAACCCCTTCGATAACCATGATATTGTTGGGGCTTGGTTGATGGGTTGACCTTGCTCGAGGTAGTGGATAGGATTGTTGATGCGGATATTGATCAGCATGTTAGATGTGTGCCCTAGAAGCTAAATTGGCTGACACTTGTAATACACTTCTAAGGATAATTTTATAATTTTGACTTAAAAATTAATAAAAAATTATTTTATTCCAATCATATTGTTTACATAATATCTGTGATACATCCTTTGAGTTAATGATAATGATAATTCATTTTTTCAAGAGTAAAAAATTCAAGACATGAATTTTCATAATTAACTCATAAACTGCTCTAGACCATAAGATCATCATGAGGATGGTGATCGACCTGAAAGGTTGATGTATGATCACTTTCTTAGGATAGATGAGTCTTGAGTCTATGGTGTGGAGACATTGGAGCGAAAGTATAGGTACTCATTGGAGAATGAGGGCACTGAGCGTGACCACTTCGAGCAGTTATAAGAGAGTCTAACTTCTCATCGATGACTGGCTTAATGCTGCAGTGGTGTGCCTGGTTCTTTGACTAGAGGTGCATTGACAGTTCACCATGAGGGGGTTATAGTTTAACTACATCATGACTCGGTATCCTAGCCATTCAAAATCCTGAGGTGTATGTTGGCTATAGCATGTTCATTATAGAAATTAGATTGTACTAATAGGGGATCTATCTACCTCAGTAGATGAGGAGTAATCCTATGTGAAAGGAATAAGCCCTAAAGCCAATTTATTTTTGGGGTGTTCTTTGTCTTCCAGACTCATGTAATAATATTTTTAATAAAAGGCATTTATTTCATCATATGTAGTATCTTATTATTTATTTAAGATTATGATGAATCCTATAAATTAGGGCTATGATTTTAGGATTATGATGAGATCATACTAGTGAGACCTAAAATCTTAAAACCCTAATTTAAATATTCCTAGTCAATGGGACATTAAGTTAAGGATTATTGTTTTTCGGTAAGACTAGCACATTCTTTGTATGCTCAAATGAGAGGATGATTGATCTCACAATAACTTATGTATGACACTAATACAAGAATGTGGGTGCTCATTAGAGAATGAGTTCACTGAATTGATTAAATTAAGAATATATAATGGAGTCTTATCTACATATCAATAGATAATTCTCATAGTGAAATTTGTGCATGTAATCCTTTGACCTGAAACTACCATAGAATCTTATATATATAAATCCATATTTTGGTTCATACTCATTCATGACTTAGTTATGTACGAGATGATCTGGATATGGTAAATTATGTATATGAAGATTGTGAGTAGGTTAACAAGGAATCGATCACTCCTGGTAAGAGGAAATAGCATCCTACCTATTTCTTACAAATAATGATTCAAAAAGACTATGATCAAAGCATGATGAAAATTAGAAATGATTTCTAATGTTTCATTAAATAAATCATTATCATAAGATTGAAAGAGAAATGAATATGATATTGGGGTTGACATATTTTCATACCCAGAGTAATATTCAGGATACAGGAAGATCGAAGGATCTAGTTGCATGATAAATTTTACTGACGGGTATGTTTGGTATTTTCATCAAAATTTTACATCTTTCGGGTAGTCATCATACGTTGCTAGACGTCAATCATGTCTTGTGGGTTCGATCAAGTTAAAATTTTAATTTGATCATTAAATTAGAAAGTATTCTAAATTAAGTCAAATTGGGTTGGCTAGTTCTGACCTAAATCGATTTGGTTGAGTTCTAACCAGATTAGGTCAAATCACACCCTAACTCACTGCTGATTAGATGTGGAACCCAATGGATCACACACAAAGAAAATTGATTAAGGGTCTAATTAGATTAGACCATATTTGCAAGATGAATATGCTAGCACATATAGCAAACCCTAGCACCAGGATTCGAATTGGATTCAAATCAGCTTTCGATTTGGGCTAATTTAGATCTGATTTGAGCCAAATAGAATTTGCTCTTAAGTTGAATTAACCTAGATTGATTGGGCTTCAGATTGGGCACCACCTACCAGCATCCCACATGCTAGAGTCTCTCTCTTGCGCGTGGGAAGTATTTCATGCGCAAAGGACTCTTTGGCGCATGGAATAAGATGGCGCCTACCTTCTTTGACTTTTCCCATATAGTATGTCACATAATTTTTTTTAATTGGCATGGACATCAGATATGGGGCGTAGAAGAGTCCTTCTATAGTTGAAAAACTTCGTTTTCCTTTTAAATTTTTTGCCCATAATGTTTTTGTCACCCAAGACCCCTTGCCACCCAAGTCTCCATGTCGCCTACTTCTCCTTGACGTCTCTTGGACCAAGTTAAAGTCTCTTGGGACTTTGACTATTCAAAGATTATCTCCATGCCTTCTTGCTGATTGGGCATCCCTTTTTAGAGCCATTGGATGGCTTTGTATCATGATCTAATGGATGAAAAGGGTGGCACCAAAGATGATGCATTGCGACTCTTCGTAAAAACTTAAGTAGAATTAGTCCAAGAGTCCTTCTGCTTTAAGGCACCTCTTGGACTAAGTCTATATCTCATTTTTTTTTACTGATGAGGCATGAGATTGGCTGATGGGGCATGAGAAATGGATAAGGAAAGGGCATGAGATTTTTGTTGGCATCCTTACGTACATTATAAATAAGGGTGCGCATCAAGAGTCCAGGGGAGGAAAACATTATCTTTTCTTTCTTACAAGAGTTTCTTTTTGTCCAATTTTCTTTCTTCCTTTCTCTTATCTAGACCTTGTCTTTATAAGGACAAGAAGTCATCTTAAGACTAAGAGATTAGGAAGAAAATTAAGAAGACAAAAGAAAAAGAAAGATAGATAAGGAAAGGCAAGGAAGGTGACATAAAGGCTTAAGAAGGTCTTGCCCATTTAATTGAAGTTCTTATTACAAGAATTTTAATTATATAAATCAGAGGTGCTGGTGTCTTGATCAAGTCTCTGTGTGGATCAACGTTGGAGGGTGAACACGTGGGCACCTGGTGGAACCCCTGACAGACTACTACCGACAATCAGGGTTAATTTAGGGTTTAGTGATAAGAGGTATGTTCTAATACTTTCTTTTATATTACAAGTGCATGTTATATGATTTAATTGCTTATAAGATGGTCCTAGGGTTTTGGGTTTGGTTTATTTTGATTTCATATTTTGCTTTGAAATCCATGCTTCCGCCCTATGCACCGAATCCGACTGTGGTATCAGAGCTAGCCTTATTAGGTTAAATCATATAATGCTTTGCTTATAACATAATAGCATAAATGAAAAATATGGTATAATATTTTTAGCATGTTTCTATTTATATGATGAGATCATATTCTTTTACTTATCATAATGAGATTATGTTGTATATATTATTCTGTAAAGGTTGCCCTGATATAGTGGAGAGTATTCACTATATAATGATGGTTGTCCTAGAATAATTATACATGTTAATAGATATATATATTTTATTATATTTGATGCTATTGGGCATTTAGTTTGATTTAAATCAGTATGTATATCAAGACCTTTTAAATCCCTCTATGAAAAATTATATTAAGTTATAGTGTAATTAATCTATAGCTAAATCAGTCAGGATATCTAATTGATCTATCGGTGTCTAGGAAAATTGGTTCATGATTGGTAAAGAGAACATAGTTTTTAATTGGTTCCGTTGTCTGACCTGGCCAAATTTATTGGTGTCTAAGGAAAGCAACGGAGGGACTCCCATTTCTCTCCCATTTACCTGGCCTGATTCGATTAATTTAATTCTAGATTGAAATGCTTAGTATTATATTCACTACATTAAGGCCTTCCTTCATACTAGTTTCTTATTATGTTCTGAACCATATTAGTTCTATTGTGTAAACATAAGATCTATTATTTGGATTGATGTAATATTAATCTAGTGCATTGAGATGCTTACAGCATTTTGAATATACTACTTTGTTGTGTAACCACAAAAGTAGTTATATTTCATTATGATTGTATAGAAATGAAGGGTTCTACTTAAACTAAAACATTAAAGTTTGTTGTGTTAACACAAGGCTATTAATGTTTTAGAGGCAAAAATTTTTTGAGAGTTGCATAAAATGCAATTGGAAAAGAGTTTCCTACCTTTGAACTTATAACAAGTTTGTTGTGCAACCACAAGACTTTTTATAAGGAATTAGGATCTTATTCTCACTAAGAAAATCAATAAGAGGGTTATGATTTTTAGTGGGAGACATAATTAAATTAAAGTCCTAATTTAATTATGTTTGTCATCATGAATTGTCTGCTTATGTATTATTTCTTTATTATGTAGATTAAATGGCTTCTTCACTTTCATTACGTTCAATTTTGGATTCAAATAAATTGACTGATCAAAATTATGTTGACTAGATTGAGAAATCTTAAAATAGTACTCAGTCAAGAAAAACTCTCCTATATTCTTGACACCCCTGATCCTGAGCCATTAGAAAATGATGCCACAGATGAAGATAAGTCCACATACAAGATGTGGCAAAATGATTCTCTTACTGTCAAATGCATCATACTTGCCTCTATGAATAATGAATTATAGAGGCAGCATGATAGCATGGACACTCAATCCATATTGCTCAATCTAAAAGAGCTTTATGGAGAGCATAGTAGGACTGCTAGATATGAGATATCAAAGCGTTATTTCGTGCAAGAATGATAAAAAGAACATCCATACAAAATCATGTTTTGATGGTAATTGATCTAATCACTCATTAAGTCACTTAGGTTTTGTTATGGATGGGGAGTTAAGTCAGGATTTGATCCTGCAATCACTCCTAGAATTATTTTCTCAATTTGTCATGAACTATCACATGAATAAACTAAATTCTTCATTGCTTGAGCTATTAAATATGCTCAAGACAGCAGAAAGCCATATCAAGAAAGATAAGGCTCCTCTTCTTCTTGTGGATGGGATCTCTAAGAAGAAGGTAGGCAGAAAAGGTTCAAAAAGAAGGTTGAATCCTAAAAGTGGTATAAATAAGAAGAAAAAGGGAAAGAAGGTCTCCGGATAGATGACCTATTTTTACTGCAGCAAAGCAGATCATTGGAAGAGAAATTGCAAGGCTTACCTTGCAATCGTGAAGTCTGGTGCAAATAATGCACCAAAAGGTATGTATGAGATATATACTATATTATCATTAAATTATTCCATTTCAAATTCTTGGGTATTAGATACCGACTGTGATTTTCATATTTGTAAATCTTTGCAGGGGCTGCAGAAAATTAAGAGTTTGAAGAAAGGTGACTTCAAGCTCTATGGCGCTGGAGGAGAATCTATCCAGGCAGAAGCTGTAGGGACAAAAATATTGAAGTTACCTTATGGAAAGATCTTAGAGCTTACAAGTTGTTATTATATGCCTAAGATCATTAGAAATATTATATCTATACCCTTGTTATTAAAACAAAGTTATAGTCTTAATGTAACGAGCGAAGGTTGCTCGATCAAATATTCTAATGAAATTATTTATTTTGGCAAATTTAGCATTGGTTTGTTGACTCTATGTTTAGATAATAATATATTTCATATTGATGAAAATAGAAAATGTAAGAGAGATGACATAAATAATACTTTACTCTAGCATTGTCGATTAGGTCATATTAGTGAGGCTAGGATTAACAAGTTATACAAAGAAAAGTTCTTTGATCCTTTTGATTATGAATCACTGGGTACTTGTGAATCATGCCTCATGGGTAAAATGACCAAGATTTCATTTATTGGATATAGAGAAAGGACAAATGAGTTTTTAGGACTTGTACATACGGATGTATGTGGTCCTATGACAACTCAAGCCAGAGGAGGATACTTTTATTTTATAACATTCACTGATGATTTATCTAGGTTTGGATATGTGTATCTTATGAAATACAAATCAGAAGCCTTTGATAAATTTAAGGAGTATCAAAGTATGGTCAAGAAATAAACTTCACAATGTATAAAAATCCTTCGATCTGATCGAGGAGGAGAATACTTATCTAGTGAGTTTTTTGACTATCTTAAATTTAAAGGGATTCTCTTTGAATGGACACCTCCTTATACACCGCAATTAAATGGTGTAGTCGAAAGAAAAAATCATACCTTATTAGATATGGTACGGTCCATGATGTGCTTCACTAAATTACCTATTTCCTTCTAGGGTCACGCTCTGGAGACTGTAATTTATATCTTGAATAGAGTACCTTCTAAATCTGTATCTAGTACTCCATATGATATATGGAGAAGAAAGAAACCTAATCTTAAGTATCTTAAGGTATGGGGTTGTCCAGCTTATGTTAAAAGAAACTTTGGACATAAACTTGATGCTAGATCAAACAGATGTCTATTTATTGGATATCCTAGAAATAGTATAGGATATTTATTCTACCATCCTACTGAACAAAAGATATTTGTAAGTAGGCATGCCATTTTCATGGAAAAAGAATTTATCCTAGAAAAGGGCAGTGGCAGAAATATTGAACTTAGTGAAGTTTAAGAAAATCAAATAGAAATTTCTCAACCGTATAATCACATAAAAGAACTAGAACACATAACTCCTATCCGTAGGTCTAAAAGAGTAAGAAATATATCTATTAGGTATGGGTTCATTATTGAGAATAATGAAACCCAAGTCATTAAGAATGACGAACCTCTGACCTATATGGAAGCAGTCAAAAGTAACGACTCTAATAAATGGCTAGCTGCCATGCAATCCAAAATAGAATCCATGCACACCAACAAAGTATAGACTTTGGTGGATGCACCAGAGGATATAAATCCTATTGGATGCAAATGGATTTTTAAGAAAAAGATTGGAGCAGATGGTCAAATTGAAACCTATAAGGCTAGATTGGTGGCTAAGGGTTTTAGGCAAAAATAAGGGATTGATTATGATGAAACATTTTCACCTATTGCCATGCTCAAATCTATTTGGATTATGCTTGCTATAGCAGCATACCACGACTATGAAATGTGGCAAATGGATGTAAAGACTACCTTCCTTAATGGTTTTCTTGAGGAGGAAGTCTATATGTCACAGCCAGAAGGATTTGAGTCAAATGAGAGACCAAATTAGGTATGCAAACTTAAGAGATCCATTTATGGATTAAAGCAAGCATCAAGGAGTTGGAACATCCATTTTGATGAAATAATAAAAGAGTTTGGTTTTATCAAGAATGTGGATGAACCATGTGTGTACAAGAAAACTAGCGGGAGAACATTAGTATTCTTGGTTCTATATGTAGATGACATACTCCTCATTGGGAATGATATCCCAATGTTACAATCAATCAAATTATGGCTATCAAATAAGTTTTTCATGAATGATTTGGGAGAAGCATCCTATATACTAGGAATAAAGATCTATAGAGATAGATCTAAGAGGATGCTAGGCTTGTCCCAATCAAGGTACATTGACTTAATACTGAAAAGATTCAGTGTGGATGGGAGTAAAAGAGGTTATTTACCCATGAGTCAAGGCATACATCTCTCTAAAATGATGTCTCCAAAGACATCAGAAGAGAGAAATAGAATGTGTTCTATTCCTTATGCTTCAGCTGTAAGATTAATAATGTATGCCATGTTATGTACAAGGCCTGATGTTGCTTATGCTTTAAGCATTGCAAGTAGATTTCAAGCTGATCTAAGAGAGGATCATTGGAAAGCTGTGAAAATATTCTTAAGTACTTAAGAAGGACTAAAGATATTTTTCTTGTATATGGTGGTTCTGATCTAACTCTAGTTTGCAATCAGATCCAGATGATAGCAAATCCATTTCAAGATATGTCTTTACTCTGAACGGTGGAGCAGTGAGTTGGAAGAGTACTAAGCAGCCAACTGTAGCTGACTCAACCATTGAAGCAGAATATGTAGCTGTAAGTGAAGCCGCCAAGGAAGCTATCTGGATGAAGAAGTTCATCACTGAATTAGGTGTTATTCCTAAAATTGAGAATCCAGTACCACTTTACTATGATAATACTGGAGCTGTAGCTCAAGCAAAGGAACCAAGATCTCATCATAAATCCAAACACATTCTGGGATGCTTTCATCTCATTCGAGAAATTATTGAAAGACAAGATGTGGTCATAGAATGAGTGGATACAAAGAACAACATAGCAGACTATTCACTAAGGCTTTACCACTGCAACTGTTTGATCGCCACCTTGATTGTATGGGATTAAAACATAAGGGCGATTGACTTTAGTGCAAGTAGGAGATTGTAAGGAATATGCCCTAAAGCCAATTTATTTTTGGGGTATTCTTTGTCTTCCAGACTCATGTAATGACATTTTTAATAAAAGGCATTTATTTTATCATATGCAATGTCTTATTATTTATTTAAGATTATGATGAACCCTATAAATTAGGGCTATAGTTTTAGGATTGAGATGAGATCATACTAGTGAGACCTAAAATCTTAAAATCTTAATTTAAATATTCCTAGTCGATGGAACATTGAGTTAAGGATCAATATTTTTTGGTAAGACTAGCACATTCTTTGTATGCTCAAATGAGAGGATGATTGATCTCACAATAACTTATGTATGACACTAATACAAGAATGTGGGTGCTCATTAGAGAATGAGTTCACTAAATTGATCCAAATTGAGAATATCTAATGGAGTCTTATCTACATGTCAATAGATGGTTCTCATAGTGGAATTTGTGCATGTAATCCTTTGACCTGAAACTACCATAAACTCTTATATATATAAATCCATATTTTGGTTCATACTCATTCATGACTTAGTTATGTACGGGATGATCTGGATATGGTAAATTATATATATGAAGATTGTGAGTAGGTTAACAAGGAATCGATTACTCTTGGTAAGAGGAAATAGCATCCTACCTACTTCTTACAAATAATGATTCAGGAAGACTTTGATCAAAGCATGATGAAAATTAGAAATGGTTTCTAATGTTCCATTTAATGAATCATTATCATAAGATTGAAAGAGAAATGAATACGATATTGGGGTTGACATATTTCCATACCTAGAGTCATATTCAGGATGCAGGGAGATTGAAGGATCTAGTTGCATGGTAAATTTCACTGAAGGGTATGTTTGGTATTTTCATCAAAATTTTACATCTTTCGAGTAGTTATGATTTGTTGCTAGACATCAATCATGTCTTGTGGGTTCGATCAAGTTAAAATTTTAATTTGATTATTAAATTAGAAAGTGTTCTAAATTAAGTCAAATTGGGTTGGCTAGTTTTGACCTAAATCGGTTTGATTGAGTTCTAACCAGATTAGGTAAAACCACACCCTGACTCACTGCTAATTAGATGTGGAACCCAATGGGTCATACACAAAGAGAATTGATTAAGGGTCTAATTAGATTAGACCATGTTTGCAAGATGAACATGCTAGCACATATAGCAAACCCTAGCACCAGGATTCAAATTGGATTCAAATCAGCTTCCAATTTGGGCTAATTTAGATATGATTTGAGCCAAATAGGATTTGATCTTAAGTTGGATTAACCTAGATTGATTGGGCTTCAGATTTGGCACCACCTACCAGCATCCCATGTGGCAGAGAATCTCTCTTGCGCGTGGGAAGTATTTCATGCGCAAAGGACTCTTTGGCGCATGGAATAAGATGACACCTACCTTCTTTGACTTTTTCCATATAGTATGTCATGTAACTTTTTTTAATTAGCATGGACATCAGATATGGGGCATAGAAGAGTCTTTCTATAGATGAAAGACTTCTTTTTCCTTTTAAATTTTTGCCCATGATGTTTTTGTCGCCCAAGACCCCTTGCCGCCCAAGTCTCCATGTCGCCTACTTCTCCTTGACGTCTCTTGGACCAAGTCAAAGTCTCTTGGGACTTTAACTATTCAAAGATTATCTCTATGCCTTCTTGCTGATTGGACGTCCCTTTTTAGAGCCATTGGATGGCTTTGTATCATGATTTAATGGATGAAAAGGGAGGCGCCAAAGATGATGCATTGCGACTCTTCGTAAAAACTTACGTAGAATTAGTCCAAGAGTCCTTCTGCTTTAAGGCACCTCTTGGACTAAGTCTATATCTCATATTTCTTTTACTGATGAGGCATGAGATTGGCTGATGGGGCATGAGAAATGGATAAGAAAAGGGCATGAGATTTTTGTTGGCATCCTTACGTACATTATAAATAAGGGTGCGCATCAATAGTCCGGGAGAGGAAAACATTATCTTTTCTTTCTTACAAGAGTTTTTTTTTATCCAATTTTCTTTCTTTCTTTCTCTTATCTAGACCTTATCTTTATAAGGACAAGAAGTCATCTTAAGACTACGAGATTAGGAAGGAAAATTAAGAAGACAAAAGAAAAAAGAAAGATAGATAAGGAAAGGCAAGGAAGGTGACATAAAGGCTTAAGAAGGTCTTGCCTATTTAATTGAAGTTCTTATTACAAGAATTTAAATTATATAAATCAGAGGTGCCAGAGTCTTGATCAAGTCTCTATGTGGATCAACGTTTGAGGGTGAACACGTGGGCACCTGGTGGAATCCCTGACAGACTACTACCGACAATCAGGATTAATTTAAGGTTTAGCGATAAGAGGTATGTTCTAATACTTTCTTTTGTATTATAAATGCATGTTATATGATTTAATTGCTAATAAGATGGTCCTAGGGTTTTGGGTTTGGTTTATTTTGATTTCATATTTTGCTTTGAAATCCATGCTTCCACCCTGTGCATCGAACCCGATACTATGATGATCATAAGATCAAGTCCTTAAGGCCATGGCCATGGTAGAGTTAAATAATAGAAAATAGTTTTCTATTAGGATCTCACATCGGACTTAAATTGAATAATTTATTCATATGATGGATGTTGGTTTTGACGAGTTCACCTTAACCCTAATCCTATCGGAGCTCGAGATAGAAGAATCCAATCACACAGATAGTTGCACCAAGAGGTTTGCTTTTGATTCTGATGGATTGCCACCATATACTGCTAGGTGTCACTGGTAGATTTTGAGAGCAATTAAAATAATTTTGATGATCGATCATTCTAATTGTATGAATCAAAAAAGTTTTGATCCATCAAAAGGTATTTTGATGATGTCGATGATAGAGATCATGATTTATCTTATTACCATATGGAACTGAATCTAACTAAATTACACAAACAAGCATTTGAGTCTGGATGTGATCAATTAGCCTAAGCCTGTTCGATTGATTTGGATTAGATCCAATTTGATTCAAGAAAATCATGCTAGCATACGATTAAGCTTAACTTTCTCCTTCTATAGTCTTTCTTGCTCATCTCGACTGAGCCAAATGGTTTGGGCTCACTCAAGAACCCTATAAGGTTTTGTCCTTATCTAATTGGATCTTGGCTAGATCAAAAAAGAATTGTCTTAATCCACCAATTGTGAATAAGACATAACCTATTAATTCCTATCAGCACCTATCAATTCATGTTGCCTGTTAAGAAATAGGGTCAAACATTGACCCATATGTAGGAAAGAAAAGAAAGGAGGCACGCACACCCTATATTTTATCTTGGGTGCATGACCCAATGCTTTTTCATGAAGAAATAAAGGGAAGGGCCAGCCCCTATGGGGCGTGTGCACATGGGAAGAGTCCCATGACCTTGGAACTCTAGGTTTTTGATATGATCAAATTCCTAGGCGCCTACCTATTTGGGTTTATCGATCTATGGCACCACTTTAGTGGATTTTTGAGGGACTCTAATATGATTCGATCAGATGACATCACTCAACCAATCAGATTAAGATTTGAATAAATCAATGAATGAGATACGTTGATGCTGCATGGTGCATGGAGGTCTATTTAAACACCTCCTATGCTTAGGGTTTCGAGTTCTATTTTTTGACTCATGCCCCAAGGCTACCATCCCCTCTATCTCCATGCCCCTTCTTCCACCATGTCTCCCTCTTCTTCATGCCCAATAGGTTGGGTAAAATTCCAGAAGAAGATTTGAGGCAATTGGTGCAAGGTTTCAAGGGAAAGAGACGACGTGTTCGTGAGATGAGCGTGCTGCCTTCATCTTTATTTTGAAGGCTCTACAAATTAGATCTAGACCTAATTTTTGGAGATCAAATCTAGAAGGAGAGAACATCTAGACCTAGCCTGAGCAGACTCCAGTAGAGGAGAGGCACGTGTGAGGCTTGATCCAGGATCTTAGACTTGCGCAGATCATTGTTAGGGTAATAGTCTACCCTGAATAGGTAACATCTGATATTTTTATTTTATTTTAATTTTTAATTTTTAATATTATATCATTAGGATTAGATTTGAAAACTCTTAGATATAATTGAATTAAATATAATTTTTGAGAAAAATCTACTTCAGATCTGGTTAGATCTGAACGATCCTACGACAGAAAATATTGATTTTTTCTTCAACTGGTATCAGAGCCAGGTTGGCAGTTCTTTAGATCAGATTTTGATCTAATTTTTATTTTTATTTTAATCTAATAGTAGTAATTTTAGATATCACATCAGATGTGATTAGATTTAAAATTAAAAGATTTATTTAAATTTAATTATATATGCTGATATATATTGATGTATGAGATGCATGACTAGACTAGGTTATGGAATAGTTCTATGTGTAGTTTAGAATAATTATCTTTTCATATGATCATTAGGATTATTATTAAATTGATATTTTTTTAGATGTTATAAGAGTTATAATCAAATCTAAAAAATAGTAGATTAAAATTTAATTTAATATATGAGATATATCTTATGCATGTCTAGACTAGCTTTATTGAATTATTCTGTTGATTATCTAGAATAGAATTTATTTGATGAGATCAGTAAAATTTTATTTTTTAGATATTATATTAGATATATCAGATCTGAAAACATGCATATTTAATTTAATTATTGATACATGAGATGTATGCAAAGCATGTATAGGTTAGATCATTAATTATATATGTGATATATGATTTAGATCTAACTAGTTTTATAGTAAAAATTAAATTTTTGATTAAGACATTCTCCTTGACCGTCTGATCATAAAAATAAAGTAGGATTTAAATATCCTCTCCTTC
Source organism: Cocos nucifera (assembly GCA_006176705.1). Lineage (NCBI taxonomy): Eukaryota > Viridiplantae > Streptophyta > Magnoliopsida > Arecales > Arecaceae > Cocos > Cocos nucifera. Next base: position 213,225 of record QRFJ01000019.1, read on the forward strand.
CATTTGATGGGATGCTCTTATGGCATATAGGGGTGCTGTGCGTTCATCCTTAATCAGAAATCAGAACTTATTTATCTGCAAAATTCTAGATCCTGAAATTCTAGAATTTTGATACATATTTTGTTTATGAATCCAAACATAATTAAGAATTATGATTATAAAACTAATTAGATTTAAAAATTATAAATTTTTAAATATAAGACATCTTCATAAATTTGGGTTTGGACTTGGGTAGCTCAATTAGGTCTGATGGTTGATCAAATTGAATCAAGAGTTGGTTAGGTGGGATCAAGAGTACTTAGAATTGACCAGTCTAATAGGATTAGGTCTAGCTTAAGGTCGACTCACAACCATATGTGGTCGATCAAGTCAAGATCTAATTTGACTCTGCGATTTGAGCCTAGATTGTAGGCTAATCCGATTAGTTTTGATTCGATAATTTGGTATCTAAGTTAAGTTTGACAAATACGATCGACTGATTTTTAATTAGGAGCTACTCGATCTAAATACGTTCATATTGATTTAATGGTATATTCCTTCCACCAGTCTCACTTACCTGACCATTTGGATCGATCCAATTCTAATTTGAGGTGGCTAATGATTCGAGCTAACCCATGGCACTAGGTTAGTCATAATTATTATGACTAAGTGAAGTCAAGTTAAAGAGACCTAAATCAAATCTTTCTAAAAAAATATTAAGTCATAGCTCTTCCACTATTGTAGATGTGCAGGCCTTTCTCGGGGTTGATTGTTCTCGATTGGTTACAGTGATTCAATTGCACCAAAAAGATGCAATGATGTCTATTAGGCATTGAAGGATGGGTTGGGCTCAATATTTTAGATACGGTGAGAGATCCAACCAAGAATCTAATTCATGCAAATGGTGGGTCTGACTTAACTAAGGAGTGAAGCAATATTCTAGGGATGGTGAGCTTCATGAATTACAAACCTATTTTGGGTGCACCATAATTAGAGAATTATTGGACAAGAGTTGTCCACTCATTGACTGACCCATAATCAATAACTATTAGGTGAGATGGTAAGCCAGTCGGTGGAACCGCACCATCCACTAGAAATCTTTGATCATAGAGATTTTTGCATCTCTACTAATAGAGTGTAGGGATCCGAGTAAATAGTGAGTCTAATTTGTTTAAAAATGAAACTCCTAAATAAATTGATCAAGTCTAATTACAAAATCTAACTAAAAATTTTGACTCTCTACAGAAAAATATCTACACCCAACCAACTAGCCTAAATCCTAGATACCCATAGATTGATTGGATCTAATTTTAAGGATTGGCTTAGAAACTACAAAATTATTTTGGGTTTTGAAAAGTTGTCTTATGTATTGGATCAGGATCCACCCACTTTAACAACCCGTTCAACCACTGATCAGAGAGTGTCTCTAGAGAAGTGGATGAATGATGATAATAAGGCAAGGCACTACATGCTTGGCGCTATGTCTAATGAACTATAGTGCCAACATGAAAACATCATTACCTAACAAATGTTGGCTCACTTGCAAGAGTTGTTTGGTGAGCAAAGTTGCGTAGCTAAGTATCAAGTCTCCCATAGACTTTTTAAAACTCAGATGCATGATGGGCAGTCCATCCAAGATCATTGTTTGATAATGATCAAAGACATTAAGGTGCTTGAGAAGCTCGGTGTTAAGATGGATAGGGATTTGCAGATTGATGTGATCTTGCAATCCTTGACTGATGCATATAGTCAGTTCATCATGAACTTCCATATGCATAAAATGTAATGTACCTTAGTCGAATTGTTGAATATGCTGGTCACTATTGAGCTTTCTATGAAAGCTCTAAAGGCTCAATTCTTGCTGTGGAGAGGACTTCTTCTAAGAAAAAATCTTTTGGAAAGAAGAAGAAGTCTACGAAGAAGCAGAAGGTGGATGGTGGGAAGAAGAAGAAGGAAGAATCGAAGAAGAAGGCCACAGATAAAAGAAAATGTTTCCACTGCAATACCGAAGGCCATTGAAAATGGAACTGCCCTTTATACCTGGCCAGCCTGAAGAACAAGAAGAAGGCAGATCCTTCTGAAGGTATGCTCATAATAGAATCTAACCTTACGATTTCTTCTACATCTAGTTGGATGCTTGACTCTGGTTCTAGTGCTCACTTATGCACTTCTATGCAGGATCTTGAGAAGAGCAGGAGGTTGAGGGATGATGAGATGATCCTGCACATAAAAAATGGAGCAAGAGTTACTATTGTGGTCGTGGGAACCTATCTCTTTGATTACCATCAGAATTAGATTTAGTTCTTAGAGATTATTATTATGTATCCACAGCAAGCAGAAATTTGATTTTTGTTTCTTATTTAGTACAAGAAGGCTATGTAATTAGTTTTCTTAAGAACCATTATGCTATTCTTTTTGAAAGAAATAAAATCACAAGCGGTTTCTTAATTAATGATCTTTATCAATTGCATATTGATGTATCTATGTTAAATTTTAAGCAAAATATGAATGTCGAAGGATCTAAATGACCTAGGGATAGTCTAAACGATAGATATCTATGGTACTTTAGGCTAGGTCATATAGCAGAAGATAGGATTAATAAATTAGAGAAATTTGGACTTATGAGTTCATTGACTTTTAAGTCATATCTGATTTGTAAATCATGCCTTCAAGGCAAAATGACCAAGCTTCCTTTTATAGGACATGAGGAAAGCGCCACGAACCTGCTTGCCCTGATACATATAGATGTATGTGGCCCATTTGATGTACCGACTAGAGGAGCCTGCCTTGATACATATAGATGTATGTGGCCCAGTTGATGTACCAATCAGAAAATCTTTATTTGATCTATTTGTTAGATATATGTGTCCTAGAAGCCAGAATTGGCTGACACTTGTAATACACTTCTAGGAGCAAAATTATAATTTTGACTATTATCAATAAAATGGATTATTTTCTATCACATATGTGTATTTAGTGTCTGTGATACATCCTTTGAGTTAATGGTAATGATAATTCATATTTTCAAGAGTTGAAAATTTAAGACATGAATAATCATTATTAACTCATAAAATGCTTCCGACCATAGGATCATCACGAGGATGGTGATTGATCCGGAAGGTTAGTGTACAATCGCTTCTCTTTAGTAGATGAGTCTTGAGTCTACGGTGTGGAGACACCAGAGCGAGAGTACAGGTACTCGTTAGAGAACGAGGGCACTGAGCGTGACCACCTCGAGTAGTCATTAGGAAGTCTACCTTCTCGTCAATGACTGACTCGATGCTGCAGTAGTGTGTCTGGTTCTTTGACCTGAGGTGCATCGGCAGTTCACCTTGAGGGTGTTATAGTTTGACTACACCATTACTCGGTCTCCTAGCCATATGGAACCCTGAGGTGTATGTTGGCTATAGCATGTTCATTGTAGGAACTGGATTGCATCAAGATGGAATCTATCTACCTCGGTGGTAGAGGAGCAGCCCTATGATGATCATGAGAATCAAGTCCAGAAGCCCATGGCCATGGCAGAGTGAAATAATAGAAAGAGTTTCTATTTAGATTTTCACATTCGGACTTGAATCGAATGATTACATCATATGACAGAAACTAGGGTTTGACGAGTTCACCTTAACCCTAATCTGATCGGGGCTCAAGATAGAAGAACTTAATCACACAGGTAGCTGCACCAAGAGTTTGCATTCAGCTCTGATGGGTTGCCACCATATACTGCTAGGTGTCACTGGTGGATTTTGGGAGCAATTAGAATGATTTAGATGATCGATCATTCTAGCTGTTCGAATCAGAAGAGTTCTGATCCATCGAAAGGAGTTTCGATGATGTCGATGATAGAGATCATGACATATCCCATTACCATACAGAACTGAACCTAACTGGGTCACACAAACAAGGGTTTGAATCTGGTGATCATCAATTGAACTGATCCAGTTCAATTGATCTGAATGAGATTCAATTAGGTTCAAGAAAATCGTGCTAGCACTCGATTGAACCTAACGTTCTTCTTTTACTATCATAAATAAGTTGTCCTGACTGAGCCAAAGGAGTTTGTGCTCAATCAGAGGCCTTCACTATGGTCTGACTGGAGGTTGTCCAAGTCAGAAAAGGGTTGTCTTATTTTGTAAGACAATACCTGCCATTTTTGGTCACCTGCCATTTCTTCGTTCCTTTGACTTTGGTCAAAAGTTGACCTTTGACTGGTCAAATGTTGACCATTGACACTTTGACTTTCTGTCCACATGTCATGCACCTATTGGAGAGCTGGTGGGGGCCTGTCCCCCCTGCCAGAACCTGGCAAGGAGGAGGGCGCACGCCACCCTTGGCGTGTGCCCAAGCTGGAGGCGCCCAGGAGTCCCTGTTGGACAAGGGACTCCATCTCCTTTTTGGATTCCAATTAGAGTTCTCCTAAGAACCAACTTTGACTGGTCTTAGGTGCCCATCTAAGGAGGAATCCAAGGGACTCTATTCCCACCAATCAGATTTAGATCTGATTTCACAAAGGGTTGTGATTGGTTGGGAAGAAGAGGAGTTGGATCACGCATAGTCTATAAATAAGACCCTGCGCCCAACTCAAAGGAGCATTGAAAAAATTCCCATGCCCCAAGGCTGCCTCTCTCCTCCTCCTCCATGCCAAACCATCTTCTCCCTCTCCTCTCCATGTCCAAAAGTAGTTTTGGGATCCTTGGTTGGTGCAATCCAGATGAGAGAAAGGCGACAAAAAGCTAGAAGGCTGCGCTGCTGCAAAGGACAACTGCTGATCTTCAAAAGAGTTTTGAAGATCCTCCAAGATCAGATCCAGATCTAATTTTTGGAGATGTGATAGAGAAGAAGAGGATCTCCTAGATCCAACCCGAGTGGATACCGGTAGAGGCCAGGCACTTGCGTGGCTAGATCCAGAACCTTCCGCTGCTTATCAGGATCATCAACGGGTAATAGGATTACCCTACATCAAGGTAAATTAAATTTGATTTAATTTATCTTATTTTATTTTATTATTAAAATAATAAGAATTCAGATCTAAAATATTCAAGATCTAATTTGGATCAAAGAGAAAAAAAATTTTGAAATATATCTCTTGATCTGATCAGATCTGAACGAACCTGGTCCGGAAAAATCAGGATTTTTCCTTCAACTGGTATCAGAGCCAAGGTTCTAAAAGTGTTTAGATCTAATTTTAAATTTATTTTAATTAAAAATAAGTAATTTTAGATGTCACATGAGATGTGATCAGATCTAAAATTAGAAAAAATTAAAATTAAATGATTTGGATCTAAGATTAGAAAATATGCATGACTAGTTCTAAAATAGAATAGTTCTATAGAATAGTCTTGCATGTTTTAATTTAATTTGATTAAATCATATTTTAGATCTATTTATTTACTATTTTTTGATATTATAATTATTATAATAACATCTAAAAAATAGCAAATAAAAATTATTTAATTTTAAACATCATATGAGATATGATTGATGCATGTCTAGACTAGTTGTAGAAATAGTTCTACATAATTGTCTAGATTAGAATTTATTTTGATTAGATCAATTTAAATCTAATTTTTTAGATTATTATGAGATAATTTAGATCTAAAAATATGCATGATTCGATACATGAGATGTATGCAAAATATGCCATGATTAGATCTAATTTGTATATGAGATATATGATATAGATCTAAAACTGTTTTGTAGTATTACATGTTCCTGATTAAGGCGTTCCTCTTGGCCGTCCGGTCATAAGAACGAAGAAGGGTTTAAAGGCCCTCTCCTTTCCATTCGATGGGGTGTTCTTATGATGTGTAGGGGTGCTGCGTGTTCGTCCTTAATCAGAAATCCAAAACTTACTTTCTGCAAAACCCTAGATCCTGAAACCCTAGGATTTATTGTGCATATTTTGTTTATGAACCCTACTTAATTAAGAATTAAGATTATGAAATATTAATTAGGTCTAAAATTGAGAATTTTCAGATCTAAGACATATTCATAATACTGGGTTCGGGCTTGGGTAGCTCAATTAGGTCTAAGCGGTTGATCAAACCGAATCAAGAGTTGGTTAGATGGGATCAACAATGCTTAAATTGACCAGCCTAATAGGATTAAGTCTGGGTCAAGATCGAGTCACGATCAAGCAAGACCTAATTAGGCTCAGAGGTTAGAGTCTGGATTGTAGGCTAACCCAATTGGTTCTGGACTCAACAATTTGGTGTCTAAGGTAAGTTTGGCACATACGACCGACTGATTTTTAATTGGAAGCTACTCGACCTGAATGCATTCTTGTACGAGTTAATGGCATATTCCTTCCACCGATCTCACTTACCTGGCCATATCTGTTGACACAGTTCTGATCTGAGGTGGTCAATAATCCGAGCTAACCCATGCCACTAGGTTAGTCATAATTGTTATGACTATGACAAGTCTAGTTTAATGAGACCTGAATCAATTCTCCCTAAGAAAAGATTAAGTCTGAGGTCTTCCACCATTGTAGATGTGCGGGCCCTTCCCGGGGTTGATTGTTCTCGGCTGGATACAGTGGCTCAGTTGCACCGAAAAGATGCAACCATGTCTATTAGGCATTGGATGCTATGGGCTGGAGGATGAGTTGGGCTCAATATTCCGGATACGGTGAGAGACTCAATTAGAAATCCAGTCTGTGCAAATGGTGGGTCTGACTTAACTAAGGCAGATTGTTAGATATATGCCCTAGAAGCCAGAATTGGCTGACACTTGTAATACACTTCTAGGGGCAAAATTGTAATTTTGACTATAATTAATGAAATGGGTTATTTTCTATCACAATGTGTATTTAGTGTCTGTGATACATCCTTTGAGTTAATGGTAATGATAATTCATATTTTCAAGAGTTGAAAATTTAAGACATGAATAATCATTATTAACTCATAAACAGCTTCCGACCATAGGATCATCACGAGGATGGTGATTGATCCGGAAGGTTGGTGTACGATCGCTTCTCTTTAGTAGATGAGTCTTGAGTCTACGGTGTGGAGACACCGGAGCGAGAGTACAGGTACTCGTTAGAGAACGAGGGCACTGAGCGTGACCACCTCGAGTAGTCATTAGGGAGTCTACCTTCTCGTCAATGACTGACTCGATGCTGCAGTAGTGTGTCTGGTTCTTTGACCTGAGATGCATCGGCAGTTCACCTTGAGGGTGTTATAGTTTGACTACACCATTACTCGGTCTCCTAGCCATATGGAACCCTGAGGTGTATGTTGGCTATAGCATGTTCATTGTAGGAACTAGATTGCATCAAGATGGAATCTATCTACCTCGGTGGTAGAGGAGCAGCCCTATGATAATCATGAGAATCAAGTCCTGAAGCCCATGGCCATGGCAGAGTGAAATAATAGAAAGAGTTTCTATTTAGGTTTTCACATTGAACTCGAATCGAATGATTATATCATATGACAGAGACTAGGGTTTGACGAGTTTACCTTAACCCTAATCTGATCGGGGCTCAAGATAGAAGAACTTAATCACACAGGTAGCTGCACCAAGAGGTTTGCATTCAGCTCTGATGGGTTGCCACCATATACTGCTAGGTGTCACTGGTGGATTTTGGGAGCAATTAGAATGATTTAGATGATCGATCATTCTAGCTGTTCGAATCAGAAGAGTTCTGATCCATCGAAAGGAGTTTCGATGATGTCGATGATAGAGATCATGACATATCCCATTACCATACAGAACTGAACCTAACTGGGTCACACAAATAAGGGTTTGAATCTGGTGATCATCAATTGAACTGATCTAGTTCAATTGATCTGAACGAGCATTACAAACTTAGGGTCAAGAAAATCATGCTAGCACTCGATTGAACACTAACTTCTTCTTTTACTATCATAATAGTTGTCCAGACTGAGCCAAAGAAGTTTATGCTCAATTCAGAGGCCTTCACATGTCTAACTGGAGGTTGTTCAGACAGAAAAGGGTTTTCTTATTTGTAAGAAATACCTACCATTTTTTGGTCACTGCCATTTCTCGTCTTTGACTTTGCTCAAAGGTTGATTTGACTGGTCAAATATTGACCATTGACACTGACTTCTGTCTTGTCCATGCACCTATTGAGGCTGGTGGGGCCTATCCCCTCCAGAACCTGGCAAGAGGAGGGGCATGCTAAGGGTGGCGTGCGGCCCAAGCTGGAGGCACCCAGGAGTCCCTGTTGGATAGGGACTCCATCTCCTTTTGATTTCGATTTTAAAGAACCTCCTAAGAACCACTTGACTAGTCTTAGTGCCATCTAAGGATGAATCCAAGGGAATCTTTCCACCAATCAAATTTAGAATTTGATTTCACAAAGAGTTGTGATTGGTTGGGATAGAAGAGGAGTTGGATCACGCATAGTCTTAAATAAGACCCTGCACCCAACTCAAGGAGCATCTTAAAATTTCATGCCCAATAGGCTGCTCTCTCCTCCCTCCTCCAGCCAAGACCATCTTCTCTCTCCTCTTCATGCCCAAAGTAGTTTGGGATCCAAGTTGGTGCAATCTAGGTGAGAGAAAGGCGAAGAAAGCGAAGGCTCGCGCTCAAAGACAACTACTGATCTTAAAAGTTATTTGAAGATCCTCAACTCAGATTCAGATCTAATTTTTGGAGAGTGATAGAGAAGAAGAGAATCTAGATCCACCGATTGGATATCAAGAGGCCAAGCATTTGCTGGCAAGATCCAAATCTTTGCTAACTTAGATCATCAAGGGAATAGGGATTACTACATCAAGATAAATTAATATAATTAATTTATCTATATTTTATTTTTATTATTAGAAATAATAAGATCACATCTAAAATATCTCAGATCTGATTGTCAACAGAAAAAAAATTTAAATATAATCTTCTTGATCCAATCAGATCTGAAGATACTGATCAAAAAATAGGATTTTCCTTCACTATTATGATTGGATATGTGTATCTTATGAGACACAAGTCTGAAGCTTTTGAAAAGTTCAAAGAAATTCAGACATGAAGTAGAAAAGCAAACTAAAAAACCCATTAAGGTTCTTCGATCAGATCAAGGAGGTGAATACCTTAGTTGGAAATTTCCTGAACTATCTCAAAGACAAATGGTATAGATCTCTCAATGGACTCCACTTGGAATACCTCAACTCAATGAAATTTCAGAATGGAGAAATCAGGACCTTATTAGATATGGTCCGATCCATGATGAGCTTCACAGATCCTTCCTAAATTTTCTTTGGGATACTATTTGTCTAATGAAAGTAATTTACTTACTAAATAGGGTTCCTTCTCCAAAATCATTTCTACCATACCGTATGAGATATGGCATGGTAAGAAATCAAATCTGAGTTATCTCAAAATTTGGGGTTGTCCAGCTTATGTCAAGAGATAGTAGGTGGACAAATTAGAGTCAACGTTCTTTAGAGCTCAGTTCATAGGATATCCTAAAGAGTCATTAGGATATTCTTTCTATCTTCCAGAAGACCACAATGTGATTATGAGTCAACATGCTATTTTTTTTGAAAAATAGTTTATTCAAGATGGTGGCATCGAAAGATAGATTAGGCTCGAGTAGAAGGTCTCTAAAGAACAATGAGCTAAGGAACCTATAGAACCCAATCAATTAGAGCCAGTCTATACACTACCTCCTCCACCTCAAAAATCAACTAGGATTTTTTATCCTCCTGAAAGATACTTAAGTACTATTTCAGAGGATGTTGAGAAAATGTTCCTCACAAGAAATGAGATTCATGGGGATGATTTCAAGACCTATGATGAGGCAATATCAGATATCGACTTCGAGAAGTGGTTAGAGGCAATGAAGTTAGAAATTGATTCAACACGCTCAAACTATGTCTAGACCTTGGTAAATCTACCTAAAGGTATAGTACCTATTGAGAATAAATGGATCTACAAGAGAAAGATAAATATAGATGGAAATGTGGAGACATTCAAGGCAATGCTAGTAGCAAAAGGGTATAGTCCACACGAAGGCATTAACTATCATGATATCTTTTCACTAGTAGCCATGCTAAAATCCATCCGCACATTGCTTACTGTTGCAGCCTATTTTGATTATGAAATATGGTAGATGGATGTAAAAACAACATTCTTAAATAGATATCTTGAGGAAGATATCTATATGGAACAGCAACTTGATTTCACATCCAGTGGTAGTGATCATAAAGTCTGCAAGTTGCAAAGGTCTATATATGGACTTAAGCTAGCATCTCGAAGCTGGAATACTTGTTTTAACGATATGATCAAATCATTTGGTTTCATCAAAAATGAGGAGTGATGTATATTCAAAAAGATCAGTGGAAGCACTATTGTCTTCCTCGTACTATATGTGGATGACATCCTCCTAATTGGAAATGATATTTTCATATTGACCACAAGCAAAATATGGTTATCAAAGAAGTTCTGTATGAAAGATTTAGGAGAAGCATCATTTATATTGGGAATTAAGGTCTATAGAGATAGACCGAATAGGATGCTAGGTCTCTCACAGAAGATGTACATAAAGGAGGTGCTGAAAAGGTTCAGCATGGAAAACTCCAAGAGGGGATTAGTATCCTTCAGACATGGCATTCATCTCTCCAAGAAGATGTGCTCTAGCACATCTGAGGAGATTGAATGCATGAGCAAGATCCCTTATGCTTCGGCAATAGGAAGCCTCATGTATGCCATGCTATGTACACGACTTAATATTGTCCATGCTGTGAGTGTCACGAGTAGGTATTAGTCGAATCCAGGCGAAAAGCATTGGACTTCTGTAAAGTGTATTCTTAAGTACTTAAGAAGGACTAAGGCTATGTTTATAGTCTTTCGCAATGGAGAACTCCAAGTCCAGGAGTATATAGACTTAGATTTTATGTCTGACTTAGATGATCAAAAGTCAAAATTTGAAAGTCTATTTGTATGCAATGGTGGTGCAGTTAGCTGAAAAAATTTCGAGCAAACCATGATCATAGACTCTACCATGAAAACTGAGTACATCGCTGCATCAGAAGCTACAAAAGAGATATTCTGCTATAATAAGTTCACCGTAGAGCTAGGAGTGATGCCATCGAATGCCATCCCTCTATACTACAATAGTAATGGCACTATAGCAGTAGCTAAAGAGCTTAGGACTCACCAAAAATTCAAGCATATTGAGCAGCGATTCTATCTCATCCATGACTATCTCGAGAAGGGATACGTCGAGGTCAAGAGAGTCAGCTACGTAAAAAATGTGGCTGACCCACTTACAAAGCCATTGGAATAGCAAAAGATCGAAGCCCATCTTGATAAGATGGAACTTAGATTTGTTGCCAATTAGCTTTAGGTCAAATGAGAGTTTGTTAGATGTGTGCCTTAGAAACTAAATTGGCTGATACTTGTAATACACTTTTAAGGATAATTTTATAATTTTGACTTAAAATTAATAAAAAATTATTTTATTCTAATCACATTGTGTACATAGTGTTTGTGATACATCCTTTGAGTTAATGGTAATGATAATTCATATTTTCAAGAGTTGAAAATTTAAGACATGAATTTTCTTAATTAACTCATAAACTACTCTCGATCGTAGGATCATCACGAGGATAATGATTGATCTAGAAGGTTGATGTATGATCACTTTCTTAGGATAGATGAGTCTTGATTCTATGGTGTGGAGATACTGAAGTGAGAGTATAGATACTTGTTAGAGAATGAGGGCACTGAGCATGACCACTTCGAGCAGTCATAAGGGAGTCTACCTTCTTGTCGATGATTGGCTTGATGCTACAGTGGTGTGTCTAGTTCTTTGATCTAAGGTGCATCGATAGTTCATCTTGAGGGTGTTATAGTTTGACTACACCATGACTTGGTATCCTAGCCATTTGAAATCTTGAGGTGTATGTTGGCTATAGCATGTTCATTGTAGGAATTGGATTGCACCAATAGGGGATCTATCTATCTTGGTAGATGAGAAGCAATCCTATGATGATCATGAGATCAAGTTCATAAGCCAATGGCCATGGTAGAGTGAAATAATAGAAAATAGTTTTCTATTAGGGTTTCACATCGGACTCGAATCAAATGATTTATTCATATGATGGATGTTGGGTTTAACGAGTTCACCTTAACCCTAATCCCATCGGGGCTCAAGATAGAAGAACCCAATCACATAGGTAGTTGCATCAAGAGGTTCATTTTTAATTCTAATGGATTTCCACCATATACTACTAGGTCTCACTAATGGATTTTGGGAGCAATTAGAATAATTTTGATGATCGATTATTCTAATTATATAAATCAAAGAAAAATTGATCCATCGAAAGATATTTCGATGATGTCGATGATAGAGATTATGACATATCTCATTACCATATGGAACTGAACCTAATTGGATCACACAAATAAGGTTTTGAGTCTAGATGTGATCAATTGGGCTAAGCCAATTCGATTGATTTGTATTAGATCCAATTAGGTTCAAGAAAATCATGCTAGCACACGATTGAGCCTAACTTTTTTCTTCTGTAGTCTTTTTGGTTCATCTTGGCTGAGCCAAATGATTTGGGCTCACTCAGGAATCCTGTAAGATTTTATCCTTGTCTGACTGAAACTTGTCCAAGTTAGAAAAGGATTATCTTAATCCATCAGATGGAAATAAGACACAACCTGCTAATTCCTATCACCACCTACCAATTCCTGTCGCCTGTTAAGACATAGGGTCAAATGTTGACCCATATGCAAGAAAGAAAAGAGAGGAGGAATGTGCCCCCTATATTTTATCTGGGTTCCATGTCCTAATGCTTTTTCATGAAGAAATAAAGGGAAGGGCCGGCCCCTATGGGGCATGCGCACATGGGAAGAGTCCCATGACCTTGGAACTCAAGGTTTTTGATATGATCAAATTCTTAGGCGCCTACCTATTTGGTTTTATCCATCTATGGCACCACTTTAGTGGATTTTTGAGGGACACTAATCTAATTGGATCAGAAGACACTACTCAATCGATCAGATTAAGATATGAATAAATTAATGAATGAGATTCGTTGAGGCTGCATGGCACTGCAAGGGGCATGGAGGTCTATTTAAACACCTCCTGCACCTGGGTTTTGAGTTCTATTTTTTGACTCATGCCCCAAGGTTGTTGCCCTCTCTATCTCCACACCCCTTCTTTCACCTTCTCTCCCTCTTTTTCGTGCCCAACAGGTTGGGTAAAATTCTAGAAGAAGTTTCAAGGCAATTGGTGCAAGGTTTCAAGGGAAAGAGATGATGTATTCGTAAGACGAGCATGCTGCCTTCAACTTTATTTTTAAGGCTCTACAAATCAGATCCAGATTTAATTTTTGAAGATTAGATCCAAAAGAAGAGCATATCTAGATCCAGCCTGAGTAGACTCTAGTAGAGGCTAGGCACGTGCATGGCTTGATCCAGGACTTAAGACTTACACTGATCATCGTTAGGATAATAGTCTACCTTTAACAAGTAACATCTAATGTTTTTATTTTTTTTAATTATTAATTTTTAATATCAAATTATTAGGATTAGATTTGAGAACTCTTAGATCTGATATAATTGAATAGAATTTTTGAGAAAAATTCTATTCGATTATAATCAAATCTGAATGATCCTATGGCGGGAAATGCTGATTTTTTCTTCTACTCAGCATGCTTAGGATTCACTTAGATCCTTTCTTAAGATAACCATTTCATCCTTCCTTTTCTCTTTGGGTTTCCTAGTGTTTCTTCATTTGCATAACTCACTTTGTCCCTTGCAGAGGGGCCACCAACTGCTTGGTTACATTAGATCACTAAATCACTTAAGATCAAAGTTGGTGAAGGTCCAAGAAGATCATCAAGCCGAGGTTGCATGCTTTGTTAAGAAGAGAGCCGAGGTCGACTGCCTTTTGGAGGGGAAGGCTATCAAAGTCGATCACCTCCTAAAAGAAAAATCTATCATGGTTGGAGGTCTACAGGAGGCGCTCAAGAGAGAGGAGCAAGCATCGGTGGGACTAAAGGCCACCTTTGCTTTAGAAGAGGATAGAGGAAAAAGACTGAAGTTGAGACTACCAAGCTGAAGGAGCGGATCTCAAGGTAGATCTTAGAGGCAAAGGCACAAGCAATAGAAGAATTTAAGGCTTCCTCTGAGATATTAGATATTAATGTAAAATTCGATCTGGAGGCCTTCAACAAAGGGTTTGAGCTTTGTGAGGATAGAATTGCCAATAAGTTTTTCGAGCTCGACCTCAGCTTCTTGTATGAAGAAGCTCCTGAAGATGAAGTGGGACCATCTACTAAAGATACTAATCTTCTGCCAACTGGGCCCATCCCTGCTACGTCTTCAACAGCGCCTGTTCCTCCCACCTTTAAAGAATTTGCACCAGCTAGGGCCGCATCGAACTCCTCTTCCACTCGTCCTAAGGTCTGAGATCTCTTTTCATGATATCTTCCTTTTCATCTATTTCTTCTCCTATATTTGAGAAACATTTTAATTAATGAAGATAAGTTTATTTCAAGTTTGTGCCAAAGTATGCTTGTTTTTTAGAATCCTCCTAGTGAAGATAATCACATTAGATGTGTGTCCTGAAAGCCAAATTGGCTAACACTTGTAATACACTTATAAGGATAATTTTATAATTTTGACTATAAATTGATAAAAAGATTATTTTCTATCACAGTTTGTATTTAAATTATATGTGATACATCCTTTGAGTTAATGGTAATGACAATTCATATTTTCAAAGAGTTAAAAATTTAAGACAAGAATTTTCATAATTAATACTCATAAACTACTTTTGACTATTGGATCATCACGAGGATGGTGATTGATCCGAAAGGTTAGTCTACGATTCCTTTCTTTGAGTAGATGAGTCTTGAGTCTATGGTATGGAGACATCAGAGTGAGAGTATAGGTACTTGATAGAGAACGAGGGCATTGAGTGTGACTACCTCAAGCATTCATAAGAAAGTCTACCTTCTCATCGATGATTGGCTCGATGTTGTAGTAAAGTGTCTGATTCTTTAACCTGAGGTGCATCGATAATTCACCATGAGGGTGTTGTAGTTTGACTATAGCATAACTCGATCTTCTAGCCATTTAGAATTTTGAGATGTAAATTGGCTATAGTACGTTAATTATAGGAATTGGATTGGACCAATAAGGGATCAATCTACCTCGGTAGATGAGTAGCCCTATGATGATCATGAGAATTGAGTCCATAAGCCCATGGCCATGGCAGAGTGAAGATGATAGAAAGAATTTCTATAAGGATTTCACATAGGACTCAAATCGAATAATTAATTCATATGATGGATATTGGGTTTGATGAGTTCACCTAAACCCTAATCCTATCGGGGCTCAAGATAGAAGAACCCAATCACATAGGTAGCTATATCAAGAGGTTCACTTTCAGTTCTGATGGATTGCCACCATATACTGCTAGGTGTCACTAGTGGATTTTGAGAGTAATTAGATTGATTTTGATGATTGATCATTCTAATTGTATGAATCAGAAAAGTTCTGATCCATTGAAAGGTATTTTGATGATATCGATGATGGAGATCATGACATGTCTTATTATCATACAGAGCTGAATCTAACTGGGTCACACAAACAAGGGTTTGGGTTTGGATATCATCAATTGATCTAACCTAGTTCGATTGATTTGGATTAGATCCAATTAGGTTCAAGGTAATCGTGCTAGCACATGATTGATCCTAACTTTCTCCTTCTATAATCATTCTGATTCATCGCAATCAAGTCAAATTTGATTTGACACATTCCTGTATCTTGAATGAGTTTATTTTCATCTGACTTGAATAAGTTCAGATCAGATTAATTATGAAAATTAAATTCATTCCTAGTGCAATTGGACTAGGATCAATAGTTCACCCAATTGAGAGAATTGAGGGTCATATGATCAAGGAATTGTAGAAATTTCTTTAAAAATTATTTTGCTTTATTTTTTGGATATGAGATAGGGCATGAGTTATTCTTTTGGTGTACAAAATTTAATGATTTTTTGAGGTCTCTAGACTAGGTTTTTATAGAGTTTGATTTGGATCAAACTCTTGAGGGAAGAGTCTTAGATGCACATGGACTCTTCCTTATCCTTTCATGCCACCACCTTCTAGATGGATTTTTGGCATCAAAACTAGATGGGATCTGGGGTCTTTTGTGGAGATCAGGTCTAAGTGTTGCAATGGTTGAATTAATAAGATTTTTGGTCAAAAAGGGACTCTTTATGGTACTATGTCTTGTATAAGAACTCTTCTTATGAAATTGCCTCAACATAATTTATTTTTTCCATATCTAAAGGAGCCTTTTCTCTAATATACACACTCTCTCTATCCTCTCTCTCTATCTCTTCTACATTTTTGAAAAGTTTGGCACAAATCTAAGTTGAAGGTCCAAGATTTTTGGCATAAGATTCAGCATCTATGCAACAGTGTTTGTGAGACGAATAGGCTGCCCTCAGAAGTTGTTTTAAAGGCTTTTCAAATTAGATCCAGATCTAATTTTTGAAGGAGAGTTTCATAAGGAGAAAATATTCAGATCCTATCTAAGTGGATACTGGTAGAGGCTAGACGCATGCGCGGCTCCTTCCAGAACCTCAGAAATCAATAGGATCATCGCAGGATAATTAGATTACCAAATCAGATACTTAAAATTAAATCTAATTTAATTTTATTTTTAACTTTTAATATCAGATATCTATGATCAGATTTGAGAAATCTCAAATCTAATTAAGATTTTTTTTTTTTTTTAAAAATATTCCTTCAGGTCCAATCAAATCTGAACGATCCTATGCTGAAAAAATAAGTTTTTTCTTCAACTGGTATCAGAGCCAGGTTGTAGTTCTTTGGATCTTTTTTAGATCTGATATTATTTTTATTTTTTATATAATATTAAAAAGTTTTAGATGTTACATCTGATGTGATTAGATCTAAAATTAAAAAATTAAAATTAAATTATTTAGATCTAATATGTATGAGATGCATGACTAGACTAGGAATAGAATAGTTTTATGTGTAGTCTAGTATAATCATCTTGTTAATTTGATTAAATATGATTTTAGATCTACTTAATTTTTATTTTTTTAATATTATAATTATTGTAATCAAATCTAAAACATAGAAGATAAAATTTTTAATTTTTTATTTATTCATATGCGATATGAAAAAATGCATGTTTAGACTAGTTGTAAAATCATTCTACAAATTATCTAGAATAGTTTTATTTTGATATGATCAAATTTAAATATATTTTTTAGATGTTATATATAATATTTTAGATCTAAAAAATATGCATGTTTAATTTAGTGATGATACATGAGATGTATGCAAAGCATGTATTAGTTAGATCATTAATTATATATGTGATACATGATCCAGATCTAACTAGTTTTGTAGTTTCAAATATATTTTTGATTAAAATATTCTCCTTAGCTATCTGTGTTAGATATGTGTGCCCTAGAAGCCAAATTGGTTGACACTTATAATACACTTCTAAGGGCAGAATTATAATTTTGACTATAAATAATAAAATGAGTTATTTTCTATCGTAGTGTGTATTTGAAAGTGTCTATGATATATTTCTTGAGTTAATGGTAATGATAGTTCATATTTTCAAGAGTTGAAAATTTAAGACATGAATTTTCATTATTAACTCATAAAATGCTTTCGATCGTAGGATCATCATGAGGATGATGATTCATCCAGAAGGTTGGTGTATGATCACTTCTTTAGGATAGATGAGTCTTGAGTCTATGATGTAGAGATATCAGAGTGAGAGTACAGATACTCGTTAGAGAATGAGGGCACTGAGTGTGACCACCTCAAGCAGTCTTCATGAAGTCTACCTTCTCGTCGATGACTGGCTCGAAGCTGCAGTAGTATGTTTGGTTCTTTGACCTAAGGTGCATCAACAGTTCACCTTTAGTGTGTTATAGTTTGACTACACCATAACTCGATCTCCTAGCCATTCGAAATCCTGAGGTGTATATTGGCTATAGCATGTTCATTGTAGGAATTGGATTGCACCAATAGGGGATCTATCTACCTCGGTAGATGAGGAGCAGCCCTATGATGATCATGAGAATCAAGTCTATAAGCTCATGGCCATGGTAGTGAAATAATAGAAAGAGTTTCTATTAGGATTTTCACATTGGACTTGAATCGAATGATTAATTCATATGATGGATATTAGGATTTGATGAGATCACCTTAACCCAAATCTGATCAGGGCTCAAGATAGAGAAACTTAATCATATAGGTAACTGCACCGAGAGGTTCACTTTCAGTTTTGATGGGTTGCCACCATATGCTGCTAGGTGTCACTGGTGGATTTTGGGAGCAATTAGAATGATTTGGATGATCGATCATACTAGTTGTCTAAATCAGAAAAGTTCGAATCCATCAAAAGGTGTTTCGATGATGTCGATGATAGAGATCGTGACATATCCCATTACCATATGAAATTGAACCCAACTAGATCACACAAACAAGGATTTGGGTCTAGATATCATTAATTGGACTAACCCAGTTCAATCGATTTGAATAAGATTCAATTAGGTTCAAGAAAATCATGCTAGCACACGATTGAGCCTAATGTTTTCCTTTCACAATCAGTAAAGCTTGTCTCAACTGAGCCAAATATGTTTGGGCTCGCTCAGGAACCTATTCTTGGTCTGACTAGAGCTTGTCCAAGTCAAAAAAGGGTTGTCTTAATTTATGAGATAAATTTGAGATAGCACCTGCCATTTTCCATCATCTACTAAAACTTGTCTTTAGACTTTGGTCAAATGTTGACCTTTCATACTTAGACATCTGTCCATGTGTCATGCACCTATAAGAGAGAACCTTGGCCCATGTCCCCCTACTAAAAAGTTGACAGGCAAGTGGTGCATGCCTAGGGAGGCATGTGCTCCATGCGGGTCAGGATTTGAGTCCCATACAGATGGGACTCCAGTTGCTTGAGGGAATCAAACTTGATGGCACCAAAGAGTCTTGTTTGACCTAGTCTTGGTGCCATCTAAGGAGGGTTTTAAGGAACTCTAATCAGATTAGATCAGATGATGTCATCCCACCAATTAGATCTAGATCTGATTGCACAAAGAGCCATGATTGATCGAGATGATGTGGCACTGCATGGCGCAACAGGGTCTATAAAAATTGTGTTTGTGCCTAGATTAAAAGAGCTTCTGCCTTAGCCCATGCCACATAGCCCCTCTCCCTCCTTCTCCATGCCACCCTCTGGTCCTCTCTCTCCACTCCACACCCAAGAGGATTTGCGCATGAGTTAGATGAAATCCAGGCAAGTGAAAGATGACAGGAAAGAAAGAAGGCAGCACTGCTGCAAGAGACAATGGCTGATCTTCAAAAGCCATTTTGAAGATCTTTAAGATCAAATCTAGATCTAGTTTTTGAAGGATAGATTAAGAAGGAGAAGATCTCCAGATCCTGCCCGAGTGGATACCGATAGAGGCTAGGCGCTTGCATGGCTACATCCAGAACCTCAGGCAAATATCGAAATCATCATAGGATAATAGGATTACCCATAACAAAGGTAAAATTAAATTAGATTTAATTTAATTTAAATTTTTTTATTAGATCAATAAGATCAGATCTGAAGAGTCTCAAATCTGATTAGGATCTTAGAGAAAAATTTTTGAAATATTCCTTTTGATCCAATCAGATCTGAACGAACCTGGCATGGAAAATAGGATTTTTCTCTTCAACTGGTATCAGTGTCAGATTCCAAAATTGATTAGATCTAAAATTAAAAAATTAAAAATTAAATAATCTAGATCTAAAGATGTATGAGATGCATGACTAGATTAAAAATAGAATTATTCTATATAGTCTAACATGATCATAATTTTAATTTGATTAATCATAATTTTTAGATCTATTTATTTACTATTTTTTAATATTATAAATATTATAATTTGATCTTGAAAATAGAAAATAAATTTATTTAATTTCTTCATATGATATATGATAGATGCATATTTAGACTAGTTATAGAATAGTTCTACAAAATTATCTAGAATAAATTTTAATTTGATATGATCAATTTTAAATCTTATTTTTTAGATATTTATGAGATAATTTAGATCTAAAAATATGCATGATATGATATATTAGATGTATGCAAAATATATTTTTAGTTAGGCTAACCCAATTAGCTCTGGCTCAATAATTTGGTGTCTAAGGTAAGTTTGGCAGATACAACCGACTAATTTTTAATTAGGAGCTACTCGACTCGAATGCATTCTTATCGAGTTAATGGCATATCCCTTCCATCGATCTCACTTACCTGACCATATTTGTCGGCTCAGTCCTGATCTAAGGTGGCTAATAATCCGAGCTAACCCATGCCACTAGGTTAGTCATAATGGTTATGGCTATGTCAAGTCAAGTTTAAAGAGACCTAAATCAAATCTTCCTTAGAAAAGATTAAGTCTAAGATCTTCCACCATTGTAGATATGCAGGTCCTATCCGAGGTTGATTGATCTTGACTGATTACAATGGTTCAGTTGTACTGAGAAGATGCAACCATGTCTATTAGGCATTGGATGTTATGGGTTGGAGGATGGATTGGGCTCAATATTTTGGATACAGTAAGTGACCCAATTAGGAATTAAATCTATGCAAATGATGGGTCTGACTTAACTAAGAAGTGGATCAATATTCCAGGCACAGTGAGATTCATAAATTAGAGATCAAGCTTGGGTGCATCATGATTAGAGAATCATTGAACAAGAGTTGTTCACTCATTGGCTAACCCATCATCAATAACTGTTAGGTAAGGTAATGAGTCAGTTGGTGGGACTGCACAATCCTCTAGAAATCAGTAATCATGAAGAATTTTGCATCTCTGTAGAGGGAGTGTAGTGATTTGAGAAAATAGTGGAAGCTAATTTATTTAAAAATCAAATCCCTAAATAAATTGGTCAAGTCTTAATTACAAAAATTCTAACTAGAAACTTTGACTCTCTATAGAAAAAAGAGAAATGTCTGCATCCAACCCACTAGCCCGTATCCTGGACACCCATTGACTGACCAGACCCAATTATAAGGATTGGCTTCGAAACTTCAAAATCATTTTGGGCTTCAAGAAGTTGACTCATGTATTGCACCAGGATCCTCCTACCTTACCAGCTCGTCCGTTCGCTGAATAGAAAGCGTCTCTTGACAAATGGACAAATGAAGATAACAAGGTTAGATACTACATGTTGGGCTCGATGTCTAATGAGCTTCAGTGCCAACATGAAGATATTAAGACTGTCCACCAAATGTTGGCTCACCTGCAAGAGTTGTTTGGTGAACAGAGTCATGCTTTGCCAAATATCAGATCGCTAAATGACTGTTTAAGGCTAAACTGAGTGATGGGCAGTCAGTCCAAGATCATTGTCTGATGATGATCAAGGACTTGGAAGAGCTTGAGAAGCACGAAATGAAGTTAGACCAAGATCTGCAGAATGATATAATTCTACATTCCTTGATTGATGCATATGGGTAGTTCATCATGAACTACCATATGCATAAACTTTAGAATACTCTGGTTGAGCTTATGAATATACTGGTTACTACTGAGCTTTCTATGGAAGATCTTAAAAGCATAAAACTTGCTATAAAATGGACTTCTTTTAAGAGAAAGTCTTTTGGAAAGAAGAAGTCTGTGAAAAGGCAGAAGTGTTAGATATATGTGCCCTAGAAGCCAGAATTGGCTGACACTTGTAATACACTTCTAGGGGCAAAATTGTAATTTTGATTAAAATCAATAAATGGGTTATTTTTTATCACATATGTGTATTTAGTGTCTGTGATACATCCTTTAAGCTAATGGCAATGATAATTCATATTTTCAAGAGTTGAAAATTTAAGACATGAATAAATCATTATTAACTCATAAATTGCTCCCGACCATAGGATCATCACGAGGATGGTGATTGATCTGGAAGGTTGGTGTACAATCACTTCTCTTTAGTAGATGAGTCTTGAGTCTACGGTGTGGAGACACCAAAGCGAGAGTACAGGTACTCGTTAGAGAACGAGGGCACTGAGCGTGACCACCTCGAGTAGTCATTAGGGAAGTCTACCTTCTCGTCAATGACTGACTCGATGCTGCAGTAGTGTGTCTGGTTCTTTGACCTGAGGTGCATCGGTAGTTCACCTTGAGGGTGTTATAGTTTGACTACACCATTACTCGATCTCCTAGCCATATGGAATCCTGAGGTGTATGTTGGCTATAGCATGTTCATTGTAGGAACTGGATGGCATCAAGATGGAATCTATCTACCTCGGTGGTAGAGGAGCAGCCCTATGATAATCATGAGAATCAAGTCCAGAAGCCCATGGCCATGGCAGAGTGAAATAATAGAAAGAGTTTCTATTTAGATTTTCACATTGGACTTGAATCGAATGATTACATCATATGACAGAAACTAGGGTTTGACGAGTTTACCTTAACCCTAATCTGATCGGGGCTCAAGATAGAAGAACTTAATCACATAGGTAGCTGCACCAAGAGGTTCGCATTCAGCTCTGATGGGTTGCCACCATATACTGCTAGGTGTCACTAGTGGATTTTGGGAGCAATTAGAATGATTTAGATGATCGATCATTCTAGCTGTTCGAATCAGAAGAGTTCTGATCCATCGAAAGGAGTTTCGATGATGTCGATGATAGAGATCATGACATATCCCATTACCATACAGAACTGAACCTAACTGGGTCACACAAACAAGGGTTTGAATCTGGTGATCATCAATTGAACTGATCTAGTTCAATTGATCTGAATGAGATTCAATTAGGTTCAAGAAAATCGTGCTAGCACTCGATTGAACCTAACGTTCTTCTTTTTCTATCATAAATAAGTTGTCCTGTCTGAGCCAAAGAAGTTTGTGCTCAATCAGAGGCCTTCATATGGTCTGACTGGAGGTTGTCCAAGTCAGAAAAGGTTGTCTTATTTTGTAAGACATTACCTGCCATTTTTGGTCACCTGCCATTTCTTGTTCTTTGACTTTGGTCAAAAGTCTACCTTTGACTGGTCAAACGTTGACCATTGACACTTTGACTTTTGACCACATGTCATGCACCTATTGGAGAGCTGGTGGGGGCCTGTCCCCCTACCAGAACCTGGCAAGGAGGAGGGTGCACGCCACCCTAGGCGTGCGCCCAAGTTGGAGGCGCCTAGGAGTCCTTGTTGGACAAGGACTCCACCTCCCTTTTGGATTCCAATTAGAGTTCTTCTAAGAATCCAGTTTGACTGGTCTTAGGCACCCTCTAAGGAGGAATCCAGGGGACTCTATTCCCACCAATCAGATTTAGATCTGATTTCACAAAGGGTTGTGATTGGTTGGGAAGAAGAGGAGTTGGATCACAGGTAGTCTATAAATAAGACCCTGCGCCCAACTCGAAGAACATGATATGATTGAGAATCATAATTTCCCATGCCCAAGGCTGCCTCTCCCCTCTTCCTCCATGCCAAACCTCCTTCTCCTTCTCCTCTCCATGTCCAAAAGGGTTTTGGACTTTGGTTGGTGCGATCCAGATCAAAGAAAGGCGATCAAAAGCAAGAAGGCTGCGCTGCTGCAAAGGACGACTGCTGATCTTCAAAAGGAGTTTTGAAGATCCTCCAGATCAGATCCAGATCTAATTTTTGGAGATGTGATAGAGAAGAAGAGGATCTCTAGATCCAGCCCAAGTGGATACCGGTAGAGGCCAGGCGCTTGCGTGGCTAGATCCAGAACCTTCCGCTGCATACAGGATCATCAACAGGGTAATAGGATTACCCAAATCAGGTAAATTAAATTTGATTTAATTTATCCTTATTTTATTTTATTTATTAAAATAATAAGAATTAGATCTAAAACATCTCAGATCTAATACAGATCAAAGAGAAAAAATTTTGAAATATATCTCTTGATCTGATCAGATCTGAACGAACCTGGACCGGGAAATCAGGATTTCCCTTCAACTGGTATCAGAGCCATGGTTCTAAAATTGTTTAGATCTGAATTTTAAATTTATTTTAATTAGAAAATAATTGATTTTAGATGTCACATGAGATGTGATCAGATCTGAAATTAAAAAAATTAAAATTAAATGATTTGGATCTAAGATTAGAAGATATGCATGACTAGTTCTAGAATAGAATAGTTCTATAGAATAGTCTTGCATGTTTTCAATTTAATTTGATTAAATCATATTTTAGATCCATTTATTTACTATTTTTTGATATTATAATGGTTATAATAACATCTAAAAAATAGCAAATAAAATTATTTAATTTTAAACATCATATGAGATATGATTGATGCATGTCTAGACTAGTTGTAGAATAGTTCTACATAGTTGTCTAGATTAGAATTTATTTTGATAAGATCAATTTAAATCTAATTTTTTAGATTATTATGAGATAATTTAGATCTGAAAACATGCATGATTCGATACATGAGATGTATGCAAAATATGCCATGATTAGATCTACTTTGTATATGAGATATATGATATAGATCTGATATGTTTTGTAGTATTGAATGTTCCTGATTAAGGCGTTCCTCTTGGCCGTCCGGTCATAAGAACGAAGAAGGGTTTAAAGGCCCTCTCTTCCCATTCGATGGGGTGTTCTTATGATGTGTAGGGGTGCTGCGTGTTCGTCCTTAATCAGAAATCCCAAAACTTACTTTCTGCAAAACCCTAGATCCTGAAACCCTAGGATTTATTGTGCATATTTTGTTTATGAACCCTACTTAATTAAGAATTAAGTTTATGGAATATTAATTAGGTCTAAAATTGAGAATTTCAGATCTAAGACATATTCATAATACTGGGTTCGGGCTTGGGTAGCTCAATTAGGTCTAAGCGGTTGATCAAACCGAATCAAGAGTTGGTTAGATGGGATCAACAATGCTTAAATTGACCAGCCTAATAGGATTAAGTCTGGGTCAAGATCGAGTCACGATCAAGCAAGACCTAATTAGGCTCAGAGGTTAGAGTCTGGATTGTAGGCTAACCCAATTGGTTCTGACTCAACAATTTGGTGTCTAAGGTAAGTTTGGCACATACGACCGACTGGTTTTTAATTGGAAGCTACTCGACCTGAATGCGTTCTTGTACGAGTTAATGGCATATTCCTTCCACCGGTCTCACTTACCTGGCCATATCTGTTGACACAGTTCTGATCTGAGGTGGTCAATAATCCGAGCTAACCCATGCCACTAGGTTAGTCATAATTGTTATGACTAAGCCAAGTCTAGTTTAATGAGACCTGAATCAATTCTCCCTAAGAAAAGATTAAGTCTGAGGTCTTCCACCATTGTAGATGTGCGGGCCCTTCCCGGGGTTGATTGTTCTCGGCTGGATACAGTGGCTCAGTTGCACCGAAGGAAGATGCAACCATGTCTATTAGGCATTGGATGCTATGGGCTGGAGGATGAGTTGGGCTCAATATTTCGGATACGGTGAGAGACTCAATTAGGAACCCAGTCTATGCAAATGGTGGGTCTGACTTAACTAAGGAGTGGATCAATATTCCGGATACGGTGAGATTCATGAATTAGAGACCAAGTTTGGGTGCACCATGATTAGAGAATCATTGAACAAGAGTTGTTCACTCATTGGCTAACCCATCACCAATAACTGTTAGGTGAGGTGATGAGTCAGTTGGTGAGACCGCACCACCCACTAGAAATCATTAATCATGGAGATTTTCGCATCTCTACAGAGGGAGTGTAGGGATCCGAGAAAATAGTGGGAGCTAATTTGTTTAAAAATAAAATCCCTAAATAAATTGGTCAAGTCAAAATTACAGTATCTAACTAGAATCTTTGACTCTCTACAGGAAAATGTCTGCGTCCAACCCATTGGCACGTATCCTGGACACACATAGACTGACTGGACCCAATTATAAAGATTGGCTCAGGAACTACAAAATTATTTTGGGTTCTGAGAAGTTAACCCATGTTTTGGACCAGGACCCTCCCACCTTACCAGCCCGTCCATCTGTTGAACAGAGAGCGTCTCTGGAAAAATGGATAGACGAAGATAATAAGGCCAGATATTACATGTTGGGCTCGATGTCTGATGAGCTCCAGCGCCAACATGAAGATATCGGGACTGCTCGCCAAATGTTGGCTCACCTGCAGGAGATGTTTGGTGAACAGAGTCGCGCAGCCAAATATCAAGTCACGAAATGACTTTTTAAGGCTAAGATGCGTGATGGGCAGTCAGTCCAAGATCACTGTCTGACAATGATCAAGGACATGGAAGAGCTTGAGAAGCTCGGTGTGAAGTTGGACTTGGACTTGCAGAACGATATTATTCTGCAATCCTTGACTGATGCATATGGGCAATTCATCATGAATTACCACATGCATAAACTTCAAAATTCCTTGGCCGAATTAATGAATATGCTGGTTACCGCTGAGCTTTCTATGAAAGGTTCTAAAGGCTCAGTTCTTGCTATGGAACGGACTTCTTCCAAAAGAAAGTCTTATGGAAAGAAAAAGAAGTCTGTGAAAAAGCAAAAGGTGGAAGGATCAAAGAAGAAGAAGGCAGAAGCCGAAGAAAAAAGGCCGATGGCAAAGGAAAGTGTTTCCATTGCAACAGCGACGGCCATTGGAAGCGGAACTGCCCTACTTACCTGGCCACCCTGAAGAACAAGAAGGAAGGTCCTTCTGGAGGTATGCTCGTTATTGAGTCTAACCTTACGATTTCTTCTGCATCCAGTTGGGTGCTTGACTCTGGTTCTAGTGCTCATCTGTGCACTTCTATGCAGGGTCTTGAGGATAGCAGGAGGCTGAGGGATGGAGACATGATCCTACGCATCGGTAATGGAGCAAGAGTTGCTGCAGTAGCCGTGGGAACATACCCTCTTCGATTACCATCTGGTTTAGACTTAGTTTTGAAAGACTGTTATTTTGTGCCTGCAGCTAGCAGGAATTTGATTTCTGTTTCATGCTTAGCACAAGAAGGTTATGTGATCACCTTCTTTAAGGACCATTGTAACATTCTTTATGAAAGAAATAAAATTGCAAATGGTTTCCTTATTAATGGTCTTTATCAGCTACATATTGATGTACCTATTCTTAACTATCGAGCAAAACGTGAATGCCAAACGACCTAGGGATAGTCCAAATGATAGATATCTATGGCACCTGAGATTAGGTCATATAGCAGAAGATAGGATCAACAAATTGGAGAAAAATGGGCTATTGAGTCCATTGACTTTCCGAGTCATATCCAACTTGTGAATCTTGTCTTCAAGGCAAAATGACTAAACTCCCTTTTGTAGGACATGGGGAAAGGGCCACAGATCTCCTTGCCCTAGTACATACTGATGTGTGCGGCCCATTTGATGTGCCGGCTAGAGGCAATTTTGTCTACTTCATTACCTTTACCGATGATCTGTCTAGGTATGGGTATGTGTATCTTATGAGACACAAGTCTGAAGCTTTTGAAAAGTTCAAAGAATTCAGACATGAAGTAGAAAAACAAACTGAAAAACCCATTAAGGTTCTTCGATCAGATCGAGGAGGTGAATACCTTAGCCGGGAATTCCTAGACTATCTAAAGGAAAATGGCATAGTCTCTCAATGGACTCCACCAGGAACACCTCAACTCAACGGGATTTCAGAATGGAGAAATCGGACTCTATTGGATATGGTTCGATCCATGATGAGCTTCACAGACCTCCCTGATTTTCTTTGGGGACACTCATTGTTAACTTCAATCTATCTACTGAATAGGGTTCCCTCTAAAACCGTTCCTACCACACCGTATGAGATATGGCACGGTAAGAAACCAAGTCTGAGTCATCTCAGAATTTGGGGTTGTCCGGCTCATGTCAAAAGACAACAAGCGGACAAGTTAGAGTTTAGGTCCTTTAGAGCTCGATTCATAGGATATCCTAAAGAGTCATTAGGATACTATTTCTACATTCCAGAAGACCACAATGTGATTGTGAGTCGACATGCCATCTTTCTTGAAAAATAGTTTATTCAAGATAGCGGCATTGGAAAATAGATCAAGCTTGATGAGAAAGTCTCACAAGTGGAACGAGCTAAGGACCAAGTGGAACCAAATCAGGTTGAGCCAATAAGAACACTACCTCCTCCACCTCGTAGATCGGAAAGAGTTTTCCCGTCCCCCTGAGAAGATACTTAGGTATTATTTCAGAGGAAGTAGAGAAAATGTTCCTCGTAGGTAATGGTGCTCATGGTGATGATCCCAAAACCTACAACGAGGCGATATCAGATATCGACTCCGAGAAATGGCTAGAGGCAATGCAGTCAGAAATTGACTCGATGCACTCAAACCAAGTCTGGACCTTGGTAGATCCACCAGAAGGTATAGTACCTATTGGGTGTAAATGGATCTTCAAGAGAAAGATTGGTGCAGATGGGAATGTGGAGACATTCAAGGCTAGACTAGTGGCAAAAGGTTATAGTCAACGCGAAGGCATTGACTATCAGGATACCTTTTCCCCAGTGGCTATGCTAAAATCCATCCGCACATTGCTTGCCGTTGCAGCCTATTTCGATTATGAAATATGGCAAATGGACGTGAAAACGGCATTCCTTAAATGGATATCTTGAGGAAGATATCTATATGGAACAGCCGCTAGGTTTCACATCCAGTGATACTGATCACAAGGTTTGCAAGCTGCAAAGGTCCATATATGGACTTAAGCAAGCATCTCGGAGCTGGAACACTCATTTCAATGATGTGATCAAAAAGTTTGGTTTCATCAAAAATGAAGAGGAACCATGTGTTTTCAAAAAGGGTCAGTGGGAGCGCTGTTGTCTTCCTCGTATTGTACGTGGATGACATCCTCCTTATTGGGAATGATATTCCCATGTTGACATCAGTCAAAATATGGTTGTCCAAGGAATTCTCCATGAAAGACCTAGGTGAAGCATCCTTTATTCTAGGAATTAAGGTCTATAGGGATAGACCGAATAGGATGCTAGGACTTTCACAGAAGATGTACATAGAGGAAGTACTAAAGAGGTTTAGTATGGAAAACTCTAAGAGGGGATTAATACCCTTCAGACATGGTATTCATCTTTCCAAGAAGATGTGCCCTAGCACACCTGAGGAAATAGAATGCATGAGCAAGATCCCTTATGCTTCTGCAATAGGGAGCCTCATGTATGCCATGCTATGTACACGACCTGATATAGCCCATGCTGTGAGTGTCACAAGCAGATATCAGTCAAATCCAGGTGAAGAACACTGGACTTCTGTGAAATGTATCCTTAAGTACTTGAGAAGAACTAAGGATATGATGTTGGTCTTTGGTAATGGAGAACTCCAAGTCCAGGGATACACAGACTCGGATTTCATGTCCGATATAGATGATCGAAAGTCGACATCTGGGAGTCTGTTTGTGTGCAATGGTGGTGCTGTCAGCTGGAAGAGTTCCAAGCAAACGGTGATAGCAGATTCCACCATGGAAGCAGAATATATCGCTGCATCAGAGGCTGCGAAGGAAGCATTCTGGTACAAGAAGTTTGCTGCAGAAATCGGAGTAATGCCATCAGATGCCATTCCTCTATACTGCGACAACAATGGCGCCATAGCCCTTGCTAAGGAGCCGAGGTCTCACCAGAAATCCAAGCATATTGAGCGGCGATACCACCTCATCCGCGATTACCTCGAGAAGGGTTACGTCGAGGTCAAGAGAGTCAACTCCACAGATAATGTGGCAGACCCACTTACAAAGCCGTTGGGCCAGCAGAAGATCGAAGCCCACCTTGAGAAGATGGGACTTAGACTTGTAGCCAATTGGCTTTAGGACAAGTGGGAGATTGTTAGATATATGTGCCCTAGAAGCCAGAATTGGCTGACACTTGTAATACACTTCTAGGGGCAAAATTATAATTTTGACTAAAATCAATAAAATGGGTTATTTTCTATCACATATGTGTATTTAGTGTCTGTGATACATCCTTTGAGTTAATGGTAATGATAATTCATATTTTCAAGAGTTGAAAATTTAAGACATGAATAATCATTATTAACTCATAAAATGCTCCCGACCATAGGATCATCACGAGGATGGTGATTGATCCGGAAGGTTGGTGTACAATCGCTTCTCTTTAGTAGATGAGTCTTGAGTCTACGGTGTGGAGACACCGGAGCGAGAGTACAGGTACTCGTTAGAGAACGAGGGCACTGAGCGTGACCACCTCGAGTAGTCATTAGGGAGTCTACCTTCTCGTCAATGACTGACTCGATGCTGCAGTAGTGTGTCTGGTTCTTTGACCTGAGGTGCATCGGCAGTTCACCTTGAGGGTGTTATAGTTTGACTACACCATTACTCGGTCTCCTAGCCATATGGAACCCTGAGGTGTATGTTGGCTATAGCATGTTCATTGTAGGAACTGGATTGCATCAAGATGGAATCTATCTACCTCGGTGGTAGAGGAGCAGCCCTATGATAATCATGAGAATCAAGTCCAGAAGCCCATGGCCATGGCAGAGTGAAATAATAGAAAGAGTTTCTATTTAGATTTTCACATTGGACTCGAATCGAATGATTACATCATATGACAGAACTAGGGTTTGACGAGTTCACCTTAACCCTAATCTGATCGGGGCTCAAGATAGAAGAACTTAATCACACAGGTAGCTGCACCAAGAGGTTCGCATTCAGCTCTGATGGGTTGCCACCATATACTGCTAGGTGTCACTGGTGGATTTTGGGAGCAATTAGAATGATTTAGATGATCGATCATTCTAGCTGTTCGAATCAGAAGAGTTCTGATCCATCGAAAGGAGTTTCGATGATGTCGATGATAGAGATCATGACATATCCCATTACCATACAGAACTGAACCTAACTGGGTCACACAAACAAGGGTTTGAATCTGGTGATCATCAATTGAACTGATCTAGTTCAATTGATCTGAATGAGATTCAATTAGGTTCAAGGAAAATCGTGCTAGCACTCGATTGAACCTAACGTTCTTCTTTTACTATCATAAATAAGTTGTCCTGACTGAGCCAAAGGAGTTTGTGCTCAATCAGAGGCCTTCATATGGTCTGACTGGAGGTTGTCCAAGTCAGAAAAGGTTGTCTTATTTTGTAAGACATTACCTGCCATTTTTGGTCACCTGCCATTTCTTGTTCTTTGACTTTGGTCAAAAGTCTACCTTTGACTGGTCAAACGTTGACCATTGACACTTTGACTTTTGACCACATGTCATGCACCTATTGGAGAGCTGGTGGGGGCCTGTTCCCCTGCCAGAACCTGGCAAGGAGGAGGGCGCACGCCACCCTAGGCGTGTGCCCAAGTTGGAGGCGCCTAGGAGTCCTTGTTGGACAAGGACTCCATCTCCTTTTTGGATTCCAATTAGAGTTCTTCTAAGAACCAACTTTGACTGGTCTTAGGCGCCCTCTAAGGAGGAATCCAGGGGACTCTATTCCCACCAATCAGATTTAGATCTGATTTCACAAAGGGTTGTGATTGGTTGGGAAGAAGAGGAGTTGGATCACAGCTTAGTCTATAAATAAGACCCTGCGCCCAACTCAGATTAACATGATATGATTGAGAATCATAATTCCCCATGCCCAAGGCTGCCTCTCCCCTCTTCCTCCATGCCAAACCTCCTTCTCCTTCTCCTCTCCACGTCCAAAAGGGTTTTGGACTTTGGTTGGTGCGATCCAGATCAAAGAAAGGCGATCAAAAGCAAGAAGGCTGCGCTGCTGCAAAGGACGACTGCTGATCTTCAAAAGGAGTTTTGAAGATCCTCCAGATCAGATCTAATTTTTGGAGATGTGATAGAGAAGAAGAGGATCTCCAGATCCAGCCTGAGTGGATATCGGTAGAGGCCAGGCGCTTGCGTGGCTAGATCCAGAACCTTCCGCTGCATATATGATCATCATCAGGGTAATAGGATTATCCAAATCAGGTAAATTAAATTTGATTTAATTTATCTTTATTTTTTTTATTTATTAAAATAATAAGAATTAGATCTGAAATATCCCAGATCTGATACAGATCAAAGAGAAAAAATTTTGAAATATATCTCTTGATCTGATCAGATCTGAACGAACCTGGACCGAAAAATCAGGATTTCCCTTCAAGAAGGTGGAAGATGAACAGAGAAGAAAGACAGAGCTAAAGAAGAAGGCTGCTGATAAAGAAAAGTATTTTCATTATAATATTGACGGCTACTAAAAATGGAACTGCCCTACATACCTAGCCACCCTGAAGAATAAGAGGGAGATAGATCCTTCTAGAGGTATACTCATTATTCAATCTAACCTTACGATTTCTTCTACATCCAGTTGGATGCTTGACTCTAGTTCTAGTGCTCATTTGTGCACTTCCATGCAAGGTCTTGAGAATAGCAAGAGGCTAAGGGATGGTGAGATGATTCTACGTATCGAAAATGGAGCAAGGGTTGCTGCTGTGGCCGTGGGAACCTATCCTCTTCAACTATCGTTTAGCTTAGATTTAGTACTTAGGGATTGTTATTATGTGCCTGCTACAAGCAAAAATTTGATTTATATTTCATGTTTAGCATAAAAAGGCTATGTAATTAGTTTTCTTAAGGACCATTATAATATTCTTTATAAAAGAAATAAAATTATAAGTAGTTTCCTCATTAACGATCTCTACCGATTATATATTAACGTATCTATCTTTAATATCGAGCAACATATGAATGCCATAAGATCAAAATGACCCAGGGATAGTCCAAATGATAGGTATCTATGGCACCTAAGACTAAGTCATATAGCAGAAGATAGGGTTAACAAATTGGGGAAAATCGGACTATTGAGTTCATTAACTTTCGAGTCATATCCAATTTATGAATCATGTCTTCATAGAGAAATGACTAAGCTACCTTTTGTAGGACTTGGGGAAAGGGCCACGGATCTACTAGCCCTAGTACATACTGATGTGTGTAGCTTATTTGATGTACTGGCTAGAGGCAACTTTAATAACTTCATTATCTTTATCGATGATTTATCTTAAAATGGATACGTGTATCTTATGAGACACAAGTCTGAAGCCTTTGAAAAGTTCAAAAAATTCAGGTATGAAGTCGAAAAGCAAACTGGAAAATCCATTAAAGTTCTTCGATCAGATCAAGGAGGTGAATACCTTAGTCAGAAATTTTTAGACTATTTCAAGCAAAATGGCATGGTCTCTCAATGGACTCCACCTGGAACATCTCAACTCAATGAAATTTTAGAATGGAGGAACTAGATCCTATTAGATATTGTCCGATCCATTATAAGCTTCATAGACCTTCCTAATTTTTTTTGGGGACATAGTCTGTTAACTGCTATATATTTACTAAATAGGGTTCTCTCTAAAATCGTTCCTACCATATCGTATGAGATATGGCATGGTAAGAAATCAAGTTTGAGTCATCTCAAAATTTAGGATTGTCCGGCTCATGTCAAAAGACAAGCGGACAAGTTAGACTATAGGTCCTTTAGAGCTCGATTTATAGGATATTTTAAAGAGTCATTAGGATATTATTTCTACATTCTAGAAGACCACAATGTGATTGTGAGTCGGCATGCCATCTTTCTTGAAAAATAGTTTATTCAAGATGGTGGCATTAGAAAATAGATCAAGCTCAAGGAGAAAGTCTCACAAGAGCAACGAGCTGAGGACCCCATGGAATCAAATCAGGTTGAGCCAAGACAATCACTACCTTCTCCACCTCATAAATCGGAAAGAATTTTCCATCTCCCTGAGAGGTACTTAGGTACTATTTTAGAGAAAGTAGAAAAAATGTTCCTCATAGGTAATGGGGTTCATGGTGATCCCAAAACCTATGATGAGGCAATATTAGATATCGACTCCAAGAAATGGTTAGAGGCATGAGCAAGATCCCTTATGCTTTAGCAATAAGGAGCCTTATGCATGCCATGTTATGTACATGACCTGATATAGCCCCATGCTGTGAGTGTCACGAGCAGATATCAATCGAATCTAGAAGAATATTGGACTTTAGAAAAATATATCCTTAAGTACTTGAAAAGAACTAAGGATATGTTGTTGATTTTTGGTAATAGAGAACTCCAAGTCTAGGGGTATACAGACTTGGATTTTATGTCCGATATAGATAATCAAAAGTCAACATCAGGGAGTCTATTTGTGTGTAATGGTAGTGCTGTTAGTTGAAAGCATTCCAAGCAGACAGTAATAGCAGATTCCACCATGAAAGTAGAGTACATCGCTATGTTGGAAGCTACGAAGGAGGCATTCTGGTATAAAAACTTCATCATAGAGATCGGAGTGATGCCATCGGATGCCATTCCTTTGTACTACGATAATAATGGTGCCATAGCCTTAGCTAAGGAGCTGAGATCTCATCAAAAATCTAAGTACATCGAGTGGCGATACCACCTCATCCGCGATTACCTCGAGAAAGGTTACGTCGAGGTCAAGAGAGTCGACTATGCAGACAATGTAGTAGATCCACTCACAAAGTCATTGGGCCAGCATAAGATCGAAGTCCATCTTGAGAAGATGGGACTTAGATTTATAGCCAATTGGCTTTAGGTCAAGTGAGAGTTTGTTAGATATGTGTGCCCTAGAAGCCAGATTGGCAAAAACTTGTAATACACTTCTAAGGGCAAAATTATAATTTTGACTGTAAATAATAAAATGGGCTATTTTCTATCACAGTGTGTATTTGAAAGTGTCTATAATACATCCCTTGAGTTAATGGTAATGATAGTTCATATTTTTAATAGTTGAAAATTTGAGACATGAATTTTCATTATTAACTCATAAAATGCTTCCGACCGTAGGATCATCACGAGAATAGTGATTAATCCGGAAGGTTAGTGTATGATCGCTTCTTTAGGATAGATGAGTCTTGAGTCTATGGTGTAGAGATATTGGAGTGAGAGTATAGATATTCATTAGAGAATGAGGTAACTGAGCGTGACTACCTCGAGCAGTCATTAGGAAGTCTACCTTCTCGTCGAATGACTGACTCGAAGCTGTAGTAGGTGTGTCTAGTTCTTTGATCCTGAGGTGCATCGACAGTTCACCTTGAGGGTGTTATAGTTTGACTACATCATAACTCGATCTCCTAGCCATTCAGAACCCTGAGGTATATATTGGCTATAGCATGTTCATTGTAGGAATTGGATTACACCAATAGGGGATCTATCTACCTCGGTAGATGAGGAGCAGCCCTATGATATCATGAGAATCAAGTCCATAAGCCCATGGCCATGGTAGAGTAAAATAATAGAAAGAGTTTCTATTAAGATTTTCACATTGGACTTGAATCGAATGATTAATTCATATGACGGATATTAGGGTTTGACGAGATCACCTTAACCCTAATCCGGTCGGGACTCAAGATAGAGGAACTTAATCACATAGGTAACTACACTGAGAGGTTCATTTTCAATTCTAATGGATTGTGACCATATGCTGCTAGGTGTCACTGGTGGATTTTGGGAGTAATTAGAATGATTTGGATGATCGATCATACTAGTTGTCTAAATCAGAAAAAGTTTTGATCCATCGGAAAGGTGTTTCGATGATGTCGATGATAGAGATCATGACATATCCCATTACCATACAAAATTGAATCTAACTAGGATCACACAAACAAGGGATTTGGATCTTGGATATCATCAATTAGACTAACCCAGTTTAATTGATTTGAATAAGATTCAATTAGGTTCAAGAAAATCATGCTAGCACACGATTGAGCCTAATGTTCTCCTTTAACAATCATTAAAAGCTTGTCTTGACTGAGCCAAATATGTTTGGACTCACTTAGAAATCTTTACTTGGTCTGATTAGAGTTTGTCCAAGTCAGAAAAGGGTTGTCTTAATTTATGAGATAAATTTGAGACAACACCTGTCATTTTCTGTCACCTACTAAATCTTGTCTTTGGACTTTAGTCAAATGTTGACCTTTGATACTTAAACATCTTCCCATGTGTCATGCATCCATAGGAGAGAACCTTGGCCCTTGTCCTCCTACTAAAAAGCAGACAGGCAAGGGGTGCATGCCTAGGGAGGCATGCACCCCATGTGGATAAGGATTTAGATGGGACTCTAGTTGCTTGAGGGAATCAAACTTGATGATGCCAAAGAGTCTTTTTTGATCTAGTCTTGGCGCCATCTAAGGAGGGTTTTGAGGGACTCTAATCTGATTAGATCAGATGATGTCATCCCACTAATCAGATCTAGATCTGATTGCATAAAGAGCCATAATTGGTCGGGATGATGTAGCACTGCATGGCGCAGTAGGGTCTATAAAAACCCTATTTGCGCCTTGATTAAAAGAGCTTCTGCCATAGCCCACACCACATAGCCCCTCTCCCTCCTCTATGCCACCCTCTGGTCCTCTCTCTCCTCTCCACACCCAAGAGGATTTGGGCATGAGTTAGGTGCGATCCAAGCAAGTGAAAGGCGACAGAAAATGAAGAAGGTAGCACTGCTGTTAGAGATAACGGCTAATCTTCAAAAGTCGGTTTGAAGACCTTCAAGATCAGATTTAAATCTAATTTTTGGAGAATAAATTGATAAGAAGAAGATCTCTAGATTCTACCCGAGTGGATACTGGTAGAGGCCAGGCGCTTGCATGGCTACATCCAGAACCTCAGACAAACATCGGGATCATCATAGGATAATAGGATTACCCATAACAAAGGTATAATTAAATTAGATTTTATTTTATTTTATTTTATTTTATTAGATCAATAAGATCAGATCTGAAGAGTCTTAAATCCAATTAGGATGTTAGAAAATTTTTTTTGAAATATCCCTCTTGATCCAATCAGATCTAAACGAACCTAATCCGAAACATAGGGTTTTTTCCTTCAGTCCGATCATAAGAACAAAATAGGGTTTAAAGGCCCAATCCTCCCATTCGTAAGGTGTTCTTATGGCATGTAGGGGTACTGCACATTCATCCTTAATTAGAAATCAGAACTTATATTTTGCAAAACTCTAGTTTCTAAAACCCTAGAATTTTGATACATGTTTTTTATTTATGAACCCAAACTTAATTAAGAATTCAGATTATGAAAATAATTAGGTCCAAAATTAAGAATTTTTAGATCTAAGATATTTTCATAAAATTAGATTCGGACTTGGGTAGCTCAATTAGGTCTAGCGGTTGATCAAACTGAATCAAGAGTTGGTTAGGTGGGATCAAGAGTGCTTAGAATTGACCAGTCCAATAGTTGTAAGTCTGGATCAAGGTCGAGTCACAGCCACATGTGATCGATCCAATTAAGATCTAATTTAGCTTCGTGGTTTAAGCCTAGATTGTAGGCTAATCCGATTAGTTCTGGTTCGATAATTTGGTGTCTAAGAAAAGTTTGGCAGATACGATCGATTGATTTTTAATTGGGAGCTACTCGATCTGAATACGTTCTTATCGAGTTAATGGCATATTGCTTTCACCGATCTCACTTACCTGGGCATTTATGTCAACCTAATTCTAATTTGAGGTGGCTAATTATTCGAGCTAACCCATGCCACTAGTCTTGTCATAACCATTATGAGTGAGTCAAGTCTAATAGACCTAAATTAAATCTCACTAAGAAAAGATTAAGTCAATTGATCTTCCACCATTGTAGATGTGCGGGCCCTTCCTAGGGTTGATTGTTCTCGATTGGTTATAGTGGTTCAGTTACATCAGAAAGATGCAATCATGTTTATTAGGCATTGGATGCTACGGATTGGAGGATGGGATGGGCTCAATATTCTAGATATGGTGAGGGATCCAATCAGAAATCTAATTCGTGCAAATGGTGGGTCTAACTTAACTAAGGAGTGGATCAATATTTTGGACATGATAAGATTCATGAATTAGAGATCAGGATTAGGTGCACCATGATTAGAGTATCATTGGATAAGAGCTATCCACTCATCGATTGACCCATCACCAATAACTATTAGGTGAGATAGTGAGCCAATCGATGGGACTGCACCACCCACTAGAAATCAGTTGATCATGAAGATTTTCGTATCTCTACCCAGGGAGTGTAGGGATCCAAAAAAATAGTGGGAGCCTAATTTATTTAAAAATAAAATTTTTAAATAAATTGATTAAGTCTAATTATAAAATTTAACTATAAATTTTGACTCTCTATAGGAAAATGTCTGCATCCAATCCACTAGCCTGTATCTTGGACACCCATAGACTGATCGGACCCAACTTCAAGGATTGGCTCTGAAACTTCAAAATTATTTTGGGTTTTGAGAAATTGACTCATGTGTTGGAACAAGATCCTCCCACTTTATCAGTCCATCCATCCATTGATCAAAGAGCATCTCTAGAAAAATGGATGGATGATGATAACAAAGCCAGGTATTACATATTGGGCTCGATGTCTGATGAGCTCCAGTGCCAACATGAAGACATTAGGACTAGCCACCAAATGTTGGCTCACCTGTAAGAGTTGTTTGGTGAATAAAATTGCGTAGCCAAATATCAAGTTACTATAAGATTTCTTAAGGCTCAAATGCGTGATGGGCAGTCGGTCTAAGATCATTGTCTGATGATGATCAAGGACTTAGAAGAGCTTGAGAAGCTCGGTGTCAAGTTGGACAAGAATTTATAGATTGATATAATTCTACAATCCTTAACTGATGTGCATGGGCGACTCATCATGAACTACCATATGCATAAACTACAGAATACTCTAGCAGAACTTATGAATATGCTGGTTACTACTGAGCTTTCTATGAAA
Organism: Cocos nucifera; assembly: GCA_006176705.1. Classification (NCBI taxonomy): domain Eukaryota; kingdom Viridiplantae; phylum Streptophyta; class Magnoliopsida; order Arecales; family Arecaceae; genus Cocos; species Cocos nucifera. Next base: position 251,880 of record QRFJ01000019.1, read on the forward strand.
GGTTCTAAAGACTCAGTACTTGCTGTGGAGAAGACTTCTTCTAAGAGAAAATCTTTTGAAAAGAAGAAGTCCATGAAGAAGTAGAAGATGGATAGTGGGAAGAAGAAGAAGGCAGAGCTAAAGAAGAAGACCACTGACAAAGAAAAATATTTTTATTGCAGCACAGACGATCATTAAGAGCAAAACTGCCCCTTGTACCTGGCCATCCTGAAGAACAAGAAGGAGGCAGGTCCTTCTGGAGGTATACTCATTATAGAATTTAACCTTATGATTTTTTCTACATCCAATTGGATGCTTAACTCTGATTCTAGTGCTCACTTATGCACTTCTTTGCAGGGTCTTGAGGATAGCAAAAGGTTGAGGAATAGTGAGAGGACCCTACACGTCGGGAATGGAGCAAGAGTTGCTGCAGTCGTCATGGGAACCTATCCTCTGTGATTACCTTTAGAATTAGATTTAGTTCTTAAAGACTATTTTTATGTGCCTGTAGCAAGAAGAAATTTGATTTTTGTTTTATGTTTAGCATAGGAAGGCTGTGTAATTAGTTTTCTTAAGGACCATTATAATATTTTTTATGAAAGAAATAAAATTGTAAGTGATTTTCTTATAAATAATCTCTATCAGTTACATATTGATGTTTCTATTTTCAATATCGAGCAAAACATGAATGCCATAGGATCAAAATGATCTAGGGATAGTCTAAATGATAGGTATTTGTGGCACCTTAGGCTAGGTCATATAGCGGAAGATAGGGTTAACAAATTGAAGAAATCCATGCTATTGAGTCCGTTGACTTCTGAGTCATATCAGATTTATGAATTATGCCTTCATGGCAAAATGACCAAGCTTCTTTTGGAAGGACATGGGGAAAGGACCATAGAACTACTTACCCTAGTACATACTGATGTGTGCAGCCAATTTGATATTCCAGCAAGAGGCTACTATGTCTACTTCATTATCTTTATCGATGATTTATCTCGGTACGGATATATGTATTTGATGCAACATAAATCTGAAGCTTTTGAAAAGTTCAAAAAATTCAGACATAAAGTAGAAAAATAAACTGAAAAATTCATTAAGGTTCTTCGATCAAATCGAGGAGGTGAATACCTTAGTCAAGAATTTCTAGACTATCTTAAGCAAAATGGCATAGTCTCTCAATGGACTCCACCTGAAATACCTCAACTCAATGAGATTTCAAAATGGAGAAACTCGACCTTATTAGATATGGTCCGATCTATGATGAGCTTCACGGACCTTCCTGAGTTTCTTTGGGGACATAGTCTAATAACCGCTATATATTTACTGAATAAGATTCCCTCTAAAACTGTTCCTACCACACCGTCTGAGATATGGTATGGTAAGAAACCAAGTTTGAGTCATCTCAAAATTTATGATTGTTCGGCTCATGTCAAGAGACAACAGGCGGACAAGTTAGAGTATAGGACCTTTAGAGCTCGGTTCATAGGATATCCTAAAGAGTCATTAGGATATTATTTCTACATTCTGGAAGACCATAATGTGATTGTGAGTCGACATGCCATCTTCCTTGAAAAATAGTTTATTTAAGATGGTTGCATCGGAAGGCAGATTAGGGTCGAGGAGAAAGTCTTCCAAGAGCAAGAAACTAAGGACCTATGAAATCCAATCAAATTGAGCCAGTCCAATCACTACCTCCTCCACCTCATAGATCAGAAAGGATTTTCCATCCTTCTGAAAGATACTTAGGTACTATTTCAGAGGACGTAGAGAAAATGTTCCTCATGAAAAATAGGGTTCATGGTGATGATCCCAAAACCTATGACGAGGTGATATTAGATGTCAACTCTGAGAAATTATTAGGGCAATGAAGTCAGAGATTGACTCAATGCTCTCAAACCAAGTCTGGACCTTGGTAGATCCACCTGAAGTATAGCACCTATTGGGTGTAAATGGATCTACGATAGAAAGATAGGTGTAGATGGGAATGTGGAGATATTCAAGGCTAGGTTAGTGGCAAAAGAGTATAGTCAAAAAGAAGGCACTGACTATCAGGATACCTTCTCTCCAGTGGTCATGCTAAAATCTATCCACACATTGCTTGCTGTTGCAGCCTATTTTGATTATGAAATATGGCAGATGGATGTAAAAACATCCTTCTTAAATGGATATCTTGAGAAAGATATCTATATGGAACAGCTGCTATGTTTCACATCCAGTGATGCTGATCACAAGGTTTGCAAGCTGCAAAGATCCATCTATGGACTTAAGCAAGCATCTTAGAGTTGGAATGCTTGTTTCAATGATGTGATCAAATCATTTGGATTCATCAAGAATGAGGAGGAACGTGTGTATTTAAAAAGGTTAGTGGAAGTGCTGTTGTCTTCCTCATACTGTACGTGGATGACATCTTCCTTATTGGAAATGATATTTCCATGTTGACCATAGTTAAATTATGGTTATCAAAAGAGTTCTCTATGAAAGACCAAGGAGAGGCATCCTTTATTCTAAGAATTAAGGTCTATAGGGATAGACCGAGTAGGATGCTGGGTCTCTCATAGAAGATGTGCATAAAAGAGGTACTAAAGATGTTTAGCATGAAAAACTTCAAGAGGGGATTGGTGCACTTCAGACATGGCATTTATCTCTTCAGAAAGATGTGTCCCAACACACCTGAGGAGATTGAATGTATGAGCAAGATTCCTTATGCTTTGGCAATAGGGAGCCTCATGTACACCATGCTATGTACACGACCTGATATCGCTCATGCTGTGAGTGTCATGAGTAGATATTAGTCAAATCCAAGTGAAGAGCACTAGACTTCTATGAAATATATCCTTAAGTATTTGAAAAGGACTAAGGATATGTTCTTGATTTTTGGTAATGGAGAACTCTAGATCCAGGATTAAACAAACTCAGATTTTATGTCTGATATAGATGATCAAAAGTCGACATCTAGCAGTTTGTTTGTGTGTAATGGTGGTGCTGTCAGCTGGAAGAGTTTTGATGCTTGCTAATCTATAGCTATGGTAAGTGCACCAATCGATCAAGTAATAAAGTAAGTGAGTAGAGTATCATCCCTAGAGGATTGGAAAATAAGTATTGAAAAGCTCTTTTCTATGCTTTATTTAGAAGATCGATTTATTAGAATAAAAAATTAAAGAATAAAATAAAAAATAATTTAAAATTATAAGAAAATAGAGACAGTGTAATTATTAGGATTTTAAACTTAAGAGCAATAGGTTACTAAGATAATCGATTCACCAACTCAGTTAATATAATATTTAGATTATTAGGTTAATTTTATTTTATGCGACGATTGAGTCTCCTAGTTTATTCACTATCCTTTGGTCCAGGCGTAGCAAAACTATCAATATTTATTAATTATCCTTTGGTCTAAGTGTAATTTAAATAAATATCAATGCATTAAGTTTTGTGAAATCCTCTAATTAAAATATGTTGCATCCAAAGCGCACTAAAATTTCCACATGCATATGAATTCTAATTCGAATCATAATACAAGGTATATAATCAAGAAGTAATAACATAAATGTACTTGGTCTGTATCATCTATGTTCATCAGATCAATTAGAAGATGGCCAGTAATCTAAAAGCATTAAGATTAGATTTATATACTCCTTATGAATAATTTAAAATTAAAAATAAATTATACTAAATATTACTTCAAAAGAGTGGCTACATCTTAGCCTTAGTAAAAAAAAATTTAGTTCATGATAACAAGTTCAAAAATAGCAAATAAAATAAAAGGGATGAAGAAATTAGACTATTTATTTGCTGAAATTGGTTGTCCGATGCTCTTGGTGTGGAAAACTCGATGAAGAAGAAGAGAAGCCCTTTGATCGATGTCCTAATTGTTGGAAGAAGAGAAAAAGAAGAAAGAAAAATAATAAAAAAAATAAATGCTTTTTCTTTTCTCTCTCCCTTAAAACTCTCAAACCCTCTCTAAAATCTCTCTAAAGATCTCTCTCTATTTTTCTCTATTACTCTTTGTTGCTGTTCTAAAACACTCTCCCTCGGCAACAACAGCAACAAGGTCTTTAAATAGGCTAAGGAGAAGAGTTTCTATCAAAATCCATAAAAAATCCTGGAAGAATTGGGTTTAAAACTCCTAACACAACTTAGATTGAAATCTAGATCATTTTGACCGTTGGATGATGATCAAATGGCCAAAAACCACTCAAAATTAACTTTTAATCTCCCAGATCCACTAGGATTAAATAGTAGCCATTGGATCAACTCCTAGATGGATTATGGGCCATCTGATCATGCACAGGAGAGCTTCAAACATTAGTTAAAAATTGGGATGAACCTCAACCATTGGATCTCGATTGGGAGCTGCATCCGCCGTTCGTCAGTGCATAGATTTCAGCCGTTCGATCAAATCTTAGAGAACAGCATCCATCGGATTAGGAAAAATTTCTAGAATACCCTCTGTAGATGGTGCACGAGTTCGACGTTGCGTGGACCGCCACTTCCTTTAGCCAATCGGAGCACGCTTGTCCCCATGAAATCTCCAAAATGCCCTTGCCTGGTCACTATAGCAGTCCACCGTGTGCTGCAAAAAATCTTGACATTAGCGCGGCGTAAGCATGGTGTCAGTGCACGATCGGTCTGAGCATGATTAGGTCAGATGATTTTCTGAGCCAATTTTTGAGCCGATTTGAACCGAACTGGCTGGCTTTTTTTTATATATATCATTTCCTTAGAAATTCAATTTTGGACTCGTTTAAAGTCCGTTTTGCTTAAAATTTATTTTATCTGATTCAAAAAGATAAGATTTTCATATTTGGTGGCCTTCTTTTCTATATAGAATTAACAAAAATTTTAATTTCTTAAAATTAAATTAATTTATTTTATAATTTAATAATTTTATTAGTGTATTTTTACCACTTATCACACCCTCCAGCTTAGTCTTTGCTAGTCCCTTAGCAATGCTTTATTTAATACCATGTTTCAATAAGATCATCCATCAAAAAGATAAATCTAGAGTTAAAAGTCAAAAAGTTTAGAAAATACCACTAACTAAGCATTGAGCTTCCGAAGCAAATTTTATAGTCAGTATAATTAAAAACTTTCTTAGAGTACGTCAAAGATCTACAATACTTATGTTCATGATGACTAACTTTAGCATTTCAGTATTAATTTAAAGGATAAAAGTATCCTCTCTTATAATCTATTTTGGTTAATTTTCTATGCATTCCCAATTTTATACTCATGAATTAAGGTAGCTTTCACACCGCCTCATTTATTTATTTTTTTTGCTGAGCATCCTGACCTTCCCTCGATCATTTTATGTGAATTTCTACACTTGACCTGGGTGCAAAGACCCAGTTATTAGGCTTTGGGCAATCCACATATACTCTATCTTTTGTACTTTATTTTTAGGCAGGTAGCTATTTTCTTAAATTCAAATTTTTTTGATTAGAATGTATATTAATTATCAATTTTTAGTAATAATTGAATCCTCAGTTGGCCTTATAATCAATACCTACTTTGCCTTGTTAGTGTGCATGTGCAATTAGAAGTTCTAATAGTCTTTTGATGACCTAAGTAGGCTGCTAAAAGTCTGACCAACTAATTTACTTCTTTAACTTATTACATTCATTAGCAGATACTTCTATCTTTTATCACTTGTCCAATCTATCTTGCTCAAGATTTTCTTCTTGACACATGGTTGAATTTTCTTTTTTTTTTTACCTCCAAACTTATTCTACATTATCTCAATAGAGAAAGAAAAATAAAGGGTGCAATAAAAGATAGGAAGGAATACACCTGATTTGGTTCAGTCTGGTTCTTTGAAGCTTTGAAATTTAGCTTGAGCTCTCATTAATTTTTTTCTGCAAAATTGAAAATACACACCAAAGCAGTAAAAGAGCAACAATAAATTACTAAAAAATAAAAGAAAAAAATGATCAAAACTAAAAAGAAAAGAAACAACCTATCTAGTAAGTTCTGATTTATAGTCTTCAGCTTGACTTTCTTTGAGTTCTGAGTTGGATCAATCCGATGCTACTTTAATTGGAATACTTTCATGTATTTGATCGAGCCCACTTTTAATTGGACATTGCTAGCTTTTATAGTCTCAAACTTATTTTCTATAGAATTCTCATATACTGAATTATCAATAATATCAATTAGAAAATAAGTTTGATTATCATCAAGATGTTTAGTATCTTTGAAAACATTAAAAGTAACTTGTTCGTCTTGGATTCTAAGAATTAATTTTTCTTGTTGAACATCTATTAAAGCTCCTCCAGTAGCTAAAAAGGGTCTCTCCTAAAATAAGGGGTACATCATAATCTTCTTCCATATCAAGAATAATAAAATCAATAGGAAAAATAAACTTGTTTACCTTTACCAAGACATCCTCCACTATACCTCTTGGATATTTGATGGATCTATCGGCTAATTGAAGAGTAATAGTGGTAGGCTTCGGTTCTCCTAGACCCAGCTTCTTGAAAATAGAAAAAGGCATGAGATTAATACTTGCTCCTAAATCACATAAAACTTTATCAAAACTACAATCACCAATAATGCAAGGGATAGTAAAACTTCCTGGATCTTTTAGCTTCTATGGTAATTTATTTTGAAGTATTGCTGAGCATTCTTCATTCAAATTTATTCTCTCATGCTCCTTCAGCTTTTTCTTATTTATTAGAATTTTTTTGAGAAACATGGCATACTTGGGCATTTGAGTGATAGCATCTACAAAAGGAATATTAATATGTAAATTCTTTAAAATTTTAAAAAAGTTAGAAAATTTCTTATCTGGATGCTATATTTGTCCCTTTGGGAATGGTAGTGGCGGCATGTAGTGCTTCACATTTGGATTGACAAACTGTATACCTGGAGACCATCCATCTATTGGTTGTTTTGGTGACCAATGAATTTTAGTTGATGGTTCCTTTTTTATAGTTGGCTCTTCAGTCTCTTTCTTCTGATGTGACTCCTTTAGCTTTTTACCACTTCTTAGGATGATAGCATAGACTTGCTCCCTTAGATTGGTCTTCGTGTTGCTAGGCAAGGATCCCTGAGGTCTCTCGGAGATTATCTTAGCCATTTGACCTATTTGCATCTCCAAGTTTTGAATTACTGCTGCTTGGTCTTGCCTAAGTTTGGCTTCCAAATTTTTTATAGTTGCTTCTTGGTTTTGCATGAATTTGATTATCAGCTCCTCCATGTTGGACTTCTTTTTAGGTACTTAGAATCTCGGGGGTGGCTGTTGTGCTGCATTTTGATTGCTCCATGAGAAATTTAGGTGCTGCCTCCACCCTTGATTGTATGTATTGGAGTAGGGATTATTTTATTATGGCCTAAAAAAATTACCAATATAATTAGCTGTATCAGTTGCTTAGCAGAAGGATTACCTATCTGGCAGTTGCTTGTATCATGTCCTCCTCCACACAGGTCACAAGTGATGCTCTGAACATGCATAGCTATTCCCTTCAAGTTGTTGACTTTGACTCTAAGGGCTGAAATTTCAGCTAGTAAGGTTGGCATGCAATCTACTCCCTACACAACTGTTGGTCTTTTCAGCATCATGCATTCTATTTGCCATTGATAGCTATTTGATGTTATCTCATCGATCAGATCAAAGGCTTCTTCCTTCATTTTTTGGTTAATGATTTTTTCTGCTGCTGCATCAATCATAGAATGATTAGTAGGAGATAAATCATTATAGAAAGTTTGTACCTGAAGCCATATAGATAGTTGATGATGTTGACATCTCCTCAGCAGTTCCTTGAAATGCTCCCAAGCCTTATATAGTGTCTCCATGTCCATCTACATAAAAGAAATGATATCATTGTGCATCTTGGCAGTCTTAGAAAGTGGAAAGTACTTGGCTAAGAATTTTTGAGCTAGGACATCCCAAGTTGGGATAGAATCTATAGAAAGAGAAAGAAGCCAACTTTTAGCTTTGTTCTGTAAGGAGAAAAGAAATAATCTTAGTCTAATAGCATCATACAACACCCCGTTAATTTTAAAAGTATCATAAAGTTTAAGAAAGTTAAAAATACGGGCATTCGGATCATCATGCATGTGTCCACTGAATTGGATAGTTGATTGAATCATCTGGATCATCACCAATTTTATTTCGAAGTTGTTTGCTCGCACAAACGGTCTTTGATGCTCGAAGCTGCATCGAATATAGATGGTGTGATGTAATCATGTAATGAATGATGTACTACTCGAATAGCTTCATGCTATCCCTCGGTCACCATATCCAATCCTAGATTGATGTCGTTAGGATCTTCAGCTCCCATATTTTTTTCTTGTAGTCTTCTGATGGTCCTTTCAATTTTTGGATCTAAAGGTAGTATGTTACTATGTCCAGTACATGTCATGCACTGAACAAATTTTAAAAATAAAGTAGGAACAAAAATTAAAATTAAAATTCTAAAGTAAAACTAGGATCAAAATTTTAATATTATTTTAGACACAATCTCCAGCAATGGTGCCAAAAACTTGATGCTTGCTAATCTATAGCTATGGCAAGTGCACCAGTTGATCAAGTAAGAAAGTGAGTAGAGCATCATCCATAAAGGATTGAAAAATAAGTACTGCAAAGTTTTTTCCTATGCTTTATTTAGAAGATCGATTTATAAGAATAAAAAATTAAAGAATAAAATAAAAAATAATTAAAAATTATAAGGAAATAGAGAGAGTGTAATTATTAGGGTTTTAAACTTAAGAGCACTAGGTTACTTAGGTAATCGATTTACCAACTCAGTCAATACAATATTTAGGTTATTAGGTTAATTTTATTTCATGTGATGGTAGACTCTCCTAGTTTATTCACTATCCTTTGGTCCAGGCATAGAAAAACTATCAATATTTATTAATTATCCTTTGATCCAGATATAATTTAAATAAATATCAATGCATTAAGTTTTGTGAAACCCTCTAATTAAAATACACTACATTCAAAGCATACTAAAATTCTTGTATGCATACTATTGGTGCAGAATCTGGTCGACGTCGGATCGAGCTGAAGTTAAGGAAAAAGAGGTCGCCATCGGTGATCTACAAAATAAAGTTCCGCCCAGAGTTGGTGGTGGTGACTCCTGTAGGACCCTCCGAGGATCAAGTCAGCTCTTCTGGCTAATAGAAATGGAGTGCTCAGAAAAGAGTTCCATAGAGTTTTGGGAAGGAGAAGAGAGCTTAGAAAAAATGTATCTGGAGGGTCCCTTTTATTGATGGAGTCCCGAAGCAGATTGATAGTGACAGCCATAGCTGTTTGATAGCTGGCTGCTCGAGACCGCATTGGTGGGGCACCGTCTGTAGCAGACTGATAGTGACAGCCATAGCTGTCAGGTAGCTGGCCGCTCGGAGCTGCATGAGAGGGGTGCCGCCTGCAGCAAACTGATAGTGATGGCCATAACTGTCTGGTACTGAGCTACTCAAAGCCACATGGAGGGATGAACAGCTTTGACATATGTCAATTCTAGAGGAGTTTGGACTCCTAAAGGGAATGCAGCTAGAGGGGATCATCCAGGAGGATTGCTACGTGAAATCTGGAAGTAATCTATCTGAGAAATTCAAATGAAGTTCGACTGATGGAGAAGACCAGAAGGAGTTCGACTGATGGAGAAGTTTGACTGAAGAAATTTGACTGATGGAGAAGTTCAGATGAAGGAGTTCGATTGGTGGAAAAATTTGGAAGGAGTTCAGCTCCTAGAGAAATCCGACTGGTGGAGAAGTCCATAAGAAGTTCGGATCCTGAAGAAATTCGACTGAAGAAGAAGTCCAGAAGGAGTTGGGCTCCTGGAGGAATCCAACTGAAGGAGAAGTTTGGAAGGAGTTTGGCACCTGGACAAATTTGATTGAAGGAGAAGTCTGAAAGGAGTTGGGCTCTTAAAGAAATCTGACTGAAAGAGAAGTCTGAAAGGAGTTCGACTCCTGTAGGCATCCATCTAAAGAAGAAGTTTGAAAGGAGTTTGGCTCTTGGAGGAGTCTGACTGAAGGAGAAGTCCGAAAGGAGTTTGACTCCTAGAGGAGTCTAACTAAAGGAGAAGTCCTGGAGGAGTTTGGATCTTGTAGGCATTCAATTGAAGGAGAGATCTAGAAGAAGTTCAGCTCTTGTAGGCATCCATTTGAAGAAAACGTCCGGAAGAAGTTTGGCTCTTATAGGAGTTCGATTGAGGAAGACGTCCGGGAGGAGTTTGGCTCCTGTAGGCATTCGTCTGAAGGAGAGATCTGGAAGGAGTTCGACTCCTATAGGCATCCAACTGAAGGAGAGATCTGGAAGGAGTTTGGCTCCTGGAGGAGTCCGACTGAGGAAGAAGTCCAGGAGGAGTTCGGCTCTTGAAGGAGTCTGACTGGGGTTCGGCTGCTGAGTAGTTTGGCTGACTGAAGGAGTTCGGCTAAGATTTAGCTACTGAAAGAGTTTGATTGGCTGAAGGAGTTCAGCTAAGGTTTGGCCGCTAAAAGAGTTTGACTGGGGTCCGACCGTTGAAGAAGAATTCTCGATCGAAGCTCTTCCATGATTATCAGTCACACTAGGCTAAGCATTAGGCTAGACTTCGACGGGAGCAGGGTATATCTTCAATAATAGTCTTCCCACTTTCAAGTTCAAAATTTAAAGGAAGGGAGTACAAAAAAAGTGACTATCGAAGTCTTCTTCTGGGCTTTGCACCAGTTCAGGTTGAAGCTCGGGGGAGATCTTATCTCCAACCTAGACTGAAGGGGATCTTACCTCATTTGGATTATGTGAGTTGCATGATGCCGTGTGAATCTTGAGATGATTTCGTAAAAGATTTGCTATTAATGCTAATGGATATACGTGGATTTTTTTTTTTTTGAGATTATGATGATGCAATATAAATCGAACGAATCTTGGGACTGAATCAAGTACAATGAAAGTGGGGCTTTTAATGCAAGAATACCATTTTTATGTTTCCTCACATGCACGAAAATTGGAGCATAAGCACGCTGCAAGAGGAGGCTGTAATTTTTTTTCTTAAAGAATTAAACAAAAAAAATATATATATATATATATAAATAAAAATCGAGAGAAAAACTCAATTCACCAATTAGATTATTTATCTAAATAATATATTCTCACTCCCAAATACCGTATGGATTCATATTAATTTGAGATATACCATACATCCTATCTAATAATTTTTAATTTTAAAAGTATTAAAAAATATTATATTATTTAAGAATCAAATTAAAGTTTATTTATGTGATATTATGTTATCCAAATATAGAATGGAAGTCTATTTATATGTATTAATTATTTTTATAATTTTTTATTATAAATATCAAAAATATGAATGATTTATTATATTCTTACAATTAAAATTCATTCATCTATATTAAATTAAAATTTAATAATATTTTTTATTAATTTAATAAATAATTTATTATAGAAAATAACTTACAAGCCGCATGGAATACGCCGGCTAAAAACTAGTTGCGCCTCCTTTCGTTTTTTTTAAGCACCAGGAAAGACTAATGTATCCCAAATTGAGATGAGGGTGGGACCCGAGCTAGGTTCTTGATACCGATCCTAAAAGATTTCATTAATCATAAAATTTCAACAATCTCACATGCGGTGTTCACCCTGCGAGCCTCTCAAAGGTAATTGATAGGTGATCCACCATCATGACAGCTACCTTATCAAAACCTTAGACAATCATCCTCCCCATTTCTCCATAATACTGTTATAAGTCCTGCTGTAGTGCTTATTATCCCCTTGCAGTTCATTTATATAATGTTTCCAAATAGCTATTTATTTTGACCATGTTAATTATTTATTATGAAATTATAATTTGGTAGCTTAAGGATGAAAAAAATACAAGCCTTATATAACATTATGCAATACAATCCGATAATTTATGACAGCATGTATGCAGTGATCAGATCACATCATTTATCATGCAAAAAAAATAAAAAAATAAAAAAAATAGCTCGACGGGCTTTCAACCATCAAAATATAGTGAAATAATCTACAAGAAAAATAAAAGTCTTCTTTTGCTGAATGAGCGCGCTGCTCCCGCCATTTTTTTCCGGTGGCAAGGCCATTGCTCATTTCATTGGACTTGTAGAATTTCCTTTATATCCCTTATAACAAAAGTAGATTCACGAAGGAGCGCTAAATACAATATGAACTATTTTAGCCATTATAATAGAATTATATAGGATTTAAAAATAAAATTTATCTTATTAGAAAATAAAATTATGCACCAAACTTTTAGAGGCTAAAATTTAATTTCTATGTAGCACTCGATTAAGTTGATCTTTTTATTGAAATCGTGTAATATTTTAAGATCTACAACTTAATACCAACCCCTAAAATTGTTGAAATCGACCTAATTTCTATTACTAGGACTCCAAAACACACTGAAAGTTTCTTTTTCAAAAAATATTTTCACCGGATGTATTTATCGATACATGAATAATTAGGAATGATAGAAGACAAGTTATTGTAGAAGGCAGAGATCAACATCCTATAGAATTTTAGATTTTTTATATTTATTTATATTAATTATGTTTATTCTTGGAAATCTAGTTCTACTCTAATTAGGGGAGAAATTTAATATAAATTGTGCAAGAAGGACTTCATTATTATTATAAATAGGAGGTTATGTACCTCAATTTATAGAAAATAATTATCAGTAAAAGAAAAGAGGATATAAACTTTGCATTTGCAAATTTTCTATTGTTTTTAAATTTCTTTAAAAGATTCAAGTTAAATGGGTTTGGAAAATTCTTTCCCCTTTTTGATCGGATCAATCCAAGTGCAGAGTATCATCTACTAAAGTGTCATGAAAATATCCTCCTTAAAGAAAGTATAATGAAAATATATACTGCAACAATACATGTTAAAGAAACCAACAGTACATATTAAGCGTCTAAAAAGAAAATATTTTATGAAGAGCAAGTAGCGAGATATTGATGCATACACTGCAAGGGCGCTTACTTGGATCTTCCTAGTGCAATTTATTAAAGCACTGCGTAGTCTATGCTCTCATATCTTATTACCAATCAAATTATTCTTAAAGTTGAGAGCAAATATTGATCATGGCTTGACGTGGTTTGCACATAGCTTCCAAAGGGATGGCCTTAGGTATGGTGAGCCCCTCTCACCCATTCAAATCCACCTCCTCTTCTCGAACCCTCTTCCACTCAAAACACAGAACCAAAGGTCCGAATACCAATCCAATCACCCTTGCAGCCAAGTCTTCTCCTGGGCACGCCCTCCTCCCAGACCCAAGGGGGATGATTTTGTACTTTTCTGGCTTAAACTGACCTGTGGGATCCTATGGATTACATAGGCATTGACCAATACCATCGCACCACGTGGAATATCGAAGTCTCCTACCTTGCACTCAGCAGGTGACTCATGTGGCAGTAGGAGTGGAGCAACGGGGAACAATCTGAGTGTCTCGTTGATGATATTCTAGAGGTAGCGAAGGTGAGGGAAATCTGAATCGGAGACCAATCGCTCATGGCCAACATGACTATCTATCTCAGCATGAGCTTTCTTTAATGCCTCTAGGTGGTTGAGCAAGGGAGGGTGGCTTTTGGAATGCTCTATTGCGAGCAAAGACTCATGGCTTGACACATAGTATTGTCTGATCTGATTCATAAATCTCATGACTTTATTATTTAAAAGACATCTTATACGAAAATAATAATCTATTCTTATATAAATTAGAGTTTTTTTTGATTTATAATTAATTTATAATTAATATAAGACTAATGATTTCCTTCCTTCTATATCACAACAAAAACCTAAAAAAAAATGAAAGTCAGGATTTTAGCGTACTAAAAAAATAGAAGTAATATTAATTTGCATCCACAAATAGAGTGATGTACATATGGTACATGGTAAGAAAATGAGTGATTATTATTCTAACTACTACAATTAGCTTTCTCAATATTTATTTTTTTTATAAAAAATTTAAAATATTTTTTGTTTGGGAGAATGGAAGGGAGCAAGATACTCCCTCGTTAATATATTAGTTATCATTCCAATGCTTACAAGAATGGAAGTGGTGCATGTGGGACAAACGCGTTGGTCGACACCGGTGCGTATTGTTTCAGTTGATTAGACATTCACGTGCATTTAGGGTAATTATCCATTTAGAATAAATGGATATGAACATAACTACATCCAACAACCTCCTCCCCTCACCATAGATGGCACTTGCATCCGACCTTCCCATCTTGGCGTCTTCCATTCTTTATCATGTTCGTATCGACTGCCGTAATGCCCCAACAACTACATTACTCTTACCATTTTTAGAAGCTTCCGACCACCTATTGCTATTAGCTTTGTAGCTTGACTCGTGGAGATCACTTCAAACTGTAATACTCACTTATTTCTTTTTTTCTACAAAAATCAGCAAAAAATTTGAAATATTTCTTCATTTGATTTATTTGGAGGTCTTTATTTTAGAAAACTTCAGATCAAATGATTAACTAAACTCATTAATTCATATAAAATTTATGACTAAAAAGGATGTGTACAGAGAAATCACAAAAACATGCACCCCCATGGAGCTTGTGTCAAAAAGGCAGACGATAAGAATGCTAGCATTTGGGATGGATTGGATGGCCCAGTTGATGATAATTGATCAAGCAGCCATCAGAGCTTATCAAAGATGCCGATTTGCCAGTCAAGTATGTCAATGGTCCAAGGCTGGCTAGTTTGAATCGAATTCATCAAAATTTTGATTGAAATGATATTAATTTGGTGATCAACTCAACAAACCTGATGACCAGCTTAAAAAATTCAATAGAGTTTCTATATCGTTTGACGAGCTAACTTGTTCAAAATTTTTGAGTTGGGTTACGAGAACAATAGCACATTCTCCCATTGAGGCACTTCAACCCATACTTGCCCATGTGCTGACACTTAACCCAACTTAACAAGCCGACCTTAAACCATCTTCATCTGTTTATTCTTGTTGGTGCAGAAACATATCGTCATCGAAATCAACTGAAGCCAACTGGAGCGGAGGTGGACGAGGTCGCCACCGGGGACCTGCAAAATAAAGTTTCGTTCGAAGCTGGTGGGGGATGGCTCCAGCAGGACCCTCCGACGATCAAGTCAGCTCTGGCCAATAGGAATGGAGTGCTCGGGAATGAATTCCACAGAGCTTAGAGAAGAAGAGGAGAGCTTAAAGCTTAGAGATTAGAGATTAGAGTTAGCATATCTGGAGGGTCCTGTTTATAGGCGGAGCCTTGATTGATGGTGACGACCATACTGCCTAGTAACGAGGCCACTCGGGGCCGCATGGAGTTCGGTATGGAGAGGAAGGCATCGTCAGGTGGATAGTGGCAGCCATGCTGATGGGTCATGGGCATGTGATGGGGCTAACTATGGAGAGAGTGCTGTCGTCAGTAATGGTGGCCATATCATTCGATCATGTTGCCTGTGGCAAATTGATGGCGATAGTTCGTTCAGATTTGATAGCCGTGGCTCTGAGAAAGTGGGCATTGATCGGTGGACTTCGATGTGTATCCATTCCAGAGGAGTTCGATCAAGGGGAAGCTCGAAAGGAGTTCAATCGGAGTGCGGAGGGAGTTCGACCTTCACAGGCGTCTGGCTGGAGGAGTGCGGCTAAGGCTCGATCGTTGGAGAGTTCGGAAGGAGCTCGGCCGCTAAGGAGTCACGCCGAAGGGGATGTTCGAGAGGAGTCCAGCTTCTGAAGAAGTCCGACCGAAGGCAAAGCTTAGAGGGAGTTCAGGCTCTCGTGGGAGTCTAACCGAAGCTTGGTCGCTGAAGAGTTCGAAGGAGCTCGACCGCTGATCAGTTCGACTCTTATGAAAATCCGACTGAAGCTCGGCTACCGAGGAACTCGGTCAGGGCGCAACCGCTAAGGAGTTTGGGCAGGGCGCAACCGCTGAGGAGTTCAACCGAAGGGGGAACTTAGAGGGAGTTCGACTCTTACGGGAGTCCGACTGGAGCTCGACCGCTGAAGAGCTCGATCAGGACGCAACCACTGAGGAGTTTGACTAAAGTCCGACCGCTAAGCAGTTCGACCAAGATCCGTCCGTTGAAGCTCTTCCGTGACTACCAACCACATCAGGTTGAGCACCGAACTGGACTTCGATAGGAGAGAGATTTATCCCCAACATAATCTATTATAATATTATTATATTATAAAAATATAATTTAATATAATAATAACTAATATTATATTATATTATATTATAATAATATAATTTGATATAATTATAACTAATAATATAATATTATTATATTATATAATAATATAATATAACTTGTTATATTATAATTTATTATTAGATTAGATTATAATCTATTATATTATATAACATTATATATTACATCATAATTATAATATTACATTATAATCATAATTATAATCCATTATATCATATTATATTACAATACTATATTATATTATATGATAATAATATTATAAAATATAATAATATTTTTAAATATAATAATATTTAAATTATAAGCATAATATAATCTATTATGAATATTAATAATTATATTATAATAGAATAATATAATATATTATATTATAATCTATTATTAGAATTAGATTATAACCAATATATCATATTATATTATAAATTATATTATAATTATATAATATTATATTATATTATATTATTATATTATATTATATGATAATAATATTATATAATATTTTAATATTTTAATATATAAGAATATATATTTCTATATTATATTATTTTTTATTATATAATATTATTTAATATTTTTTTATTATTATTTTATCATATCAAAAGTATTTTTTTTATTTTAATTTTTAAATATATGTTAAAATTTTAAAGTACTTTATAAATATGATTATCAAATAATAAATAATTTTTTATAATTGAAATACAAAAGATTTTGCAGAAGCTCTTCTGCGAACAGTAATCTCAAACAGGCCTAAGTCATATATAGACCACATGGCAATGCAAGCCTTTGGGTGTCCACTTAGGGCAACTCCTCGTAGCCTATATATCCGATCATACCTCCCAGGCTTAATGCATATGATATAGATTTGTCACACAGCCTGGCCTGCAATCAGGCCAGATACAGCCCAAGACTAACATGATTCGGCCCCAACTTCGTTTATTTCTCCCGTTGATGATTTTAGGGCCAAGCCCAAAAAGCTAGGTAATCGGACAGCTCAAGCCAGTTGGATCAAGGTCAAGGTCCATGGTTGGGCTGGCCTTGAACGTGGATCCAACATAAAAGTTTGATAAAAGTACAAAATAGTTTCAAATTTTCAAATAAATCTTCTGGATGGTGTTAGCCTGCCATTTTAAAGAAAACTGCCTGCCTATTCATATATCTTTTTAATGTTTATGTAGATTGCAGATGGATGAATAATCCAAATCATTCATACTATTGTTTTGAGATCCGTATAAATGGATGAATAAGCTTGATCATCCATCTTTAATAATTATATAGAGAGATGAATTTTTAGAACTGCTTGCTTGTAGATCTAAGCATACAGATGAATTTCTGAATTGCTTTGAAATATGTGCAATGGATAAATAATCTTTATCATCCATTGATCATCATAAAAAAAATCTATATAGACTAATGAATATTTAAATCATCAATAAGACCACTTTAAGATTTATACAAATACATGAATAATTTAGATCATTCTGATTACTTTGAAATTTATACAAGTAAATGCATGAACCTAATTATATATTAGTCGATGAATCATTAACTTTTGGAGTACTTTTGCGATCTACATGATTGGAGATCCACTGATGAATTTGCTAAAAATAAATAACTCCTAACACCATCTTGCAATGGATGATCTAAAGATGATTTTTTATTAATAATATAAAGAATAATTCAATCATAATATAATATATACTAATGGGATGGTTATATGATAAAACCATCCTTAAAAGCCAGTAAATTTGATCTTTTTAAGGATTATTTGAACGACTGAACTGAAAATTTTATTGAATTTATGGATGGATCTAGTACAACTAACTAAATGATAGGAATAGAAGCTAGTACCCAAAAGTGATTAAGTGATTGGGCGGTGGACTAGTCGAAATCCCATAGGAAGAACGAAAGGAACTGCTGAGATCGTTCATGTCGTAACCTTCCCTAGGATTTTTGAACCGACGAGCCCACAACGTCTACGGGGGCCACGGCAGCTGTTTGGATCTAACGTACAACCTCCACAGCAGCGAACCTTCCCGGTGCCCTAATTGAAAAAAAGCCTCCTAATTTCTGTCGAAATTTATTTCCGGGTCCTGTACTTCTAGCTTTTCCGTGCTTTTCTACCTTCTTAGCACTTTTACCAACCCGTTCTGGTCGAAGTAAAACATTTTTTTCTACTTTCATTTTTTTTCGAGCTTTTCTATCTTTTCCTTAAAAAAAACTTTATTTGAAAACACTTTTTGTTATCAGGCGCGCCACGCAACATTTCTCTCCTTGCAAGCAGCGTACCGTGACCCCACTTACCCTGGGCTGCACCGCTTCATGAAGAAAACCAAGAAAGCCTGCCCCACAACAGACCAGACAACACACCACATTGCCCGTCCTACCGGTGGTAAAGCCTCCAGCTTTCCCACAGAAAGCATCCCTCGTCTTAACCTCCCCACACTCCCAAAACAAACCAAAACTTCTCTTAAAAGTTCAAAGTTAATACATATTCTTTGAACGAAACCAGATCACCATACAACCATATATAGCTGGCCGTTACATCAACCCATCCACAGCTTAACATTTGTGGAAGAAGATAACAACATAGAGACTACTAGTAGAACGTTAAAGAGCAACAAGTTCTTAACAACGGAGAGAAAGAGACTACAAATGGAAGCAGGATTCAGGATCAGTGACAAAAGATGACCTTAAGCTCTTTGGGAGACTCGCAGTCATGGGTGAGCGAGGGGCTGTCGTGAGCGTACGTGAACGTAGCCGGGCACGCGTGCTTGAAGAACTCCGAGTACGTTGACGCCCGGCACGTACGAGGGCTGTTGTACTTGTTCCGGCAGCATAGCTCGTCGGTACCGAATGCCTGGCACCCACTCTTGCACCCAACCACATGGCCCCCAGCCGCGGCCCGCACCTGGAGCACGTCGGGACACGTGGCGAGGAGGTCGGCGCGGCATCCGACGACGGGGCACTGGCCCTTGCCCTCGTGCGGGGTGACGGTCATGCCCACGTTGAAGCCGTCGACGAGGCTGACGCCGTAGGAGGTGAGGTCGCGGCGGCCGCCATGGTGGAGGGTGATCTGGGCGAGGGTGGCGGGGGCGGCGCCGCCGAGGCCGCCACACTCGAGGCGGCCGCCGCAGTCGCCGGTGGCGCAGGAGAAGCGGCCGCCGGAGAAGGTGCAGCTGGTCCGAGCCCAGATGCGACCGGACCAGTGGTAGGTCGGGGCAGGGAAGGACCGGTGGGTCAAAGTCGAGAGGGCGAAGCCGCCCTTCTCGAGGACGTCGTGGCCGGAGTTGGGCTGGATGGCCGGCCACACCGTGAAAGGACAGTTGTTGACCACGGTCAACGTCATGGCCGGGTACTGGGCCGCCACCTGCTGGACCACGATAAGCAAGAACAAGGGGCAGAAGCTTAATGATATAAGCGGAAAGCTAGAACAAGAGGACGAGGAAGCCATGGCGACCCGTCGGTCGGTGAGTTGAGAGATGGTGGCATAATGGGAGGATTTATAGGCGTTGTTAGGAGCTTCTGGGCCCTTGGGAAGGTGTACAGTGTGGTGTTGTGGTGGTCCGGCGGGCCATTAGAGATGGCTCTGACTGTCCACGTGGCTGATGTAAGATAAGTGGGCTCTTGGTGTAGTCTTATCTGACTCGTGCCTTTCAGCTTTAAGAGGTTTCAAATGGGTGTTTATTGTGTTCCAGTGGGAGTCGGTTTTCTTTTCCGCGAAAGTAGAGGGGGAACCGGGCAAGAACGTCGCATCTTGTGCTCGTTTTTTGAGGCAGGTTGGATGCTTTGGTTTTCTTTTAAAAAAGGATGTTACTTGCCTTTTGTTTTCTTAGATCTGTATTTTATTTTCTAGTCTTTTACCGGCGGCTGAGCACGCTGCACATGGTTTGGGGCGTTGTCGGGTTTCCGTATTTGAACAGTGGATGGATGCCAGAGGCGAGGCAATGGTCAATAATAGTCATCACTCATCACTGAGATATTTAGGTTGTCGTCGTACGTCATGTGATTTTAAATTTTAAAATTGAAGGGACGCGTACATGGCACGGGGTATCAAAAAATTCAAATCCCCTACCATGTGTTTTGATGCTAATAATAGAAAATTGATTTAATTAATTAAAAAATGGGACTTTAAAAATTCTAGAGAGCATGCTTCACGCTCCAAAACGTACTCAAGTTTTTTACACTCCATTTTGCATCGGGATCAGAGGTTTAGATGCAACCTAGCGTCAAATCCTCAACGTTTTCGGACAACATCCATGCACTCCACCGGGCCTTCATCTAATTTACGCATTAATATCCCCAACACCAGATATAACAAACTTATCGTATTGCACTGGTGTCCCACCAGATTATTAAAAGATACCTTATATTTGTTTACTGATCACAGAATTGATTAAATGAAGAAGAATCGAGAACTCGAGAACACGGCCATAAAAAACAAGAAAGGTGCAGAGCCAAAGTTATCACGGAAGAAAGGTGTCTGAACATTGGCAGTGGATAAGGACGCTGGGGGCATCGATACCTCCACTACCATCATAAGAAACAGTGAGCGGTCTTCGTTTTATCCTCACATGGTTGGCTCGGAATCGCCCTGAGCGTTTGCCTGCAGGGGAAGTGACTACTCCCTCAATTTTACCCTCATGGCATTGGGATGGCCTTCTATTTAACCCCGGTTATAGCATGTAAATTAGTGCATGCTGAGGACAAGTTTGGACTCCCACTTACCAAATATACGATGCAGCGTCTCTTCTAGATTTTACATCGACATTTGTGATAAAACAAATCCAACGACTTGAGAATAAATATTGGTTTTGTTTCAAGAATAGAAGGATGAGCATTGGACGGTAATGGTGTATAAATACGCACAAATCACATGTAGCGATGTTAGCTTTATCGGCATGTTCGCAAACAAAGCATTAAATACTTGTTAATGGGATGGGGCCGGAGGGAGAAATTATTTATTGCATGCAAGTGGACCAGGGCACGGTGGGTAACGCGCAATCGGGGGAACTGGTGAAATACATGGGGTAATGTGGCACCGTGGGATTTGGGGATGGTCCAAATAATAATTAGACGGCTGGAGGGGTCTGAGCTACCGCACGAGACGATGTGAAATAATACATCAATACGATGGGCTTTTAGAAAGGCCTGAAAGAAATTATTAGATAGGCTTGTTTTGCTATAAAAAATACATATATAATTAATAAAAATTTTATATATCAGTTAATTTTTATTAATAACTAATTATGATTAATTATAATTTAGTAGGAAATTATTAGCTTGAAATTTTTTATTGGAGGAAAGAGGTGAAGGAGAAATTATTGATTAGAATGATTTTATCGCATGTACTTTGAATCCGATAACAATCCAACATATTATTTAAAAAATTATTTTTTTTCATATCAATTATCATTAAAAGTTTTTTTTTTTATTTAAATTTTTCAATCAAACTTGGATAATAATATAATTTTTTTCATTAATAGATGATATGCGGGTTTGATATTGGATGGTGCAAGATATATATAGTAAAATCTTTCCAACCATTCTTGATTATGGATGAAAAGTGGTGAAAAGATGGGATCCATCATGATAGTGGGTCTGCAGAAAAAAAAAATTTTAAATAGACCTAAAAATTTTTCTTTACTGGGCTCTATTTTTTTTTAATTCAAAATATAGTTTGGTTCTTCGAGAAATTATTAGTTAGAACCGTTCTGCTACGTATATCTTACACCAATCAATAACAAATCAGCACATCATCTTAAAAAATAAAAAAATATACTATTATCTATGCTTTATTTAAAGTTTTAAATGAGAAAGGTTGAATAGAGAAAAATTTATTTTTTTGAATGATGTGCTGGTTTGTTATTGGTTGGTATAAGGCATACGTGGCAAAATAGTTCTAACCAATAATTTCTCCACCTCACAGCTACTAAACCATGGAGTGGGCTCTATTTTTTTTTAAGGGTTTTTGCTCCTTAGAAATGTAAAACATCTTAATCCATGTGATATTAAAGGCAAAAATCATTGTGAAGAATATAATGGGTATGATTATTTTTATAAAAAATAATTTTTATCTTTAATATCGCATGAATCAAGATATTTTGCTGTTTTCAAGGAATATTAAATGTTTCTTAACAAAATCTTTTTTTTATTATCTTAATAAAAACTTTCAAGTCACTAATGGTTCTACTAAACCATGGTCTAATTTGAGGTCATTAATGATTTTATGCTAAATCATGGTTAATCATGATTCGAGAAATCAGTTAATGTGTAGAATTTTTATTTGCTTTGCTATGGTAGAACGGATCTACCTAATAATTTCTCCCTGGGCAGCACTAATAAATTTATACATCATGGAAGGTTTTGCTGTTAGTGTTTGCACTAGAGGACGGATGACCTATCTCCTTGGATGGCAGAAGCCATGTATTCAACTGTTGAAACGTGTGTTGTCAAACATCTCAATCTAGATAATTTATAATATGGTGGATCCTATCCTTTTATATTCAAGAAGGTTATAAAGGGATGTAATTTGGGAACAAGCCAACATTAATTCAAGCAAAGTTTTTGCGGAAGTATATATACTTGTGTGATAAACTGAGACCGGCCAGATATTTTAAGGAATGAAATTTAAACATGGACCGACCTGGACAATAGATTAAAGCTTAATTTTAGCGAAAAACTAGAAAACTTTAATATACGAAGATTCATGTTTCAACCATGAATTTGATCCAATATCACATCAAAACCCTTGTGTTGCCAAAATTTCGAGGAAGTTATAAAATGGATTGCATAGAATTATCTTAATAAAAATTTGATCTATGCTTCCAATGATTGACGTCCTATAGTAATTACGAGGACGAGCAGAGACACAAACGATGGAAAAACAGTAAATCATAAGCTTCAAGATTTCAGTGAAATTGTGAGTCCACACCGTCCTACACAGCTAATTAACCAGAGGTAGCAATTGTCCATCCACGTAAAAAAAATGTTGCAAAGAAGTAAACTTTAGTGGAGGACCGCAAGGGATTCTAATCAAATGCAAAGTGATAACACTTTGTTTCAACCAGCTCCATGCGTGATGTGTAACAAAGTTTAATTTGGTTACGTACGTAAAATTGTGGCAAAGAATGCATGAGCAAGTGACCATGCACATAAACACGTAACACTTAAACTGCTGCACTGGAAACCAAGGGTTTCCAAACAACAGTGTTTCACTTTTAAGCAAAATTTAAGCCCACATATCAAACCATTTTATATACAGAACCGTTTTTGAGCACTGTAGATGCCAAATCAAACCACTCAAGGAAAAATCATACATGCATTAATTAAATATCGTTAAAACAGTAAAACCTACAAATAAAACAAATCAACAGCTTAGTTTTCATAACAACATAAACCTAATGTGCTAGAGAGCAAAATAAATCAAACAAATAAGTCCAGAAAAAAAAAAAAGAAATAATAATATGAATGGATTATTATTAACCAGTCCCCAACAACTAAATCCAAAGTAACAAAGTCCAAACCATATGGTTCGTAGGATCAAACACAAATAAAATTAAATTAGTTCGCGAACATACGGCTAATAGTTCGGGCCAGTGAGAAGGACCTAATTATAATCTTTATTTTGTCCTCTAAATCAAGCACAAGAAACCAGCGGCCGTATCACCGGCAAGTATAGCAGGCACCGAGATCACAGCTGGAGTAGCGCTATTAGCTTGCGGAGGTGATGGTGGAGTGTCCGCCGGCGGCGGAAAGAAGGCGATGGTGGAGTCTCCGCCGGCGGACAAAGGTTGCCTGGAGATGGAACCCCGGAAGGTGGCGAAGATGCAGTTGAAGTACACTTGGGGTATTGAAGGACTGTTAATTTCCATGAGTAATCCTACCGCCATCACCACCGCCACGAGGAGAGTGTTGCACGAGATCGTCATGGCGATTGCTAGAGAGAGAAAGAGAGACAGTTGGAATTGAAGAGGGAGAGAGGGAGGGTTCAGCTTTTTTCTCACCGACTTTTGTTTTGTTAATCAAATTAACGAAGTAAACATTTATTCCAAAAATGGAGAATTTTACCGTTCTTGCCACCGCTTTCTCATTTAGGTAAACGAATAGTACAACTACCAAAAAATAAAAATAGGAAAGAAGCAATGTTGCCAATAAATATAGAACTAAACAACTAAATTGTGAGTTATAAAATTATTGAAAACTTCACTAGCATGTTGCGCCAAATTTTGTAGGTGGAAGTTTTTTTTAGTTTGGATTGTGATTGGAGACCTAGTTAATTCCATGAGAAATTTTTTGTACATCACATCGGTGTAGAAAAATTACACCATCTTATTTGATTGGATCATATAGTTACTACTTTTCAATATACATTTAATATTTATAATTTTTTTATTTAAAATTTTAAATAATAAAAATATTTTTTTAATTTTAAAAAAAATTATAATATTCTATGGTCAAATTACGACTTCAAAATCATAAGGAAAGAAGGGGCGTTTTCAACATTTAAAAATTTTATAAATTTTTAATAATAAAAATATATATTTTTTTTATAATTTTTGAAAGAAAATTATGATAGAATGTCAGACTTTTACGGTACGGTACGTAGGATATTATAATATGGCCCCAGGATGTTATAATTTTTTATATTTTCGTCATTCAAAATTTTAAATAAAAAAGTGAAAGTATAGATATTAAGTATTCGTTGGAAAGTGGTGGCAATGTAGTCCAATATAATTAGACAATATGCTTCACGTCAATTTTATTGCATCGCACACAGTGCACAAAATATTTCTCTAATTTCACTATGATGCTAGCAATAAATCCCAAGTGGGCTCGGACCTATGAATGTCTATATTAGCGAGTGAGCAGGTCATTACACGATTAACGGCCCTACGTCACCAATTAATATCTTAGGCTTGATTTACTTGATTAGGTTGGTTACATGCTCATTACATGATTAATCTTTTATGGGTAAATACTATTCATAGAAAAATAACATACTCATCTAGCAAAGCATAAAATATAAAAAACTTCTCTAATAAAAAAATTGATCAATTTTTTCATAATATTTATCCACCAGATCTTAATAGAAAAGTTAAATTATTGAATGTTTGTTTGGATATTCCTTAAAAAATATCATGCATGAACTAGGTTTTATCATGCCGAACACGTATTTTTAAGAGCCTGACAAAATCACAATCTGAATCCTAAACTATATGTTTGTCATTCTGTAGGAAGAAAAAAAAACCATGCTTGATGTGGGCTATTCTCAAAAGAGGTAACTAATCCAATAGGAAATTTAATCAAATTCTACTAGATTATCTAAACAGGCTCTATAAGACTAATCCTCTATTTGATATGAAAGGTTGATTGAAAAAAAAAGATGAATAGAAAAATGCTAAGGATGGATGAGGAAGAGGATAGATAGATTTTCCATCCATCACCTCTAATATTTTTAGTGAAATATGATGGATCAGAATTCCTCTGCTATTTAGTACATAGCAAGAATGAAAGAAAGATGGATGATATTTGCATAATATTAATACTATTCTATATTTTGATTAAAAGAAAATCATATTTAAAAATGAATAAGGGATAATTCTATTAATGTAGAAACCTATCATTCATGTGCTTCATCCATCCTTCTTGGGAGAATGAAAATTGATGGACAATAGATAAGTAAGCCATCTTTTTCATCCATTATTTATAAATTTTTTTGAACCAAATAGTAGATAGGTGCCATCCATCCTCCGTCTCACAACTTAATTATTGTAAGACATCTTTCAATTATTGTAGATTATGGATATTTTTTGGTCTCACAACTTAATTCTCTCTCCAACCATTTCTTTCCTCCTTCAAATTCTAAGTAGACCTTGGTGGATGAATAATATAGCTGGCCTTCCAAAAAGATTTGCGTGTTTAATTGGGCAGAATGATCAAACATATTAGTGTTTTTTTAACCAATTCCCACAATTTGAACCTGGACTTTCTTTATCGATCATTAAGATTTGATACCCACACATTTCCGATGAGCGAGCTTGAGGAGTCACGAGAAAGATGACAATCAATTTAACAAATTGTAGTCATGAAAAACAAATTATATTTAACTTTTCTAAAAAATATTGATTAAATAAGAAAAATTAAGATAAATAAAATTCATGCAGCACTTCCTCCTCCGAGTAGAAGATATGCTAGACTTCAAACTTTGAGAAAAGTTATTTCTACAAGTATTTAGATCTAAACAATCCCGGCAAACATTACAGAAATGAACCTACATATTCTTGAATATTGTTAATTTTTTCCCCATGTTCAAGAAGGGCTAAAAGAGCATATTCAGCAGTTTGAAATGTTTAAAGAACTATTTATCAAACATCTTAAGCACCCAAGGAGCAAAATAAATTTTAATTGAGGAGGAACAAATTGTTGCACTGTTAAAACAACTACGGGGCAAACTTTGCAAGCACCAAAGCATCTTCGCGCTACACTCGATCCCCACAGATGGTGATTGGGTGATGAGTCTACTTCTGTGTTGCTGGAGCAGGAAATTATAGTATCAATTGGTGAATGTAAAATTACGAACCAACAAGGCAACAAGACAATCCCTTTATAGGCCGAAAACTAGAGAGGTTGGAATATGTTCTGAACGGGAGGAGGTAACAGTCCGTAATTTTTCAAGGTTCTTTTATGTTTCATCATTTTCAAAAGAAATATAATCTTATATTTATATGCATTGGCAAGGAAACAATAAATTAGCAACAGCTAAGGCTTTTCTTGGAAAAAGAATTGGCTTCAGAGCAAGAGCAAATCAAAAAGAGCAATGTACCTTCCTGGTGCTTGATATTTAATTTTGTCCGGTGCTGTAAAAGTTTGAGGTTATAATACATTGTATGTGATAGTATTTTAAGAGAATGCCCTTTCTTTTTATTAATTTTTCAAACAAATTAAAAAAATTGATGACAAAATAACCTCAGGACCTATTTTGGTAATTCATGGGAGTTATTTATCTAAAAAAATAATAAAAAACTATTATTATATTTAGTTGATAGAAAAATTACTATAAAAAATAATATAAAAAAATTACTATATTTTATTAAAGGCAATCTTATATAGAAATATAATAAAATTTATAAATATATATATATATTTTAATATAAAATAATTTTTTAATATAGAATAGTTTGTCATCTTCAATCGATTTTTATATAATGACTATAGTTATATAATCCTTTACATAATATCATCTTCATCTTCTTCTTCTTCTTTTTTTTGTACAAATTTTTATTGAATAAATTTTAAAAAATATCAAAATAAAATTAATGATTATATATACTATTTTATTGAATATATTTTTATCAAATATAAATTATCACCATAAAAAATTTGAGAAATACTAATTTCATATTTATTTCACCTTCTCCTTCTCTTTCTAAAAAAATAAGTATGAAATTTATTAATTTTTTTATCATCTTTTTCTTCTACTTTTTATATTAAATATAATAATTTAATATAAAAATTATTATTTTATGTCAGATTATTCCGAACGAACGAACTCTCAACGAGATTCACTAAGAAAGACGTAGGCACCGTTTTTTTTTTTTTTTTTTTTCCTTTTTTGAATGCTATGTAGAAAGATGGTATTCGGGTATTCACCCAATGCGTTTCAATCCAAACCAGATAAATAAGGGTAGGTAAGAAGAACAAATAACTGCACCGTAATTAATCAAATTATTCACTCATCAAATAACAAATACCATGTTCCTACCACGGATGCGAAGACTTGAACGCGGAAAAGTGTGAAAGCTGGACGAATAAAGACGGCAGGACGATGAAGATTACTAAAACTAGAGAGATTGCGACGACCCATCAATCAATTTAGTAGTAGAAGAAGAGCGAGCCGGTAAGGATTCCCAGCAGCACGAAGACCGACGCGGACTGCAGAATGGCAGCAGCGTCATCCGACGCCGGAGGCTCCGAAGGCGGCATGGCGATCGACGGCGGTGTCGCGGTCGGGGACGGGGGCGGCGAAGGAGTTGACGGCGACGGGGACGGCGAAGGAGTACTTAACGACGACGGGGAGGGCGACGGGGAAGATTGCGAGACGCTAGCTCCCGCAAGTAATCCGGCCGCCATAAGCACCACGAAGAAACAATGAACGAAAGATGCCATATTGAGAGAGAGAGAGAGAAATAGGCTTGGGGAAGGTATAAGAGATTTATATAGGAAAGAACTTTAGGAGCGAGGAGGAGTCGAAGAAACCTGGAGCCACATCACCTGTATCTCATTGCGCGATTTTTTTTTTTTGCTTTTGTAAACGGATGAGGAAAGACAGCTATACTTTCCCTTCGTTTCACCGGAATTTGAGACCGTGTTTCTTTGAAAATTGCACTGTTTCTGATACCATAAAAGGAATTATAGCGCGGACTTTCGATTTTATCTAAATGTTGTGATAGATTATTCGGATACCCAATTAAAACAGAAGTACCAACTTTATGATTAAGCCGGCCATTTTATCCGGATGACTTAATAACACAATCAAATATTCAAATTTTGATTATTCGATAGAAAACCGACTATACACCAGAATCAAACCAGCTAGCTAGCGTATACAACTATCTGTCACCAATTATGATACTCAGATTTCGACGATCTCTAAAGGATGATTTTAAAGCAATTCATGATTATGAATATATAAACTACTTATAATTAGCCAATCCATAATCTTTAACTCTCAAAAGTTAAGTACGTAGTACAATCATTAACTCATCAGAGTTATATAGTAACAGTAACCTCCGGGTTGATAAACAGAAATAGATAAACTTTTTTGTTATTCTATGTATCTCTTGTTTTCTAAATTCTTTCAATTATTTCCTAAAAATTTTAACTAACTTAAGCATTGGTTCCCACTAGGACTTTATCTTGAGGTTCTTCTTCAACAAATTCAAGAGCACACTTATTCAGCCATCAGTCGACTATCTCGTCAGAAGCAATACTATTTTAAAAAATTATAATTTATTTTTTTTACTAATAAAATTATCAGTCTCGTGATTTAGAAAAAAATATAGTATTCTCTTTTTATGTCTTTTTTAGAACATACTTTTTACCGATAAATACTACATATCCATATAATACATACCTAATGAATTAATCATCAAAAAAAAATTAATGCACATCTTAAATAAATTAATATGTAGTTTATAAAATATAAAATTTATTGATATAAATTGTACTATCAAATGATACATGCTTAGCAAATTAGTCATCTAAATAATCGATACATACTTTCAAGTAAGATGATATTAAATAACTTTGAAATAACTTCATTAAAAAAAAAAAAAAGAAAGAAAGAAAGAAAAGAAGCACAAGCACCAACCCAAGTACTAAACTCCATAATTGATCCCCACACACTTCCAATGAGCGTGCCTTGAGGAGTCACAAGAAAAATGACAATCCACTGAACAAATTGTAGTCATGGGCAACAAATTATATTTAACCTTATAAAAAATATAGATTAAATAAGAAAAATTAAAATAAATAAAATCCATGCAGCACTTCCTCCTCCGAGTAGAGGATATTCTAGACTTCAAACTTTGATAAAAATTATTTCTACAAGTATTTAGATCTAAATAATCCCGACAAATATTACAGAAATGAACCTATATATTCTTGAATATCGTTAAATTTTTCCCCATGTTCAAGAAGGGCTAAAAGAGCATATTCAGCTGTTTAAAATGTTTAAAGAACTATCTATCAAACAACTTAAGCACCCAAGGAGCAAAATAAATTTTAATTGCAGAGGAACAAACTGTTGCACCGTTAAAACAACTACGGGGCAAACTTTGCAAGCACCGAAGCATCTTCGCGCTACACTCGATCCCCACGGATGGTGATTGGGTGATGAATCTACTTTTGTCCTGCTGGAGCAGGAAATTATAGTATCAATTGTTTGCTGTCTTTTTCTTTCTTTTTTTTTTTTTGAGATGAAATGGGAGGTGATCCGACCTTTCATTTATGAATGAATATTTACAATGAGGATGATGGATTAATTTAGGTATGCATACATCCAAGAAAGTTTACGTCGAAGAGTAGAGGCTGCTGCTAACAGGTTTTTTACAGAAACCTGTTGAAAGATTGCGGCTGACAAGTTTACAAGTATCCAGAGTTCCAGCAATTCAGGTTTACAGGTGTACATGTATACAAGATAACAATTAAATTGGGCCAAGAATCTCTGGTTATCAGTTTCCAGGTCATCCATTTGAAGGCTATTAGTAGCAAGATTTAGCAGTGTTGCAGTCAGGTGATCGAAGAAATTTGCACTGAAGAGTCGATCGAGCTAGATCGATATGGATCACGGGCCAATCTACAAAAAAATTTTAGGAACCAATAGGATATTCTTTGGTTTAAGATCCTCTGATATTTAAGTTAGCTGAAGTATTATCAACAGATAGTGGAAATGAAAGATTGAAAGATAGAATGAGAGGATTTGAATAGAGAGTAGTTCGATCTTCCTTCAGCGAGAAAGTCGAGAATAAATTTCAGCAGAGTTTCGACTCTGTGAATTTGTACTTAAGCTTAACTTGGAGGAGTATCCTGCCTCTTTATTTATAGAGAGGATTACTTAGGCCTTAAGGAGAATTTGTTAGGCCATTAGTTTGTTAAGATTAGCTGGATTGTAGGTGTTGATCATTTTGCTTTGGTGGCAATTAAATGTAATATAGTTGGAGATGAGCTGCAATCAAATAAAAGCGTAGTTGGCGCTTAGCTGGCTTTCAGAAGATATCGAAATCGGTAAAACATCGATCTGGACATATGACGAGATTAGTGTTTTACTGATTTTGGATATCAAGATCGTAGAGTGACTGATCTTGAGCTCAGGTGAGTCATTGTTGCTTTGGTTGGTAAAAATCCGACCTCCTGTGAAACTTAGCAGTTCAGATTTCAACTGATCTAAGATCATATCTGGTTTGTACATTGTGAACGGTGATTTTTCAGTCTGAACTTTTTTACGGTCAGTATATTACCGATCTTGACTTGATCACTTAGTTGATTTTGATCAACTGGTTAAGAGTTAATCTAGATTCCAGGTCGATCTTTTACCGACCTGGAATCTTTAGCATTCATCTGGGGCGATGGTCCTCTTGATGATGCCATGTGGTTAGCAGGAACAATCCGTACCAACAAGTAAATTCCTGAAGTTAATTACCAGCTTAAGTTCATATTTGTGCAGGTGCTATAATTGTCTTCATTTCAGAATTTCAGCACGTTGATGAACTGACCGAGTGTTGTTAAACTTTGCCTGAGCTAGCCAATCTATGGAAGCTAAGAGGATTGTCTCCAGAGTTTTGAGGGGAGAGTTAGCTATGAATATGAAGAGTTAGCTATCAATTGTTTGCTGTAATTCGTGAATGTAAAATTACAAGCTAACGAGGCAACAAGACATCCCTTTATTGGCCGAAAATTGGAGAGGTTGGAATATGTTGTGGACGAGATGAGGTAACAGTCCGTAATTTTTTGAGGTTCTTTCATGTTTCATCATTTACTAAAGAAATATAATCTTATGTTTATACGCCTTGATAGGGAAACAATAAATTAGCAATAGCTAAGGCTTTTATTGGAGAAAGAATTGGCTTCAGAGCAAAAGCAAATCAAAAAGAGCAACATACACGCCTGGCATTTAATTTCGTCCAGTGCCGTTAAAGATTGCGGTTATACACCGGGTGGAAGATGTGATAGTATTTTAAGACAATGCCTCTTCTCTTTATTAATTTTTCAAACTCATCAACATAAATTGATATCAGGCAACTCTGAAATAACCTCAAACACATGCGCTAAGAAAGGCATAGGCATTGTTGCTCCTGAATCTCTCCGCTTGAGATCGGCCATCGAGAAATTTATGGCCGAGGAACAATTACTACTGGAGTTACGCTCAAACTTCTGCATAGAAGTCCTCACCGAAGATTTCTCCAGTGAAGATCCTCCGACGCTCAAGTTAGGAGACTGAAGAATAACGAGAAAAGAAAGCATCAAATTGAGTGCATACCTGAAGGATTCCGGAGCTTCTTTATTTATAGGAGAGGAATTGAAGTCGTATCTATCTTGGATTCTAACAATCTTTCGAATTTATCACTCCGAATTGATTTGGAAGATGTTTTATCCTTTTTGTAAGACAAGATTGTAAGGAACTCCTTTATCTGGTCTTTTTTAGTTTAGAAAGGAGAGAAAAGCAAATAGGTCGATAAAGGGTGATGTATGATAGATCGGCAAAAGGCGACCTTAAAAGGTCATACGACTCCGACATTTAGGGCTTGCTGAGCATCCATTTGATATTGGTTGGTCACATACAACCTATAAGAGGTCGTACGATATTAGTCGGTGGCATATGAGCTATTGTAGGTAGATTGGTTGTGAGCAATTTCTCATCGATTAATTCGAGAAAGATCATCTAGAGAAATAGCTCGTCCAATGACAAGCTATAATAGATCGGTAGTAACCAATCTATAACAAAAATACTTCTCAAAGATTGATTGGCCGAGTACGATCTATGGCAAACCGTTAATGTGCGAGTCTATCATAGAGGGTAGGTTAGTTGGGAGTGGACAGGAACCGATTGATCATCTATGGATGACTTATTATAATAGGTAGGTATGTCCGATAACGATTGATCATCTATGGATGACTTATTATAATAGGTAGGTATGTTCGATAAATAATTGATCGAGGATGAGCTATAACTGACAACAGAGATCAACCCAAGTACTAAACTTGAAGTAGCCTTTTTTTTTTTCTTTTTTCTTTTTTTTTGGAAAGCTGCGTCGAAAGATTGTATTCGGGTATTGACCCAATGTGTTACAATCCAAACTAGATAAATAGAGGTAGGTAAGAAGAACAAATAACTGAACCGTAATTAATCAAATTATTTACTAATCAAATAACAAATACCATGTTTATACCACGGATAACAAAACTTAAACGCAGAAGAGTATGAAAGCTGGGCAAATAAAAACGGCGTAACCATGAAGATAACTAAAAATAGAGAGACTGCGACGACCCATCAATCAATTTAATAGTAGAAGAAGAGCGAACCGGCAAGGTTTCCCAGCAGCACGAAGACCGACGCGGACTGCAGAACGGCAGCACCGACATCCGGCGCCGGAGGCTCCGAAGGCGGCATGGCGATCGACGGCGGTGTCGCGGTCGGGGACGGGGGCGGCGAAGGAGTTGACGGCGACGGGGAGGGCGAAGGAGAAGATTGCGAGACACTAGCTCCCGCAAGTAATCCGACCGCCATAACCACCACGAAGAGACAATGAACGAAAGATGCCATCTTGAGGAAGAGAGATTGATAGAGAGAGATAGATGGACTTGGGGAAGAAGAGAGATTGATAGAGAGATAGATGGACTTGGTGAAGGGAAGAGGCCGGGTATAAGAGATTTTATACAGGAGAGAGCTCGAGGAGCGAGGAGTCGAACAAACCTGGAGCTATATATATTACCTGCATCTCATTACGTGGTTTTTTTTTTTTTTCCTAAAGTAAATTACGCGGTGCCTTTAATTCGGGGTTATAAAAGGAAAGAGCGATACAAAACGATGAGCTATAAGTCCCCTTTTGTTTCACAGGAATTCGAGACCGTGTTTCTTTGAAAATTGCTCAGTTTATCGATCTGATATGGAAAAACTAACAAGAATCATACAGGCGGGTACCATAAAAAGGCGGCCTTCCGATTTTATCATATTTTTTTATATTTATTTTTTAAAAATATTTAAAAATATTTTTTTATTTTTATTAACAAATTTATCCATAACGTGATTTAGAAAAAAAATATTTTTTTATTTTATTTTTAGAATATATTTTTTATCAATACATACTATATATACCTAGATAATAGATGCCTAATAAATTAATCATTAAGAAAGTTAACACATATCTTTAAATAAATTAATACTTAGTATGTAGAATATGAATTGTATTGATACAAAACGTATTGCCAGATGATACACACTCAATAAATTAATTATATATATAGCACCTAGCCCATTTAGGCTTTGGATTGGCTCTAAAAAATTAGGCCCAAAGGCCCATGGAATAGAGGTGGCACAAGAAAGAATTCTAACCAGTCTTCTTCTCTATTTCTAATAGATTTGGGGCCGACGAGAGCCGCTCGGAATTAGAGGGGTGTTGGGGTTTCTTTCATGCAAAAATGCTAGCAAGAGAAGCATGTCGGAAATCTTGCCGAAAACCTTTTGAGACCACCAGATTTTGGTAAGAGGCCTTAAGGCCACTAGTTGCACCCCTGTCTGGAGCCACAACTACGCGGCCACCGAACGCTATTATGGAGGCCGACTTAATCCTCCAGAGTCACGTGTGGGAGAGGAAGTGAAGAGGGAGACAGTCGTGCGTGGGAGAGAGGAAGGGAAGAGGGAATAAATCTCTTATTTTGGAGAAGAGAAGAAGACTCTTCTATCTCTTCTCTAATAATAATATTTGTTATTTATTAATTTATTCATTTAATTAGTTGATTATTTAATTCTTTATCAGTAAATTATTAGAAGAATTATGGAAAAATTTAGATGAAGAAAATTTAGGAAAGGTGTGGACTTCGATGAACCCCAGTAAAAAATTTTTAGTATTTAATTTAATTTATTTTATAATTTAAATAATATAGATGAATAATTTTTTTGGATAAGAGAACAACGAGCAACGTTCTTGGCACTTAGATCATAAACTTAGCATATTCAGTCTGATGGCAGTAGATGTAAGAATTTCTTGATATTGATTCATCTATTTATAAATAAATTATTTTATGCACTAATGATTGATCCTATATTTAACTATTAAGTATGTATTTATGGCTTGTTTGATATTACTGATTCTAATTGGATGGATTTTGATATCATGTTCATTAAAATATGATGATATTAAATTTTAATATCTAATAAAGCTGGTAATTGAATTGTATGACTGTATATCAGATTGTGGGCATAGTCTATAATTTTTCAAGATTCTTTTATATTTCATCATTTACAAAACAAATATAATGTTATATTTATACACATTGATAGGGAAACAATAAATTAGCAACAGCTAAGGCTTTTATTGGAGAAAGAATTGGCTTCAGAGCAAAAGCAAATCAAAAGGAGCAACATACCTTGCTGTTGCCTGATATTTAATTCGTCCACTGCTGTAAAAGATTGGGGTTATACACTGGATGGAAGATGTGATGGTATTTTAAGACAATGCCTTTTCTTTTTATTAATTTTTCAAACTCATCAACATAAATTGATATCAGGCAACTCCGATATAACCTCAAAGAGATGCAGTAAGTAAGGCATAGGCACCAACCCAAGTACTAAACTTGAAATAGCCTTTTTCTGTTCTTTTCCTTTTTTGAATACTGTGTGGAAAGATGATGTTCGGGTATTGATCCAATGTGTTTCAATCCAAACTAGATAAATTGAGCAAGGTAAGAAGAACAAATTACCGGACCGTAATTAATCAAAGTATCCACTAATCAAATAACAAATACCATGTTTATACCACGGATACGAAGACTTAAACGCAGAAGAGTATGGAAGCTGGACAAATAAAAAAGGCACGACCACGAAGGTAACTAAAAATAGAGAGACTGCGACGACCCATCGATCTATTTAATGGTAGAAGAAGAGCGAGCCGGCAAGGATTCCCAGCAGCACGAAGACCGACGGGGACTGCTGAACGGCAGCACCGTCATCCGACGCCGGAGGCTCCGAAGGCGGCATGGCGATCGACGGCGGTGTGGCGGTCGGGGACGGGGGTGGCGAAGGAGTTGACGGCGGCGGGGACGGCGAAGCTATGGATGGCGACGGGGACGGCGAAGCTATGGACGGCGACGGCGAAGGAGTTGACGGCGACGGGGAGGGCGAAGAAGAAGATTGCGAGACACTAGCTCCCGCAAGTACTCCGCCCGCCATGGCCACCACGAAGAGACAATGAACGAAAGATGCCATCTTGAGGAAGAAAGATTGATGGAGAGAGATAGACGGACTTGGGGAAGAAGAGAGATTGATAGAGAGATAGACGGATTTGGGGAAGAGGAGAGGCCGGGTATAAGAGATTTATAAAGGAGAGAGAACTTGAGGAGCGAGGAGTCCAAGAAACCTGGAGCTGCGTTACCTGTATCTCATTATTACGCGGTTTTCTTTTTTTTTTTTTTCCTAAAGTAAATTACGCGGCGCGTTTAATTCGGGGTTATAAAAGGAAGGGGAGATATAAAACGATGAGGAAAGACAGCCATAATTTTCCTTTTCTTTCACCGGAATTCGAGACCGCGTTTCCTTGAAAATTGCTCAGTTTATCGATCTGATATGAAAAAACTAACAAAAATCATATAGGCGGGTACCATGAAAAGGAAGCCTTCCGATTTTGTTATGTTTATTTTAATATTTATTTTTTAAAAAATTAAAAATTATTTTTTTTATTTTTATTAATAGAGTTATAAATTTTATGATTTAAAAATATAATATTTTTTATTAATAGAGTTATGATTTAAAAAATTATTTTTTTTATTTTTATTAATAGAGTTATAAATTTTATGATTTAAAAAATATAATATTTTCTTTTTATCTTATTTTTAAAATATATTTTTTATTAATATATATCACATAATCAAATAATACATATCTAATGAATTAATCATCAAAAAAATTAATACATATCTTTAAATAAATTAATACTTAATTTGCAGAATATAAATTTACTGATACAAAGTATACCACATACTTATCAAATTAGTCATATATATATATATATATATATATATATATATATATATATATATATATATATATATATATATATATATATATATATATATATATATGTAGCACTCAACCAGTTTGGACTTTGGACTGGCTCCAAAAAAAACAGGCCCAAAGAGCCGAGGAATAAAGGTGGCATGAGAAGATTTCTAACCAAAATCTTCTTCCCTATATCTGATAGATTCGGACCAGAGAGAGTTTGGCTTAGGCTGGGACTCTCATCCATAAAAGCTCTCTCCCCTTTAAGATCTCCACCTAGAATCCTTTGGGAAGTCGCCGAAAATTAGAAGGTGTTGAGATTTCTTCCATGGGAAAGTGCTGCATATAGAGAAAAGCTCGTCGAAAATCTCACAAAAAATCTTATGTCACCAAAAATTTTATGAGGCCGTCGGATCTTAGTAACAGGATTTAGCCCCTTTCTTTTTTTTCTTTTTCCAGTTTCTCCCATTGGATTTTAACAGTAGCAGGATGATGGAGGTCCTCGCAGGATGCTAATCCTCCCCAAAGCACGGTCGACAACGACCACCAGGTGCACCGCTATCAAGAGCCACGGCTGCACTGCCACTAGGAGCTACCATGGAGGCTAGCTTGGTCCTCGACAGCCATGCGTGGGAGAGGGAGGGAAAAGGGAATAAATCCCCTTTTTGTGGAGGAGAAGAAGCCTCTTCTCTCTCTTCTCTAATAATAATATTTAATATTTATTTATTTAGTTAGTTAATTATTTAATCTCTTATTAGTAAATTATTAGAAGGATTATGAAAAAATTTAGAAGAAGAAAATTTAGGAAAATAGGGGTGTGGACCCCAGTGAACCCTAGCAGAGGATTTTTTATATTTAATTTAATTTATTTTATAATTTAAATAATATAGATGAATAATTTCTTGGACAAGAAAATATCGAGTAACGTTCTTGGCACTTAGATCATAAACTTAGTAGGTTTAGTCTGATGATAGTAGATATAAGAATTTCTAAATATTGATTCACATATTTATATAAAAATTATTTTATACACTAACAATTTTGATCCATATTTTATATTTAACTATTAAGTACATATTTATAGTTTGTTCGATGTCATGTATTATATATTATTAATTATGATGAGATGAATTTTGATAATTATGTACATCAAAATATGGTGATCTTGAATTTCAATACCTAACAAAGCTAGTGATTGTATTATATGACTAATGTCGGATTGTGGTACTCTAAGCTAGCCACTTAATTGCCATCTTTTTATGAGCTTCAAATATGATTATAGTAGTTTAGGATTAAGCACTTGTGATCTTTTGGATCAACCACTTTATTGGTACCTTTTCATAGGCTTAAAATATGGCTCTCGTAATTCAGAGTTGATCACCTGTTGTCCTTTGAATAGCTACTCTCTTTGTGCTTATCCACGGGCTTAAAACATGGTTGTGGTAGTCCATGAGACTAGCCCCTTTTGGTTGCTTTCCCACGAGCTTGAACATGGCTATGGTAGTCTAGAGTCGAGTGTCTTGATATGATCAAATCTGATGTATATTGGTATGAAATGATTTATTGCACAAAAAGACATTTGCTATACATTTTTTCATAAATTATAGTATCTTTTGGCATGGATTTATGTAACAACTATGATTTATTTCTTAATTATTATTATCATATTAGTATTGATGTTTAGAAATTCTTACTAGACTGGCAAGCTCATACCCGATATTGTATCTTTTTTAAGAGATATAAGATGCTTAATTTGGATGGGTCGGGCAAGCAGTTCAAGTACCAAAGTTATTAGATCATTAGTTAGTTTGATTTCTGATACCATGAAATATTTGAAATAAATTATAATCAAACAAGTTATTTATTGGTTATGGTGAGCTCATGTAGTTGACATATTTAGTATTTAATTATTTTAAATAAATTTGGATCTTATTGATATATTTTTTTATATTTTATAAGCCTCATATGATCTTTAAGGCATTGCTTTAGGGTTTATGTGGTCATGTCACATGGTTGGTCTAGAGGTTTAGGTCAGGGTACGACAATATAAGTATCTAATACATATTTTTAAGTAAATTGATACATAGTTTATAGAACATTAAGTTCACTAGTATATACTACATGACCAAGCGATGTATATTTATCAACTTTTTGATACATACCGCAAGGTTCTTTAATATATCCTATTCATTAGTACATAATACATGGCCAAGCGATATATACTTATTAACTTCTTGATATACACTACAAAGTTTTTTTGATACATACCACCTCTAGATAAAAAATATATTCTAAAAATTATGTATTAATTTATCTAAATGTGTATATAAGATCACTACTAGATATGTACTAAATAAGTTTGCAGTGTGTATCAAAAAATCGATAAATATGTATCATCTAATCATATATTGTTTATTGGTGAACATGACGTTCTGGAAATCATATATTAATTTGCTTGAAAACATGCATGGTGTGTTGGAAATGTATCCCAAAGCCAATCGTCAGTCTGTTGATGGTTGGATCATATATTTATAATTATATATAAATTATAAATTAATAAAAATTATTTTGATATTTTTCATCATAAATTATGTTATCTTCTAATGAACTCATATGTTGTGATGAAGTCCTTAGGACTATCTAAATTCGATAAAGAAGAATTTATCATTTAGTTCTTAAATAGTTCACGATCAAATAATACGTTGTTACTTAGGACGATAACGTTTATCAAGTATAGATCGTTATGTGCCATATAGGTTGGTTGTCCTCATAATTAAGGAGTGTTGAGACACTGATATGGCATGCAAGTGAGATGTATGGGTACATCTTCACTGAACGTGACCAACTCCAGAATTTTTCTTCTGTCAAGATTAGTTTCGATGGAATATGGGTATAAATATCCGATCTGAGATCACCATAGTGACTTTCAAGCAACTCACTATATTTTGGTGCCGGACTATCTGAATTTCTAATTCAGTGATAAAAGATTTCTGGGCATAGTCAAGTACTTGTGGAGTCGGTGCGTGTATCAAGATGAGATTGACCACTCCTAATTTTAGGAGCTGTATTCAATTATATTTTAATTTAGCAAAATCTTGACCAGGGTAGTCTTAGCGAGGAGTCATGGGATTAATTATTTTGAGATACGATATGAATGTATTTTCTAAGATTGATAGTCTAACCCTAAGTCATCTATTGCACAGAGGTCATAGGGATAAATTATACAGTAACCATATTTGCGTAGGTTCTGAATATTGCGATTGTGATTATTCGACCTATCCGAACGTCGGATATCATTGCTAGATAGTCACTTCAATTAGTATAAAAATTGATTTTTATGTTACCGACTTAGATTCGAACCTACGGGATCACACACATTAGGAGTTCCTACCTAATCTGATGGCTGATCAAGAGTTTCATTAGTTTGAAACTCTATGATCAAGAGTTCTACTGGATTGAGATTCTGTGATCAAGAGTCCTACTAAATTGGGATTCTGAGTCCTACTTGTCTGGGACTCTCTGATCAAGAGTCTCATTGGTTTGGGACTCTATGGTCAAGAATTTCATTGGACCAAAACTCTGTAACCAAGAATTCTACTGAATTAAAATTCTGAGTTCTACTTGTCTGAGACTCTCTGATCATGAGTCCTAATAATCTAGGATACTATGGTCAAGAGTCCCACTGGATTGGGACTCAGTGATCAAGAGTCCTACTGGATTGAAACTCTGAGTTCTACTCATCTGAAATTCTCTGATCAAGAGTTTCACTAGTCTGAAACTCTATGATCGTGAGTTTGATTCATTTAAAATATTGGGTTCAAGAGTCCTACTGATTTAAAATACTTCAAGAGTTTCATGTTGATAGGACTCTATTGCCTAGTAACCCATTCGATTTGGATTCAGATATTTTTTGGAGGATTAATTAGCAATTTAATTACTGATTAGCTCAATTTGATTGAACGATGAGAATTTGATCAAGTTTGATTGAATTTAATTCGATTGAATTTGATCTGATCAAGTCATGAGATGATCTAATCGCTATGAAAATTTTGATCCTAATTTGATCAGGACGTAGATCTAATTAATTTTTAATTTAATTAAAATTTTTATTGAATTAGACTAAGCCTAATTTAGTTAGATTTAATCTGATTTAATTGAATCTAAATTAATTGATTTGGTTGAAATCAATTAGAACCAAGTCAAATGAAGTTTGAATTCAAATTCTTCCATGCGTCCACCATTTTTAACTTTTCCACTCTGCTTTCCACGCCCTTCCTTTTGTTTATCGAATATTTTTTGAGAAATAAAAATATGCACATAGAAGGAGAGTCCTTCTGCATGTTAAATACAAGGGAGGAGGCATTGGATAAGGATAAGAGGCTCATTTGATTTTTGAAATTAAGTAAGTGGTTAAAACCTCTCAACCACTCAATCTTTATCATCTTCCATATGATTTTTTCATGGTATTCAAGTTAATAAATTATGAGAATTTTTATGCATATAGTAAAAGGGATTTTCATTATGTGGTAAAAATTTTAGAGTATTTGGTCTTCAATTCTGGGCAAAAAAAATCTTGGAGTAAAGGTGAATAGGATCCTACAGCACTTTTCTTTTTCTTTATGCCTCTCTTCTCTTATGATTTTTACCTCTAAGGATATCCTATTTTTAAATATGATCTAAATAAGGAATATAGATCTGAAAGTTATCTTTTCATGAAAACTTATTTTATGAAAAAAATCCACACAGAGAGGGCGTGATAGGATTTTTAGTGTGTCAAATTTTTTGGACCAAGTGAAATTCTAGATTTGGAAATCTGAGTTTGGATGGAGAAATCGAGCGCTGTGAGCATCGGATCGCCACCAAATTTGAAACACATCTTCATCATCCTCTAATATTTATGTTCTAATTTTTTAAAATATCTAAAAAATAAGAAAGTATACGATCAATCGGATCGATTGTGATCAGCCATTGAAAACTTCGGCGAGGAGTAGCACTCCAGTGGGATTAATCGGGATCAGAAGCTTCGTATGGATCAATTATAGAGATCGGACACGTGTGCGACTGTGACGTGATACCGGAGCATTATCTGGTGAACTCAGATTATGGTGATCGACTATCCGCAAAAAGGTATTGTATTCTAAATACGTAGCTGTAGTAAATAGTTTTATTTTCAGATCTATTGATGTATGCATGCATATTATGTTTAGATCCTAAAGTATATGGTTAAATAATCTGATATGATCCGTAGATAATTAATTAGATTAATTATTTTCTGCTACATCATTATAATTTTTAAAATATTTTTTGAAAGTAGCATGGCAAATTCTGCACTATTTTCTTCATGATGCACATGTTGTTTGCTGACTATCTATTATACGATGGATGCTAATACAATGTACCGCATGCTACGGTGCATCACACATACTATAGAGGGGCTCATGAAGAGAACAATTACGAATAAATAAAAATAAGAAGGAAATCTTGCCAATAAATATAGAACTAAAGAACTGAATGGAGAGTTGTAAAATTATAGAAAACTTCACTTTGGACCAAATTTTGATATGCAACAGCTTGGGGGCCTCATTTAGGAATATGCTAGCCTAATTACAGGACATGAGGTTGGATCATGTCATGAAAGTTTCTCTAGTTAGGATTATGATTGGCGACCTAGCTGGTTTCACCATAATGCTAGTGAATTAATCCTTGTGCTTGACTATATTGCTATCACATTATGAACTAGTCAATGGTCAGCAAGTTGTTACAGTTATGTTTATAAATTTTCTTTTTCTTGAAAGCACCGCCGGTAAATGATGCTTTACCAGATACGATACCATTTAAAAATTTTTTTTTTATATTTGTTGGGGATAAATCCCGCTCCTGCCGAAGCCCGGCCCGACGCTCAGCCCAATGTAACCAGTAGCCGCTGAAGAGCTTTAGCGCCAGGCGCCAGGCCGAGCCCCTACCACGGCCGAACTGCCTAGAGGCCGAGGCCGAACTCCCAAGCCGGGCCGAACTGCTTCAAGCTGGAAGTCCTCTCAGCGGCCGAACTCCTTCGGGCCGACTCCAAGCGGCCGAGCTTCAATGAAGTCCTCTCAGCGGCCGAACTCCTTCGGGCCGACTCCAAGCGGCCGAGCTTCGGTGAAGTCCTCTCAGCGGCCGAACTCCTTCGGGCCGACTCCAAGCGGCCGAGCTTCAATGAAGTCCTCTCAGCGGCCGAACTCCTTCGGGCCGACTCCAAGCGGCCGAGCTTCAATGAAGTCCTCTCAGCGGAACTCCTTCGGGCCGACTCCAAGCGGCCGAGCTTCAATGAAGTCCTCTCAGCGGCCGAACTCCTCAGCAGTCGTCACTTAGGAGCCCGAACTCCTCAGCAGTCGTCACTGGGCCGAACTCCTCAGCGGTCGCCCTCATCAAACTTCGGCCGACCGAGCTCCTACCGAACTCTCAAGTGTCCAAGCCTCAGCCCAAGCCCAACAGCCGGCCGAACCCCAGACGGCCGAGCTTCGGCTTCTCAGCAGCCGAACTCTTCTGCGGACGAGCCTTAGCTGCATACCTCTTGCCAGACGCCTATGGGAGCCGAACTCCCTCCTATCTTCCTCTTCAGGAGCCCGAACTCCTCCGAAATGGGCACACGACGAAGGCCTTCAACCCTTCATTCGGCAAGCTCTGCAACCATCACCATCAGTCAGTCCGCCGCACCATCGGTCAGTCCGCCGCGGGCGATAGCGACCCACTGCCAGGCGGCGATGGCTGTCACCCTCAATCCGCCGCACACGGCACCAGTGGGACTGACTCCGCCGAACCTCGAGCGGCCCGCCAGCACGCGGCTGCAGTTGTCACCATCAAGCTCCACTATATAAAGGACCCTCCCGACACGCTAAGGCTAAGCTCTCTGAACTCTCGACTCTCTAAGCTCTCCTCCACATCTCTAAGCTCCGGAACTCATTCCGAGCACTCCATTACTGTTGGTCGGAAACTAACTTGACCGTCGGAGGGTCCTGCCGGAGCCACCACCCCACCGGTTCCGGACGGGACTTCGTTTTGCAGGTCCCCGGCGGCGCCCAGCGGCCTCGATTGCGGCGACCTCCGGCGGCGACGGATTTCTGCACCAACAGATTGGCGCTAGAGGAAGGGCCTGAACCTTCGAGGTTCCCTTGTTCTTAAAGGAGTGCTCGGCGACGATTT
The DNA here is from genome assembly GCA_006176705.1 of Cocos nucifera. Classification (NCBI taxonomy): domain Eukaryota; kingdom Viridiplantae; phylum Streptophyta; class Magnoliopsida; order Arecales; family Arecaceae; genus Cocos; species Cocos nucifera. The sequence goes on from QRFJ01000019.1 coordinate 295,976, forward strand.
TCCGCCCCTGCTCCGGATCTCTCTTCTCCCTCTTCAGAATTCCTTCTCTGGAAAGAGGAAATGCCCCCCAGAAGGGCTTCGACGCGGCGCTCGACGGCTTCCGCGGCTCGATCCCCTCCGAGTCCGTCTGTCCCTGCTCCGGCCCCGGTGACTCAGCCCCCGTCTATAGCCGCAGTGGATACGGAGCAGTTCAACCAGCTCATCCAGCACGTTCGCGGTCTCACGGAGGCGGTGCAGGCGGTGCTGCACCAACAAGTCCCAGTGCCAGCCCGACCGGCGCGGGACTCTCCGAAGTCGGATGATCCAGTCCAAGAGCGACCGGCCTGGGCAGCCCGACCTCCGATACCCGGATTGGAGAGGCGGAGGAGGGAGAGCCCTTGTTCGGATCATGGATCGACCAAGGGTGAAGCCTCGCGCCCATCTCACCAGAAAGCCTTGGAGATCAGAGACCGTGAGGACCTGCTGGGCCAAAGGCTCTTGGAAATGAACCGGCGAATTGAAGAACTTCGTCCCCCCTCGCGTGGTGATGACGTTTGTGCAGACCCTCCTTTCTCGCAGAAAATCATGCAAGAACCTGTTCCACCGACCTTCGAGCTCCCTCAACTGGAAAGCTACGATGGAACTTCTGATCCGGTTGATCACCTGGGGGCCTTCCGGGCCATGATGCTGCTTCACGGCGCTTCAGATGCCGTGCTGTGCCGAGCCTTCCCGTCTACCTTAAAGGGAGCAGCGAGGAACTGGTACTCGGCGTTGAAGCCCAACACGATCTTCTCTTTCGACCAGATGAGCAGTCGGTTCGCGGCCCACTTCATCAGCAGCCGACGACCGAGCCGAGGTTCAGATTCCCTGATGAGCGTCAAGCAGAAGCAAGGGGAATCCATCCGGACTTACGTCACTCGATTCAACGCCGCGGCATTGGAAGTCCGGGACCTGGACCAGTCTGTCGCGATGGCCGCACTTAAGGGCGGCCTTCAGAAAAATAACTTGCTGTTCTCTCTGGAAAAAAGGTATCCCAGGGACTTCGCCGACCTGCTGGCTCGAGCCGAGAGATATGCCCGTGCGGAAGAAGCCTTCAAATTGAAAGATGAGGAGCTCGTCAGAAAGGACCGGCTGGCGGACGAGGAAGAGCTGGGTGAAGCTCGGCTGCACTCGCAGACCCCCTACGAAAGCAGGCGGGCCCGAACTCCTCGAACTCGCCCTGATAAAGGAGGCGCGAAGGAGTCCTCCTCCCGGAAGGTTCCGCCGCTATGCCCCCCTCAACGCTCCTCGAACCCAGATTCTCACCGAAGTAAAACACCAGCTGCCAAGACCGGAAGGATTACGATCTCCCCCAAACAAGCGCGATCGAAATAAGTACTGCCTCTACCATCACGACCACGGCCACGACACGGAGGGATGCATCCAGCTCCGAGACGAAATTGAGGAGCTCGTCAGAACGGGTCGGCTGGGTAAATTCCTCCGGTACCGGCCTGAAGCAGAAAAAGATCGGCTAAGGGCGCTGCCGTAGCCAGAGACTGCAAGAAGGTCGGCCACCTTACGGCGTCGTTCACATTGCCCCTGGGAAAGATCTCGGTGCATCAGCGATTCGCCGTCTCCCAGCAACAAGAGCTTGCACCAAATTGAGGAGTTCAGCATGAGGAGGTCGTCCACCCCGGAACTTATTGCCGAAGAAATGCGGAGGAACAACGTTATCACGATCTTGAAATACAGAATTTGGGGGATGCGCTACTAGTAACTTCCTTTCAATAAAATTTCTTTCTTTCGATAATATTATTCCTGGATGCGAAAACCATGTAGTGACAGGGAAAAAGCGGCCAACCGCGTT